>JBBPDA010000019.1:6346337-6362395 GCA_037974385.1 Arnoldichthys spilopterus
TTGCCTTGGGAGACCCTACCAGGGGCTATTGCCCCCGACAACATAGCCCCCAGGTTCACTGAGGCACGCAAACCCCTTCACCACGATAAGGTAGCAATTCAAGGAGAGGGAGTAAAAAGTAAAGTATGAGTAAATCATACAAAGATAAAATAAAAAGACAAATAAAAAAGGCAAAGAAGCATGAAATACCCATAAATAATCCAATACAAATTAAACAAAACTATTATTTTTATGTGTCTCACTTTCTATCCAGATTCAGTTCACAGACAGATGTTCTGACATGTTGCTTTAGAATTCACTAGTACAATTTAGAATTGATTGTTTCCTCATTGATGGCAGCAAAACATGCCCAAGCCATGATACTAAAATCACCATGTTTAGCAGATGGAAGAAATTTTTTTATGCTGAAATGCAGTGCTTTCCTTTCTCTAAGTTTAGCACTTCTAATTTTAACCAAAACACTTTCTTTTCTCGTCCTTCCACATATATTTTTCAATTAGCCTTCTGGCGTGTCTATACCAAACTATTGATGGACAGAAATATTTAATACTGTATTATTTTTTTCTCAATAAATCAATAACCAAGTATAATAGGTTGCTCCATTTGCGTCTAATCAGGTTCTTTTTATCTACTTTTTTAGCTTGTGAATAGGATCATGGTTAAGGTTAAAAAATTTCCAAAGGGATCAAAGATTCTGCTCTGTTTTTTTTTTTCTTTTCTATTCAATTATATTTTGTTCTCTTCTACTCTATTCTAGTCTAATCTGTTTTGTTCTATTTCATCCTGTTCTGTTCTGTTCTGTTTTATTCTATTCTATTCTTATTATAGTGTTGGAGGGGGATTGGTCATCAAGGTACAGCAAAATTTGTTTTGTTTAATGAATGTCATTTTTTATCACATACTGCTTTTTCCTCAATGACAATGCTTTTAACTGTACAGCTGTAAGGCATGACCAAGGCCTCTGGCGGCCATTGTGCAGCACAATTCACACATGCTGTTCCAAGTTCAGAAATGTCACTTCCAGATAAGTTAGACTAAAACTTACTGCATATAGAAGCTTTTGAAGCACAAACTGTGGTGTGGAGCAGCAGCTGAAGTGCACCTTTGAGGAATACCATGGAGCATGTTTCCATTAACTCTCGCTGTAGACGCCTGGCTACAATGTGCTGTGTTCTCTTTGTAAGTTACAATCCAAATAATACCCCCCGTCTCTCTTTCTCTCCCCTCTCTCTCTCTTCTCCCTCTTACTCCCTCTCTCTCTCTCTGTCTCTCCTTTCATTTCTTTCACTCTTTTTTTCCCTTCCTTTTGGCAGCATTGGCGATAATGAGCAGAGCCATCCCACCACAGAGAAGAAAATCAAATAAAAGCAAAATGACAAATTCGCCCCGCGGGTGCCAGTAGAAACAGAGCAGCCTGTCTGAAAATGCCAGGGTGCGTACATGCACATGCACACACACACCCACACAGAACAGGGCGGAATCGCAGTGCATGGACCCCTCGCTGTGCAGCCGGATTTAACCACCAGCTGTACTAACACGAAATCTGTGTGTATGTGTGTGTGTGCATGTGCGTGTGTGTGTGTGCGTGTATGTGTGTATGTATGTGGTTTATGTTTGGGAAACAGCCAACGGGTGTCTAAAAGTGTTGAAAATGAGTACACAAAGTGTGAAAGCTAGTACAATGCCACCTGACGGGAATGCTCCCTGCTAGTTACAGTAAAAACTCCTGATTTAAAAATGTGTCCAGATAAGACGATAACGAGCATTAGTGATAGCTAGGGCAAATGGGTTTACATATATGCCACAATATGTTTACGCAAACCTGCACATGTGTGTTTTGTGTTACAGGCTTGTGTAGAAGTGGCACACAGGCCTGCCAAGTCCACCTTAGTGCCTGAAGCATTGGCCTGCTAAAAGCCCGCCACATACCAGTTACATCCTAGCAGCAGAACAGCCCAAACGCATATGAACACATTTGGAAATCCTTGTCACGCTTGCCTGAACAAACACGAGAGGCTTTAGCGCGGAGTGGGTCCGCCGAATATTTAACATCAGCAAATTTCACCCTGTTCGTTTCTCTGCCTCCGCTGCTCCCAGACTTGCCATTCAAAAATGACACACCACAACCACCACCATCACCCCCCCAAGAAGGCGTTATGGTCCCTACATCTCTGGGGGTATTGGTCCACCAAGCATTCTTCTTTAAGTCAAATCATACCCATTTGCATACTTTGAATTGGTGAGCCCAGATGTGCACCATAGCTGGAATTAATGAGCTTGGTGACATGGGTGACATGTTTTCGCATGTGTTCTGTGGGCACTTGTGTGGGATAGGATGTTTTAAATGTAAACAAGTCCCAATCAAAAGTGTGATGTTTTTTCTTTCTCTCTCTCCCTCTCTCCCTCCCTCCCTCTCTACTTAATTTCTTGCAGGTGTGTAAAGAGAAAAAGTGTGCAGATAGATGTAATAATATCGCTGCTGGCACATGTTTTACTCATTCGCACTTCGCTAAGTCAGTAAGAAAAGAGGTGATTTGTGCACGAACGGGTGAGTGAATCATTCTGTGTGTCACTGATTTATTCATGAGCCCTCACGCTAACACACACACACACAAAACCACACACTCACACTGCCATTCGAATGATCTCAGGTTACACTGTAGCCTTCATAGCTTATGTTATAGAGAAAAAAAAAACAAATACTTAATTTTCTAAGTGGAAATATGTCTCTACAAACTTACATATTTCTATTTACCTGCTAAATGTATCATATTGGAACATGATCAATGTTTCCTGCAAATTGTAGTGCACAATTTCTGTTAATTGTCAAAATGTATGTCATAATTGTGTATACCTTTACATATTTTTGAATGTATTGTATAGTTAGTAAATTAACAGTGTGTGTATTACCACGTGCAGAAGTGTCTTCACCATAGATAATGTGTAAATATTTACATTTAGAAATACAGAAAATATATAATAGATAAAAGGGAAAGACATACACATTCATTTAAATGCAAGTTAATGCAACAATAACACGAATTGAAACTGCAACTGGCATTTTCAAATGTTGGTAAAAAAGTGAGAATTTGAATTGTTGTGTAGTGCAGTTGCACTATTGCTTTGAAGTTAACTGAATTAAACAGTTTTCTTTATAATGTGAGCCAGTTGTTACATATGAGTATATGCTTTTAAAGCATAATGACTTAAGCATACAATACCTTGCCTATAACTGCACTGGAGCTTCTTAGTTCATCCTGCAGCTCTTAGGTTCTATAACTGAGTCTTGACAGACAGGCTGTATTTTTTTTTCCTTAGCTCAGAAATAAGGTGATAAAGCTAAAATACAAAGCAGTCCAGATGCTCTCAGAAACAATTTAACACAAAGAAATGAGTCATTCAGAGGGAATGACTGAAAGAACAAACGGTTGATCTCTAGTCGTGACATGATTATCATTTTAAATTACTCAGAAAAGTGTAAAACCATTGTACCTGTGTACATGTGACTACCTACCCCTGCCTGTGTGTGTGAGTGTATATGTATTTACATATGGAATTTTGTCCATTTTGAGTATTCAACCCCGGTGAACATTTTCCTTTATCAGCCCATAGGCTTATGGGCTGATGCTGAAATCGGATATTTACATAATCTGTCGATGCCAAAAACAATTTTAAAAATGCAAACATTGGGATGATGTTTAGTCAAAAAAATGTAACTTATTATACCTTATTTTGTTCATTCTAGCTTCGAAAAATTAAAAAATCAAAAGCACAGTGTAGCACAAAGTCACCTTAACATTTTAAATAAAGATTTATTGGTAATATCAAAACATCTTTCCAGTGCCGATATTATATTCTTAAGCCAATATCTGCTTATACTGATATAATCACAAAGTCATTGTGCATGCCCTTACAGTCATAAAAGAGAGGTGTAAATTTCTGCATCAGGTGTCTGTCAGCAGTTCTCCAGTGCAAATGGGCTTTTTCGTTCATCTTAAGAACTTCTAATAATTAAAAAACATATCTCTAAAGCATTCCGTTTATCGCAAAAGTTAATGTTAAAACAGTTTATTCTAGGTAATTTAAAAGGTTTTCTGAGAAGAGAAGAGAAGAGAAGAGAAGAGAAAAGAGAAGAGAAGAGAGGAGAAGAGAAGAGAAGAGAAGAGAAGAAAAAAGAAAAGAGAGGTGAGGAGAAAAAGAGAAGAGAAGGAAAGAGAAGAAAAGAGAAGTAAGGAGAAGAAGAAAGAAGAAGAGAGAACTGAGTTGTTTTGTTGTTTTAGACAGTGATGTTAACGTTGTTAAACTTCTCAGCAGTGACAGTAACCTTCTTTATGTCTTGTTTATCATAGGGGGAAATGTGCTTAGGAATAAGCTTTAAATGAGGGCTCTATAAGACAAGGTGTGTGTGTTGCTGTATTAAGAGCATGCTGCAGTGAGCTGAGAGGTGAGTGTTTAGTCGTCTTGAGGCTCCTCAGCTCCTCTCAGCACTCAGCTTCTGCACCTGGCTGAGCAGGCTCACTCTTCATTACACTGCAGAATGCAGAGCACACCCTGTGCTACACCCACAAAGAGATTGGTGAGAGGTGAGGGATGAAGTGAAATATCAAGTGTGTGTGTGTTTTATAGACAGAAAGAGAAACGTGTTAGGCTACTGATTTCTTTTCAAGGCTGCTTCAGGAAAGGCGTATGAAAAAGGAAGTGGAGAGGTATAAATCATTCTCTAAAGGGGTTAACTTGCTTGTTAACCTGCCTTAAACATTACTGTTACAGGCTTTCAGCGACACAGCAAGTGCAGCAAGGCCTGGGAATCAATGGCAAAAAAAGGCCACAAGAGATTCATGCTGAGCTGCTTTACCTATATGAGTTCTGCAAATCCTGTAGAGTAGCTTGCACACACACAAACACACACACACACACACACATACATATATATATACACCAAAGGTTTTCTGAGCCTTTGGTGTTCATTGAATTCTGTTTGAATTTAGCCTTTGTGTGAAAGGTTAAATAAAGTACTGGCCATGGAACCTGCTAACCCTGGTGTCCAACTGCCTCTGACCCGCACATGAGTTATGACACTTTCACTTCCCAGTCTATTCTTCATATGTCATCGCTGTTGGAACAAAATCTCTAATCACCAAATTGGAAAATGTTCTTTACTTATATTTGCAGCTAATGTAAAATATATATTTTTTCAAGTAATTCCAAAAAATTTCCATTGTACCATTTATGAACAGTTCACACAGTGTAAAGGTATAGTCTATGAGTGGTGGAGAACACATCACTGGCAACAGTCTCCCTGCCATTCAGGACACGTCCCACCAGTGGTGCCTGAAAAAGGCATCATCAAGAAATGATAATAATAAATACAACAATTAATACACACAAAAGGATATATACGCAATATGTTGTGTTAATGATTATTTATGATTGTATGGTGATATCTAAGAACATAGATATATACTTATTCATACACATACACAAATACATGGACAGATAAAATACAATGTACATGGGCAAATAATGTACAACATGCAGTAGAATAAACACTAACAATCTCCTTTTCCAAAAGGCATGTAGTCACAGATGTCTTCATGTGTTTCATGTTTATTCAAAATATGTTTCAGCAACCAATATTTGATAAACCCTTGGAAAGTATAGTATACATGTGGCTGGTCCTTATATGTTTTTTTATAATGAATGCAGCTTTTAGTAGAGGTTAACATTAGATTTAGGTCAAAGCATAGCAGTACTAACTATAGTAGAGACTTACAAAGTGTTCTTCAAGTCATCTTTACCATACACACACACATTTTAACCTTGACAGATCAACTATTTAAATGCTTAATGGTTCTTTGCAAACTGAAAAATGTTTCTTGGTGTACAGTTATCTTAAGGTACCATGGGTCCTTTTTAAATGGTTAGCAATCAGAAAGGGTTCCTTCAGTCAAAAAAAACATTTTGGTGCTAGTTTATTGCTAAGGATGCCATACAGACATCAATGCAAAACTCCTCACAAAAACAGCAATACAAGCATGTGTGCAAATGTTTGATGTGTGTGTGTGTGTGTGTGTGTGTGTGTGTGTGTATGTTACACCCTGTGTTTTGCAAAGGAAAGGAAATATTGCAGCCACAGTCACTGGCAGAGACCCATTCCTCAAAATTGATATTTATTTGCCCCAGCACTTCTGTCCAACACACACATGTTAAATCAGCCTTTGTTTCAATACTGGCTCTATCTTTACTTGTGCTCTCATGAACCCGCTCATTAGAACTCATTTGAACAACCACAGGAACTGACATCATTAGGAAATGATGTCACGTCTTCTCAGGTGCTGAACTATGAACCAGCTAATCATTGTGATAATTCTCCAATTAAACCTTTAAACCTCTGCAATCTGGTACTGAAGCCAGCAGCTCCACACAGACAGACAGACACACACACACACACATACACACTGCTGCAATATTAGCAAAGCCCAGTGACTTTAAAGAAGTAAACGGTTTAACACGGCCTGTCTACATTAGTCCAGCATGGCAGGTCATGTCTTTGTATCCCTTATGTTCAGTTGGTTGCATATGGAAGTTAATGGTGTTCACTGCATTATACAATTAAAATATTTTAATAGTGAATGCACTGTTTTTTTTTTAATTTTCAAAAGTTTTACTGAACAACTCAAATATTTTGTAAACACTCACAGCAAAAATTGGGACAGAAATAATAAAAAAAAAGATTATAAAGTGCACAGAATATTCAATTAGCATCAGTTTAGAAGACATTACATTAAGTGTGCTGATGTGGTAGGTGAGGTATCATGACTAGGAATTAAAGTAGCATTTATCAAGGGCTCAGTCTTTGCAAGCAAGGATTTGACATGGGTACCCATTTGCCATAACTGCAGCTAAACTTTTACTTTTAACTGTTGACCAGTCCTGCATATCAGCTTTCTCACATAAATAGCTCACTTCAGAGCAACATTAACATTATTCTTCTTTAACCATTCTTTGGTAGAATTAATTATGTGCTTAGGGTCATTGTCTTGCTACATGTCCAACTTTCTCTTTTTCTTTTTCTCTTGGGTAGATTTAGATCCTTTAGATGTTGTTGGCAGATTTCATTGTTGCATCAATGATGACAAGCTGTCCTTGGCCAGATGAAGTTAAACAAGCCCAAACAATGATACTGTCATCACCATGTTTCACAGATAGGATAAGGTTTCTATAGTAAAATGCAGTGCTTTCCTTTCTTCAAAACATTTAAAATAAAATGTTATATTTTGGTCTCATCTTTTCACAAAACACTTTTCCAGTAGACTTTTGGCTTGTGTTTGTGATCTCTACCAACCTGTAGGTGGTCAGAAATGTTGTTTTTGGAGTGCAGTGGCGTTCTCCTGTAGCCCTGCCATGTTGTTCATTGTTCACCTGATTCATAAATGTTAACATTAGCCAATGTAAGAGAGAGAGGTTCCTTTGTGACCACAGAATGTGAGTAAAGAGATATAAGGACTAAACTCAAACTAACACTAATTGAATAAAGCTGTGCAGCCTGTTGTTTAATAAATTTAGGTTAAGCCATCTTTTTATTTTGAACTCTGTACAAATATATGGCATTTCATTCAGACTAAGAATCTGACGAATTTTTTTGCCATTCAGTGTTGACCAGGGTAGGATTAGTTCCCCTTCTGAGTCTTGGTTCCTCCCAAGGTTTCTTTCTCCAGCTTAGGGAGTTTTTCTTGCCTCCGTTGCCTTTGGCTTGCTCATTTGGGGCTTGGACCAGGACTTTTTGATGTGGCTTTGTGATAACGTCAGTTGTAAAAATCGCTATAGAAATAAAAATGAAACAAACTGAAGGTGATGGTGAGACAACTAAGCATCTCCAATATGGCAGGTCATGTGTTTCCATAATTTGTATTTCTTTATTTTTTTTTTCAGATATATCAACAAGTAACTTTAATCAGGTTTCTTTGAACAATGTCAATACAGGTGCTAATTCTCTCTGCATCAAAGAGAAACAGTGAAGTCCTGGATGAAAAACAATAACATCTGTGCTCGTCCAAGCACAGTGGAATGCAAAGAGGGAAAAAAAGAATTTTAGATGAAAAATCGTTTGTTTTGACTCCAGTCACAACTCAACAATGAAGACCTTGTACTCACTGTACATCCTATTGTTCTTTGGAAACTGCTTGAATGTTGAGTTCCAGCTTCTCATTTAGTGATTTATTGTTTCATTTGAGTTTTTTTTTTTTTTAGATTATTACGGTTGAAACAACTCCAAAGCACCAAAGTGACTTTAAGGATCTGACCCAATACACCTGAGGTGTGGAAGCAGATGGTGGTTCAGTTATCTAAAGAATGGCATTTGACTGCAGTTTTTAATTCTCTGGGGCTATTTTAATCAAATCTTATTCAGCTTCCAAAACAAACACAGCTTCATGACAAAATCATAAAATAAATCATAAATATAATAGCCTATCAGAATCTCTTTCTTTCAATTTGTAAGGGGAAATGATGGTTGGTGTGTGCACTGGTGGTATTGTTTTCTCATGATTCTCTTAAGTGCAAGGAACTCAAAGTCTACAATCACACTGGAAATTATTTCTGCAATGCGCTGCACTGTTTTGGTTTTAAAAATGTACAAGAATATGTCATTTATTAACTCTCTTGGATTTTGATTTAAGTAATTTAACTGATTCAGAAAGTACTTTCAGTATTTTCACTGATCAACTTAAATGCATTTTGTAAATTTAAATGTAGTGCCTGCAGCACACTCAAAAACAGAAATGACGGAGGTTTGTTTACCACTGTCTGACATCATCTTTCCTTTCAATTGCACTGTTGCACTTTGGAACTAAGGAGACTAATTGCATACACTCTGTGTCTACTAACCCCTGCTGTTGTAATATGTAAAAAATGAGGCCTGGCATTTTCCTGCTGAAATAACCTTGAAATTCCCAGGAAAAATCAGGGACATCACCTTAATAGCAGAATGTGTATCTAGTCCCAAAATATGTATTCATGTCAATGGGACTTTCACGCCCATATTGTAGGTACTAAACTAAACTGGATTCCCTGAATTATTTCATAATATTATGTACTGTAGACGATGAAAGACCTCAGTTCTTTGTAAGCTTGGGTTGAGAAATGTTCTTTTTGAACTCACTGAAAATTCTCTCATGAAGTCTGGCACAAAGTGAGCCATGACCCATCATTGTTTGAAGAGACTGAGCTTTTGGTGAATGCTCCTTTTATACCCAGGCATGTTCCCCTCACCTGTTTCCAGCTCACCTGCCTATTGAGGGATGTTTCAGAGTGGCAAATCTGGAATATTCTATAGATTTTCCACTCTTATTTTGCTGTGCCCCACAGTAAAAAATACATTTAAGATAATTGGTGAAAAAACTGGAAATATTCTCTTTAATTTTATTTAGTTAACTCAAGGTTTAATAAAGTAAACAAATCACACATTCTTGTTTTTTATTGCATTTTATGAAAAATTTCAACTTAAATTTATTTTTAAGTGTATATTTATTTATTTATAAAATAGATGTTCCAAAAAGTGTTTTCTGGAGTGACGCTAAAATTAAGTACTTTTGGGTTTCAAATCGGCCCTCAGGCCCGCACACAAAGTCCATATTTTTACTGTATTGGGAACTGGGTTGGAGCAAAATGGGAGCTGCCTGGGTGGCCCTGAGGACCAGTTTGAGAATCCCTGCCCTGAAGAACCATTTTTTGTAAATAAAAAAGCTTGAAAGTCCAAGAACCGTTTAGAAACTTTTTCAAGCCTTTGTAAAAGTGTACGAACAAGGAGGTATTCCTCTAAATCAGGCATGTCAAACTGGGTGCCTTCGGGGCCACAGCTCTGCGGAGATTACCATTTTCCTTCGTCTAAAGCTCTGAATTCAACTCACGAAGGCCTTGCCAATGAGCTGAATCAGGTGTGTTTAATAAGGCACAATGCTGAAGTCTGCAGTGCTGTGGCCTGCCAGTTTTGGAGTCTGACACATGTGCTCTAAATTCGTACTTGACTTTCCGCTAGAAACTGCGGAAGGATGTGTGATTCAGTTATAAATATAAAATGCTGCTCCAAATGAACTAACAGGAATTATAGGGAAAATGTGAAAGGAAAAATGACAGTTATAGAAAAAAGCAAGTCCTGTGTAGCTCAGTGCCACTGTAGCAACCAGCTGCTCATTCAGTGAGCCAGGCCCATTAGGGCCTGTAAACCCTATATATTTTATCTTTATTGTTTTTTGTTTAAATATGCAAATCCTGATACTGGCAGCAGAATATCTCATGACAGCATATCTGCTTTGGTCATTTTTTAGAGGCAAGGCATCAATTATGCCCATTATGACCACTTACTCGTTGCATTTTTTATTTTTATACATTAAACCAATTTTTTTTTATTTATTTATTTATTTTTTTTACATTTTATTTCTGCCATTTGGCAGATGGTGCTCAGGCTTTTGCATGAAACTATAGATAATGTTGTTTAAAACCAAGCATTACTTCATTTTCTTCCTTACATATAAAATAATATCACTGGGAAGTTGTTGAGACTCTCCGCAGGATCTTATCTCATTATTGACAAAGTGTTTCGATACACCACTGTAATGAACAGTGTGAACTGTATGGGCATGGGCAGTCCCTTGGTTAAGTGCTCCTGTCCAACGTACCCTTTACTGTCCACTATTGTCCTACTTTTCTGTGAAAAATTTTCTTCTCCTTCACAGCTACACTTCTTCCCTGTTCTTGCAACAACCCTGCTTTTCTAGCCCTTTCTTCCTCCGTCCACAAATATTTGGGAGTTGAGGGCGTCCAAGGCCTCAAGAGCACTTGTGTTTGGTAACCTGGCTTTCAGACATGCGTCTCTGAGGCACTGATTTAAGGGTTCAGCGACCGTTAGAAGCAGGCCGCTCTGCCGCTCTGCATTAAATAGACTTTACTTTACAAACTTGATTCCTCTTACTGATTGCTCTCAGATGTGTGTGTGTGTGTGTGAGGGGGGTGGTGTCAGATAGATAGATTGAGAGAATGAGAGGGAGAGAATGAGAGAGAGAGAGACAGAGAGAGAGAGAGAGAGAGAGAGAGAGAGATGGATTAGGGAAAGCTGCTGTAAAGGTCTGCTTTTTCTCTCTCTGGCATGTTTAGTGTATTCCCCTGTCGGCTGTCAAAGAAAGTCTGTGTCTTTTTCACACAAACACACACACACACACACTTTTTTCTTTCCCTAATAATTCGGGTGGAATAGGACAAGATAACTGGGATCTCACCACTCCTCTGCCCTTAATCAGGTGATGGTTCATCCTCCTGTCATTTCAGAGTATGTGGGTAATTCCAATGGGATCAGCTTTATATAAAATAGAAATTTTTAAGAATATATAAAATATGTTAAATGTTACATTAATGCATCAATACAAATCCATTAAATAAAATATTTAGTGATGTTTTGTTAGATTTTTAGTACATTTGTATATTTAAGTTATAATTCTTGCACAATATAATCCAGAATAATTATGTTTTAAGTTACACTGTTATTTTATTAAATAAATAAATAAACACAATTGTACTATACATTTTTGTACAGAATGTTTACATGCTGACTACAGGGCCTATAGTGCCAATCAGGGAGCCCTAGCAGGGTTTTGGTTTATCATCTGTATTGAATGCTGTTAGTGCCAAAATCAATAAAGCCTGATGTAAAAATCACGTTTTACTAGTTCAAAGTTACATACGTACAGTTACCATTACCATTACCATTACCACCGTCTTTTTTCCATACTTACAGACAACATATGAAAATTACAATATTTACACTGAAAACAATTTTGCATATTTTTGCAACAGTCTCATATAATTCTACAGTTCACTTTCAGTTTTAGTTATTCAAGTCACCCAAATGCCTTCTTACCTTACATGACCTGAAAGCCAATTACACTTTTTTGTGCTCCGATTTGGTTTCAGGCAGACAAGTTTTGAAGTTTTTTTTAAATTTATAGTCACCCAAACTACTGGAGGAATAGAGAAGAAAGCAGACAGAGAGGATAGGGGTCAAAGGGGTCACAGCAGGAATAGCTGCTATTCTCAGTTGCCTTTCATGCATTAGCTAAAGTTAAGCCTGCCATTGTTATCTGTTTCTTTCTGATCTGTATGTTCCATAGACATAAGAAATGAACCACAATTTATTTTTCTCATATTTGCATTTTTATCCCCAATTTAGTCATGTGCCAGCTAGGACTTCCCCAATCATATGATACCACCACTGCAGTGAGAAAGATGGCTAATATAGCACTAAAGCTAGCCACTGCATCTTTCCAACATCAGCTTAAAACGCTTGCAGGAGAACAATAACTGCTGATTGTATTACATCAGTTAACAGTTGTTCGTGCTGGCTATGATAGGGTGCATGAGGGAAGGTCATCCTACCCACCCAGAGTGAGCCTCACCAATAATTCCAGCCACAGATGTCTGTGGCAACATCAGGGATTGAACCTGCTAAAAAGGCCATGAATTGGGGCAATACTTGCACCACTGAAGAAAAATCAATTATCAAATTCTTTTGGTTTTAATTAATAATGTTTTTATTGCTTGAAGGTAGAATAAACAGCCTTATCACCTGGATAACATTTACTTATAGAATATAAATGTAATTCTTATTGTAACCTGCGTATGATTTATACTAATGCCAACACTGTAATAATAACACTCAAGAAAATTATTTTACATGTTAATTCTCTTCATGCTGTGATTGATCAACAAGCACTAACATTTTTTTCATCTAAGACATCATAATACCTGGGTTTGTAATTGGCTCCAATAATTAAACATATTTTTATTTTTTTAAATCAGAAACTGGTATCTAGCAACAAAACATTTGCTATTTCTAACATGTGCTATTTTATAATAAATGCATACATTTTAATCCATTTTTAATGCATTGTATTCATTGCAGTATTCAGTTCAGATTTAAAAATTTAAAAAAAATACAAAACTTTGGTCCAAATGAATTTAAAATCTTTGCAAAAATAACTGGAATACTTTTTTGTACAGCACATTTTAAATAAATTAAAGTTGCCCTTCATAAGAGCAGAAAAAGTAAAAGTAGGACCAATAAAACTGTATTAATTAGAAATGTATACAAATCACAACCAACAAGCCCTATATATATATATATGAGAAAGTGAGAGAGAGAGAGAGAGAGAGAGAGAGGTCATTACACATGTAAATTACCTGGGAGTGTAATTTTGCCTAATTTACTTTATTCATAGTCTTGGTGCAGGTCCCACAATGCTGTGGGGCAGCCAGGAGCAACAGCTCAGAGTGATGTTGAGCTAAGAAGCCATTACAGCATCCGCTGGCTCAGCATACGACCCTACCCTTAGAAGACCCGCTGCACCACAGGCCTTTAACGAGAGATGGTGAGAGAGGCCAAGAAATGATGACCTGCAATATCCATCCACTCTGCGAGACTAGTATTCTCTTTCAACATCCACAGTATTATCTCTCTGTCTGCAAATTTACACCACTCAAAGCAGTCTGGATCAGCCCTAATGTCTGTGTGTTCATTTTTGAGAGAGTGATAGAGAGTGGAAGAGGGAACGAAAGGGGCGGGCGGGGGTGGGGTGTTCATGGCAGATTTAAGAGCAGAGATAGTGGGATGTTTATGCTGCAGCTCTGAGCTCATGCAGAGAGCTATGAGGCAGCCTATGGTAAAGTAACTGCAGAGAGCCATATAGCCTCTTACTTTCTAAATCATAACTTATCATCCCCCGGGAGTTGAATCAGCTTTTTTTTCTTGCACTTAACATAACTTTGTTATGAGCGGTAGAGGAAATGTGGAGGTCCAATGCGTTTTGGATTTGATGAAGTACGCATTGGATAAGCTAGTTTCTGGCCCCTTGCGTGTGATGCTGAAGAAGCTGAACTGAGAGATGGTAAGGGGGTGTTGGTAAATGGCTCTGTATACAGTGCAAATCACACTGCGGCAATTTCTTAATGTGGTGCTGTTAGTCATTAGTGTCACCCTGTGATGAATAGTAACAAGCTTTGTTTCTTTGGCCTGCATCTTTGCCAGTTCCATGCTTGTGTGTCTCCTCTGCTGCCGTAGGGATGAAGGAGAAGTAGGATTATAGAGGAAAGCACATTTACTGCTCTTCAAAGATTGGAATCACTGTTGTCAATACTATAAAACACATGTTTAATAAATGAACATTTAAATTATCTATATTTCAAATGTGGTCAGATGACAAGAATTTGTTTGTTACAGTAGAGGAGTCTGGGAGGGTTGTAACATGGGGTACGTTCTATCACACTCCAGTGCCAAGTGTGAAACAGAGATATGTTTATGTAAGAAAATCTTAGCCAAGGGCCAAAATGTGATGGATAGACGATTGAGGCAGAGCATCTCCAAAACAGCAGGTTATTTGGGGTGGTCCCTGTATGTAGTGGTTATTACTGGCGACAGAACTGGCAACAGAACCTTAGATGTCTAAGGCTCATGGATGTAGGAGTGAAGGCTAGATCATCTGGTCTGATCCCACAAAGGCTACTGTAGTGCAAAAAGTGACATATGGTCATCACTCTTTAGAGTGCCTTTCTGGATGGACCCAGCATAAAAAGCACAAAATAAATGGGTATGCCTCAAAACTTCTTACAGCTTATTTGTAGTTTCTGAAGACATAGCATATCATTTACAAGAGTAGTTGTTAAACTGATAGTTCACTGAACTGCTGCAAGGTTGCTTTATTACCAAAGCTCACACCCTTTTCCAGGTTTAGTGATTGTGTGGTAGTAGTATGCCATACAAGCATGGTAATAAAAAATAAAACAGTTGACACTGATGTTTCGCTGTAATTACAGTAGCAATGTCATACCTTTATATTTGTACATTTTCATCCACAGTTTTTTTCCCCCAAAATCATATTGGGATTTTAGTAACAGATTGTCAGTAGAATATTTGAACACAAAGGATATAATGGTGATATCCAAGGAAACTGATTTACTGATCATTGTATGAAACTGTTGATCAAAGAAAGTGAGCAGGAACAGCACAGTAATAAAACAAAAAATGCAGCTCTGCCCCACTACACCACTGGTTAGCTAACTAGCATGTTCTAACTCAGCAATCTTTCAGGTTAAATTTGTTGTCACTATCAGTTTTATTAGTAATTAAGTTATCTAGCTATTTCTTTGATAATCATATGCATGCACTTTACAACAGCAAGCATTTCATTTTACATTATAAACATGCAAACTGAAACTAGATATGCATGCATTTTGGAAAATGTAGTCATTTAACTTAACTTAAACTTAAACTTAATCACTACACTGATTTATTAATACTTACATTTTAATTACATTTTTTAACAATCAGTTGGTTTTAATCAATGACCGCCTTCATTTGATGTGTAAAATGTATGCTAGTTTCATACATATGCTAAAAAACTTCATGACTGACCAGGATGGGCCAGGTTTTAACACAAAAGTGGTAAGGTAGAGTGAATATATATCAGCATTTCTTAAACAAAGCTAGAGTTTTTTTTGTAAAAAATACTGTTACTGCCCCATAGTGGGGCAGGCTGTAACAACAACAGAACTGTGTTATTGTTATTTTAACAGATGAATATGAAACTGACTTTGTAAACAGTCACACAAAGTGCACCACAGTGAAATGTGACCTCTGCATTTAACCTATCACACGTGCACATGTGTAGCAGCAGGCAGATATTAACAGCGACCTTCTGTTCACAAGGGCAAGTTCCTAACCACTAGGCCACCACTACCCTAAATCAGGAGAGACTGCAAACGCAGTCCCCACACTCTCAAAAAATATGCAGTTGAGATTCTCACATTTGAGGAATTTACAAGATCAGCACATCCGAAGTGCAATGGCTGAACTTCACCTTAGGTAAACCACTTTTGCGATTATGTGATATATTATCACACATTCTATATTGGAGACAGGTCGCGACTGCAGGCCAATCAAGTACCCATACCCTCTTCCTCCGCAGCCAGGACTTTGTAATGTGTGCAGAATGTGGTTTTGCATTGTCTTGTTG
>JBBPDA010000019.1:6363688-6379136 GCA_037974385.1 Arnoldichthys spilopterus
GTTAACATAGGGCTTCCTTTTGGCACAGTACAGTTTTACCTGGCATTTGTGGATGTAACTACGTATTGTGGTACTTGTCAAAGGTTTTCAAAAGTAGTCCTGAGATCATGTGGTGATATCGCATATAAATGAATGTTAATTTTTGATGCAGTGCCACCTGAGGGATTGGTGATCATGGTTGTTTAGCTTAGGCTTGCACCCTTGTCCTTTATGCACTGAAATTCCTCCAGATTCCTTGAATCTTTTAATCATGTTATGCACTGTTGAAGGTGAAATATCCAAATCTCTTCCTAACTTTCTTTGAGAAACATTGTTTATAAACATTTCAATAATTTTCTCACGCATCTGTTAGCAAACTGCCAATCCTCTGCCCATCTTTGCTCCGAAAAGACTAGACCTTTCTTGGATGCTGCTTTTGAACTAAATCACAATTATAATCACCTGTTTCAAATCACATCATTATTTAACCAATTTACCTCATTACTAGCTCTAAATTGCACCTATGCCAACTTTTTTTGGAATGTGTTGCAGGTCTGAATGACAGGAAAGGATGTATACTTACAAATGAAATGAAACTGACCAAACAAAAACAGTAAAGTTACAGTAAATTTAGAAATCACTACTACACTCTTTTTTTATTTGTTTTTTTCCATATCGTCCCAACTTTTTCTGATTTGGGGTTGTACAGTATTTTCTATAATAGTTTAAAAGGTAAAACACTGCATATGTTGCTAAATTAACTTTTAACAGGAAAACTGATTCTAAACTGTTTAGTGCAATTATGCAGATGTAACTTTGAATCATGGCACAAGCACCATAAATAAACTCAGGCTTTTAACACACACACCCACAAACAGACCCACACACACCTGCTGTGCTTAGCTTACATCGAAGTTGGCTTCTCTAACCATTTCGCAGAGAAGGTTCTCAAACGCCAGGAGTGCTGCCTTACCAGGAGTCCTGGAAAGCAAAGCCAGACTTGATGAGTAAGTGTGGGAAAGCAAAAGGTCAAAAGTTTGGTTTGGATTCATTCTATATTGAATAAACTACTTTGCTGTGTTTTTTATGCAGGTAAAACATGCCCATCTGTTACAGAGAGCCAAACACTCACACATACTCTTCCACTCAGCTAACAAGAAGTGAAAGATAATCATGGGTGTATCTCAGTTTTGTGGCTACTAGCTTTCACTTCTTATTAATAGACTGACTGTGTGACTCCTAACTTGGCAGTCTTATTCACTTAGTCATATTTACTTAACCACTGTTTCATAGATCTTTATTTTAAGGGTTGTTACTCTTATAATTATGGTCAAATACTGTATGTCATAAAAACTGTGTTAAAGCTGTTTTTACAGCAAACATATACCTTACATCAACCTTGCACTGGGCAAAAAAGGCAATTTGTCTGGGCGGTAAACATTTATTTAAAAAAAAACAACATGTCAATAAATTGACATAAACAATTCATTGTAATTTCTGTGTGTGTGTGTATGTGTGTGTGTGTGTGTCAGGATGTATTTACTGTTACCACCCTGAACCTGCTTGCTGTTAATGGAGTATAACAAACCAAACGACTGCAGTGCACAGAGAAGTTAGAAACCGAAGTTGTCTACCTCTGTCTATTCTTCTAATCCACATATCAACTGTATTCTAAAATTCTATAGTGTTTTACTTGCAAAAACACACTTAGAGCTGAGATAAATAGTTGTAAACCATTTTCCTGGCTGACTAACACTTTCACTCACTACTGCGTATACAATCATTCACATGCACTTTAGACTGTCAAGTTGCTGGAAAAGTCATTGCTGACTGTGAAGTAAACAAATAGCTTTTTCTTGTCCCTGTCAGTGGCGTCGGGCCATTCCACTCTTCACCAGTTTTAAAAAGCATAACTTGACCTTGGAAGAGAACAACAAATGCCAAACAAATAGAGTCATGACAAGAAACCACTCAAGAATAAGAGGTTGAGTTAAAAGTAGAACATTTTACTCAAAATGAACTCAAGCAAAAAAATCAAGGTATCTGGGAAATATGGAAAATTCACAGTAGACGCCATAGTGACTGGAATGTGTGACCTGTTAGTTTCCATTATTTTCCAGCTGCTTTTTTTTTAGACTTTTAGAGAAATCAGCTAGAAGAAGTCTGCCGTTTTTATGAGAGAAGAGAAAGGTTGATTTTATTTTGTGTTCTATATTGCTATATACTGAACCTGAAATAAATAGTTGAAAAAAAAGACAGTTGGAGGAAATATACATGTACATTATACACTGATATTAACAATTAACAGTGGATTATGCTAGAGGGCAGTGCTGGCTAAGTGGTAAGGACAGTGTCCTTGTGAACTGAAGGTCACAGGTTCAAGTCCCGGCCCTTGAGTAAAGTACTTTTCATCTGCATAATTTAATTTTCAAGGTTAAATGGTTCTACACTGTTCAATTTATTTGTGTACGGTGTGGCCCACTGATCCATTCTCTTTATAATAATAAATCCTCTTTATTAATATTCATGAAAACATAAATTGTATTCATGTTCTTTTTTTTGATACATTACAGTAACTGTGACGATGAGTAGGTAATAGTGATCATTATTTATGATAAATTTTATGATTATAGGGTTTATTTTACAATGTCTTTGTTGTGAATTACAGTTTACCATGTTTTTGACATCTGTACATGTGCTTGAGCATCTGGTAGGTACTGGTACTGTGAAGTTCTTTATTATATAACTGATAAAAACACAAAGACACTAAGATATAAAGAAACAGAAGAAACAAACAAAAAAAAACACTTAGAATATTTTGGCTCACCAACTTGAAGGAATTTTTTTTTAAATATAAGCATATGTAGAACTTGATGCCTGCAACAGACTCATAAAAGTTTGGGATGTAGCAAAAAAACGTGAACGGTGCCATATGCCATTTTGAAACATTTCACAATGGTAACAGGTGAGGGGATCAAGGCAGGTATAAAATGAGCTACTTTGCAAACAAGGGTGGGCTATTATTAACCACTTTGGGGCAAACCCAATGAGAGAATTTTTTGAAAAGTTCAAAAAGAATATTTTTTAATGCAAGATTGCAAAGAATTTAAGTATTTCAACATCCACAGCACATAACACTGTGAAAACATTCAGGGAATCCAAAGAAATCTCAGTTTATATAGGGCAAAGCCAGAAACCATTGTTGAATGTGTGTGATCTTGAAGCCCTCAGAAGCACTGTCATGCTACTGTGATAAATATGGTCACATGGGCTCAACATACCTTGGCAAACTGCTGATTTAACACAGTCTGATGCTGCAACACGAAATCACCCTGAAAGGCACACATCTATACTATGCAGAAACACAATTAATTTCTCTGACCCTGAGCTTATGTCAGATGGACCAAAAGAGTCCACCATGTGTTAGTGCCATTAGTAGACACAGAGTGCCTGTGTTTGACTGGCTTGCCAAAGTACAGATCTGTTGCCTACTGAATATGAAGAATCATCATGAAGAAAAGAAACTGATAGCAGTGACCAGGAGCTATTGAGCAGTTGCACTCTTGTATCAAGCAAGAATGGACAAAATTCCGCTTGCGAAACTGCAACAACTGGTCTTCTCAGTTTCCAAAATAATAAAATAGTGTAACTAAAATCAATTACTCACCTAGAGAGAGCATAGTAAATTGTGCTGTCTTGGATGCCTGTGGTCTTGTGACCTCCCAACTATAGGAATCTTTTTTCCATAAACTGAAAATGTCACAAAAAAATTATCCAAATTTACTTCATACAAAATTCCATTCTAATAGCTTACATTGAAATTTAAGAATGTTTTTTCCTTCTGCTCTACAAAGCGCTGGTTTAATTTCTTCAAAATGAATCTAAAATGGGCATTGCCAATGGCCGCCTTGTAACTAATTAAACACCTGCCAAAAGTAATCTCTGCACATGTTGTTTCCATGGTCATCATTTCATATTGGCTGTAGACATGATGTCGGCAAGCTCAGGAGTTATAAAATGTGGTTTTACAAACCACCAGCAGTTTCTCCACAGGGCGCTGAAGGGAAAACACAAGGACACCTGTATATTTAACAATGCAGCCACTTGTGAAACCTGTGGGACAATGTCCAGTTTTGTGAAAACAAAACCTTTAAATCTTCTTAAAACCAAAAAAATAACAAAGTTTATGTTCCATTGTTAACATACTGGTTCGGGTTTGTTACCATCCAGGTGAAATTGTCCATTCCACCTTAAATGGTGCAAACTCAGCTTAAAGTTGCACTATTTAAGGTGGAAGGGAACGTTCGATTTAGAACAGAATTTCTCTCTCTCTCTCTCTCTCTCTCTCTCTCTCTCTCTCTCTCTCTCTTCCTCTTATTATTTAATTTCATCTCGATCTCCCTCTGTCTTCTCCCCCCTGTCAGATCTGGCTTAATTTTACAAAACAAATAAATAAATGAATAAATAAATAAACCTCAAGTTACAAGAGGGGCCGACATTAAAGTGTTGTAATCCCACTTGGCAGAGCAAAGTTGTTGGGCACATCATGGCATCCAGCTGCACATTCTGCCTGCCAAGCTGCCGGACACGACAGGGTAAAAAACAAAAAAAAAGAACAGAAATGTAAATAAGGCTGAATTTAGCTGTATTAATTACACCTGGAGTCACTTGGCATGTTATTTTAATATTTATCGTAAATTTGTACAAATTTAGCAGTTAGCTGTGCTTCTTCTTCTGTCTCTTATTTGGACTCGGTCTTGACTCAAACTTGAACCTCTTTGGACTCAATTTGGACTTAATTTGGACTCGACTAGTCCTGGTCTTGTTCTTGTCTTAAACTTGACAAAGGTGGGCTTGACTCCCAGCACAGTGATAGCATGCATTACATTTTTTTTATATAATTTTTGATTGTTTAAAATTAAACACAATGTGACAACATAATATACTGATACATACGCTGATAATTTCATTGAAATGAGTTGAGAGGCGACCAATCGGATCGTTGCCATGCAGTGTGGTTGCGTAATGTCAAGCTATAAAATACAATGTACTTAAAAAGCTGGACATTATTATGATCTTTTTAAGTTTGGAAAACAATATTAGATGTTTTTTCAGCATTTTGTGCTTTGCAGCTCACAACTAGCCTACAATTCTGCATGCACTTTCTCTCTTTGTATGTCAAGTTGCTTGTGTTTTAGAGACACCACCTGTTCTGGTCTATAACTTCGTGGCTGGGCTGTTGCTGCTCCTAGATTCTTCCATTTGACACTGCCAGCACTTACAGTTGGCTGGGGTAGATTGTTCAAGGCAGAGGTGGCATCATATTATCGTACCCCTTTTAAAGTCACTGAGCTCTTCACTATTCTCCTCTAGCAATGAGTGTAGCTTTACCATCAGAAGAAAAGATTTTTAGTTGCATAATATTTATAAATTATCATCATGTGGAGATTTAACACAGGATCTAAAATATACATACAGTACATACCATCAGTAATATTACCTGCTGCAAAACATCATGTTAGTTGTAATGGAAGAATCCTACACTGTGATGAAAGTAGACTTCAATCAGCAGGAGAAAGCTAAACATGTGAAAGGTAAACGGTAAGCATATTAAATAGTGGTGAATGGGCTTTTTTGGGCCAATAATTCATACTTGCACTTGTTAAGCAGCAGAGGGGGAAATGTAGAGTGTGCTCACTGGGATTTGGAGCCCTCTCTCTCCTCCATGCTCAAAAGCTGCAAAAGCCAACAGCATGATTTATACTGCGTAGGGAAAATACGTGCACTTCTCATAAATCACAAACACTTTATATGAGGCGAAATAAGACCCGGTTGCATATGGTACTTTTTAGGCTACATTCTAGGCATTTCAAGATAGCTGTAGTTGACAATAAGGGAACGTGAGAGAGCGAGACCGGCAGTAAGAGAAAAATAGAGAGAGATAGAGAAAGAGAGAGAGAGAGAGAGACAAAGATAATATTTGTATGTTTCGATGAGTGGTTGGAATGCAAATTATGTACTGTATGTTTTTTTTGTTGTTTTTTCTTTTTCTTTGTATATAACACACTCTGCCATTTACGTGTGATTGCATGTGATTTGTTGCACACTTGAGTGTACAGATGAATTATTGTAAGGGCCTGGGCGTACGCTTTTCTTCCCTTTTTTTCTCTTACTGTAAAAGTAGAAAAGTGAAATACTGCAAACCATGTGTAGATAATTCTTATATGAGGAGATGTACGGTTTGAGGCCAGCTGAGGACGGCTTTTCCCAGCATGCTGTTCCTCTGCTAAATCACATCACATGCACGTTGACCAGTGCCACAATCTCCATCTTCCTGCACATGAGAGGAAAAGGGGAATGTGGTCTTGTCGCGCTAATATGACCTTAAGAACTGAATGAAATAAATTTGAAAAATTTGTATATATATATAATGAAACTGTATAAATGGGTTTGCCATTGGGTGGCCAAGGTGACTTTAAGGGGCCAACAACTATTCAATTTCTTCCTTTTTATGTGAATAAACTAACTGTTGTTATTACATATTATACATATTGACAAATGCAGGGCAGTGGTGACCTAGTGGGACATTGCCCTTGTGAACTGAAGGTTGCAGGTCCCACTACACTGCTCCCTGGGTGCTGTTGATAGCTGCCCGCTGCTCCACATGTGCATGTGTGATGGGTTAAATGCAGAGGTCACATTTTCTTTTGGTCATTGAGTGTGTTCGCAATGACAAATAGTCACTTTCATGAGGAATGGGTAACTAACTGTTTGACCACTCTTCCATTGGAAATTCCTTCAGTTTAAGATATTTGAGAGTTTTCTGCCCTTTTTTCCCTGCCCTGTGTACTGTAACTGTGACCAAACAACTCTATCTACATTATTCCTAAAGGCCA
Source organism: Arnoldichthys spilopterus (assembly GCA_037974385.1). Classification (NCBI taxonomy): domain Eukaryota; kingdom Metazoa; phylum Chordata; class Actinopteri; order Characiformes; family Lepidarchidae; genus Arnoldichthys; species Arnoldichthys spilopterus. Next base: position 6,370,564 of record JBBPDA010000019.1, read on the forward strand.
GTTTTTTGCATATATATTCTTTGGTAAACTGTAGTTTTGCTATAATGTCCTTTCTGGAAAGCAATGGTTTTTGCTGGCATGCATCCCATGCAGGTCAAATTTGTCAAAGTTCTTTCTGAATGTAGACATATGTACTTTTACATCAAAAATTACCTTGATAGATGATTTTCCTTAAAGTGAAATAATTTATTAAATAATTTAAAGATATTTTTAAATTCCCCTCCAGACACATAAGCATCCACAACTATTTTAGAAGGCCTTAAAGAGTTGGCATGATGACACTAAACACTTTAAAAGTATAGAGAAGGCTTAAATAAGTCAGCTTTCACCTGCACCTTGACCTGCAGGATGTTCTGATCAGTTGCACGTAATGTGGATCACCTGATTATAACTTTATGGACTTGAAGATGTGATAAATTAAAAAAAAAATTTATTTAGTTTTTCCATGGTGTTGTAATCTGTAATTATGAAAATGACTATGAAATGCCTATATATTCACCTTACTACAGCATGACCAGGAAATGACAAATAATTACTTATATTATGTATAAGCTTATAAACTCCAAATATCCTTGAACAGTTATTATTTCACTACCAGTACCTTGGAACTATCAGTGTAAATAAAGTTTACATTTTCATATTCATATAATGGCTAATTTGGCCATTCCTAATACAACTTAACAACCTGGACTTTTGTTTGTACTGAGAAATCCTATTTCGTTCCAGCAAGAACAACCTTGTTAGAAAAGTCCTCACTGAAACCATTAAAATGGAATACCAGAAACAGAATACCTAATTTCTCAGTGCATAAACAAAACCAAGTGTGCACCATCAACCCATATCTACTGCTCTGAGAGAAGGGGTAAGAGGGTGAGGCTGTCAGCGGAATTAATTGGTTGCAGGTTAGCATTAACATGATTGCCTGAGTCACTTGTTCATCAGTAGAGGATTAAACTGACCAGATGAAGACATGTCCACTGAATCACTTATCGTTCTCACTTAAGCACAAAAGGCTGTGTGTGCTATTTTACATCTATCATTTAAAACCAGAGGTCAAACTCAAAACTGTTTCCTAGAATTTGCAGAAAAATTTCAGGATCCCCAAGAAACACACTGCTGACTAATCTAAGCTAGGAGTGTGAGTTGGCGGTGGTGTAACCATTAAGGTGTTGCCCCTGTGCCCTAAAAATTGCCGGTTCAACTCATGGACCAGTACAAGTACAAAGTGTGCTGTGGTGTGTTCACAATGACATTCACACAAAGCATAATATATAAAGTCGTACATAAAGCTCATCACACTGAATTTCACTAAGCAGCATATATCATAAACATTCTGTTAACTTGCTAAGTTTAGGATATGTTATGCATATTGACAGATGCAGGGCAGTGGTGACCTAGTGGTTAGGACTTTGCCCTTGTAAACAGAAGGTTGCAGGTTCAAGTCCTGACCCAGGCACCACCGAGGAACCCTTGAGCAAGATACTGTCCCACTACACTGCTCCCCAGGCACTTCTCATAGCCCGCTGCTCCACATGTGCACGTGTGATGGGTTAAATGCAGAGGTCACATTTTGTGGTGGTGCACTTTGTGTTTGATTATGTGTGTCCACAATAAGAAATGTCACTCAACCTTCAAGAGATAGATTAGATAGAGTTCTCATTCACAGGACTGCAGGATGTAGAGGAGAGGGAGTGGTATGGGGAGGGGTGAGTTTAGCTGAGGTCACATAGAAAAGTGATTTACTCTAAGTCCTGCAGTGTGGGTTCCTAATTTCTTACAAACCTGCTGTCCAGCCTGACACCATCTGCACTCCTCCATCTGAGGTCACTCTGCAGATCAGTGTTTTCTTTAGTTTATCTGTTTTCAGAGATGGCCTGGCATCATTAATACACACTTACACACACAATAATGCTTCAGTACACTTGCTGGGATATGATACACTGCTGTAAGTCTCAAGACACGATCATAAATCCAAGAAAGAAATATGTTCCCTTCTTAAGCTTGGAAAGAATGTTAAAGATGTGCAATTCGATCTGCTCTGACATGAGTGCTATTTATATAACTCTTTTGTTTAAAGTTGCTGTTATTATTCCACATATTCCCTTACTTTGTTTAAAAAGAGAGATGCTCTCACTAAAAAAACAGCTGCATTCGTATGAGGTCCCACCAAAGGTCAAGTGAACAGTCAGTTCTTGAAGTTGATATGCTGGAAGCAGGAAAAATGGGCGAGCATAGTGCATCTGCGTCTTTAGCAATGTAAATCCACATAGTCCAAAAAAAAGAAGAGTACAGTGTTGCACTGTTCTCATGGAGAGGATTCGAGAGCAGATAGAGAAATATGAGCCTGGACAGGATCAGGGAATTAAAGTGAACAATTATTTTTCTGAAAGGAATCTGTTTGTTGTCTTAGTCATGCTTGTTTCCTGTTCTCTCACTGTATAGGATTTTCAGATACACACATACATAAACAGATTAAGTGAAGTGAGATTAAGCCTCATATTGTGTATGTCCTGATTGTGGCACCAAAACAGCTTTGACCCTGGAGACATGGACTCCACAAGACCTGAAGTTGTGCTGTGGTATCTGAGACTGGCATTTGCAGCAGATCTTTTCTTACTAGTTACTACCACTACTAGTCTTACTAAAACTGCAACTATAACCACTACTACTACTACTACTACTACTACTACTAATAATAATAATAATAATAAAAAACACAATAATACAAATTATTATTATTATTATTATTATTATTATTATTATTATTATTATTATTATTATTATTATTATTAATTTAATAGTAGTATATGCATTTCCATACATACAACAAGATATGTTACAAAAATTGCTACCACTACTACTACTACTACTACTACTACTAATAATAATAATAATAATAATAATAATAATTTAAACTGGCATAGTTGTATATTTCCCAAATTATAATCAATATATAAGTCTACTACTACTACTTATAATAATAATAATAATAATAATAATAATACTTACTGAACACTGAATAGTGGTACATTTATTTTCATAGCTACATAAATAAAAATGCTATTGTATAATATATTATGTCTATAATATATTCAATGATAGTAACAATGTGAATAATTACAATACTAGTAGTATATTTTTCACTGCAACATGAAGTCATCATCATCGTAATTATCATCAGTTTAATTTAATAGTAGTGGTGAAAAAATGATGCATTGTTAACATATATTTGTAAACATTAAACGTTATTTAATTCTAGTTATCTACATAGTAATCTAGTTCTACATATCTGATGTAAAATTGTAATATGAATCTGGGATATTTTTTTTCTAATGCGTTGCTAAATCCATGACCTTGCTGAGCAGAATGGCTATGAAAATCATTACTTGTGAAAGCTCTGTGTGAAAGGCTGACTCACATTAGTGACTCAACTTTTATGCCCTGTTAAACACAAGAAGCTTGGAAATGAGTATTTCCCAACAAGGCACTGCACTGTGCACTGTAATGCTTGTACAGCAGTGTTAAGTAATAGGCTGGAAGAGGGAGGCAATAGATAGAACATGAGTGTGTGAGGATGTGGAAGAGAGGGCTATTACAGGATGCTGAGAGAGAGAGAGAGATAGAGAGAGAGAGAGAGAGAGAGAGAGAGAGAGAGAGAGAGAGAGAGAGAGAAAGATTGTTTCAGTGTGACCACCCACGGACACATTTCAAATGATTGTCTAAGTGCGTGTGTGTTTTGTGGAGGTTGACTTGTGACTGTTTCTCTGACACGTATTACCTGTATATGTGGGCTATTTTTTTTTTAAAAAAAGGTTATGAACGGGATTCTATTTGTGCCGGCAAAAGTCAGAGCCAAGCAGCTGCCATTGAAGAATATTACATGATCATTGACAGCAGACAGCTAGTTCAAGGCCAACCTCTCTCTCTTTCTTGATCTCCTTCTGTCTCTCTCTCTCGTGCTCTCTGACAAGCTGTAGTCATGCACTGAGGCAGATCAGGCGGTGGCACTGCCAGAAGCCATCCGTCAGGCTGCTCGTAGAGCTGGCCTATGGGGCCGGGGCCTGCAGGCCTCAGGCCAGGGGCTGAAGTTCTGGGCTGGCCGCCAGTCACTCATGATCTTGGGCAGAACACCAGGCCTCCTTCAATTTTGAGTGAACGGGTGAGCCAAATGGCGTGCAAGGGGTGGCCTATCAGCACAGGCCCACTCTACAGGTCAGTCCAGCACTCATACACCGACAACCATGTAGACACACATACAGGGAAAACAACGGGGTTTTCCACTGTGTTACTTGAGATAAATACCACTAAGCTACGTAAACGCAGCCTGAAAAATGAACCTCGACAACCTAAGCTATGTTTTAGTCTCTTTTTGTGCACTAACAAACAAGCAAACAAGCCAGTAAAGAAAGAGTGTTTTAAAGCTGTTTAACATAAACAGGTTACAATCCTCACAAATAAAACACACACACGCACACACACACACACACACACACACAGACGTACATACACACACTGTACATGTGTTCTGTGGGTGGTCAGCTATCATAGAGCTATCATTCCACTTTTTACACAGTTGCACTTCAGGGATTAATACACATTTGGGATTAATTTAGCACCGTAGCTGGTTTTGCTGTTTCCCACGTCTCTGACTTCAGAACTTTGATTTAAACGATGTATAGCTGACTGTGTGTTGCATGGATTCATTTGACAATTCTCTCAGAAAGTTGTGCACAAGAAGAGAGCTTTTTTTTCACCCAGTCATGATTCTCTCACGCGTTACCAGTCCACCTACTTATTGAGGAATGTTTCAAAATCATATAACTTCAATATTTTGCTTCTTTGTGCCTTCCCAACTTTTTAGGAGTGTGTTGCACCAGATTTAAAATGTATTTATATTTAGTAAGTACAATCATGTTGGTCAGCTGAGCCATCACAAGTCATTACTTTGTACTTTTATCAATGAAAAAAAGGTTAAAAGAGATTTTACAAAGTGCAGATTCTTGTTTTTATTGCAAACACACACACACACACACACACACACACACACACACACACACACACACACACACACACACACACACACACACACATATGTGTGTATACTACATACTGTATTATATGTAATGTATATATATATATATACTTTTTTGTGAGAATGGAATAAAACCAAGAAACAAGAATTCTGTGATTTAAACTCTCTGCAATGTTTTCATTGAACAGCTTAAATGTGCTCTGCAAAATATAAACAAATTTAGAATGTAATTTGTTTGTTTTTTGCATTTTACATAATTTGTTTGTTGTGTGAATATGCCATGATGACCAATTAAATAGTCCAATGCTAGATGTTTTTTTTTATCAGCTTCCATGATACATGTATTTTTTTTCTTCTACAAAAGTTACTACATACAAGAGTTTATTTCAGCAGTAGGGATACACACACACAAATAAGCACACACACACACACACGCACACAAACACACATTAATTGCAAAATATTTACATTTCTATGCCATATGCTCCACATATCTTTCCATAGCACATGATCCATCTTACCGGACTTACTTAAGTATTGAAGAATGAAGGCTTGAACTGTAGTATGATTAGGTGGCTGTAAGTGTTTAATTTGCAGCAATTATAAGACTATCTAATTAAGACTGCCATAAATAGAGCTCATTTTCTATTCCACATGTGTGCAGCAAATTTTTTCATGTGCTTGATTGAAGCATGTTTTATTTTATGGGGAGCTGCACATGCTACGTAATTTATGATTCTGCTGAAACAGGACGAAAAGAAAGGCTCTCTCCATCACAGAATTAAATGAGGGGTAAGAACTGCCTTGCAAATGGAAGTGTTGACTTCAGTCAGTTTTTCTATGAGTAAGGGCCAAAGCACTCAGCATTCTGTGAAATTTTGGCTCTGCTGTGCAGCCAGAGCTTATGTCCATTTTTAAAGCAGACTGCATCGTACTATTCAACAGACAGTCCTGTTAACATTGCCGTTGCTAAAGGGGTGAAATTGGTTGTGATTCTAGTGACCCACATATATGTTTGTGGTGGTATAGATGTTTCAGTAGGATGTGTGAATAAATGTAAATGGGAATATGTATGCACAATTCAATCAATGGGATGCAAAAAAAATGTTTGTGGTTTGATGGAAAAAGTTTGATTTAGAGAAGCTTACTGGCTAACTTTATGACAGAAACCAGAGGTCACAGTGTCTACACCACAAATACAGCCATTATATTTACAATTTATTAAAAACACATCTTCTCAGTATTTATATGTATATGTCACTGCTGGAACAAAACCTCACATCTCCAGAATAGTAAATTTACAGAAGCATCCTTAACTTGTAATGAAAATCAGCATAAACCATTGTATTGTATGCCATTTTGAACTATTTCTGTTGGTCCAGTTGTCATGAGATTTTAACATGACATAATATTTTGCTATGACAGTGAGGATATGTAATTTTTAGAATAGTATTTGTTTTATTGGAGATACAAGGTTTTTTATGTATGAATTTAAATGATTGAAATGAAACTGAAAACTCCTAAAGAATCATTAATGTTGGTAATAGAAAACAGGGGCCAATATAAGTATATACTTTTAGCCATTTAACTTAATTAATTTATATTTTCTATGGAATGATAACTATGGTCAAATTGTTTCTCCTCTTGAAAATTTACCAGTTTGGAGATAAAATAGTTATAATTGTTTAAAAAAACATTTTTGGTATGCTGTGTTGCTCTACAGTGTATGGCATATACCATTTAGATCTACATTTACATTTACAGCATTTGGCAGACACCCTTGCCTAAACGACTTATATGGTGCTTTCTGGTCTACAAAGAAAACTTCTTATACCAGTAAACCTAGGCTTGGTTTAAGAACTGCTAGTCAACCAAGATTATACCTGAGGTCATGCAAAACCTTGACATAGAATTTTTTTTTAATTCTCGTAAAGTTAGCAGTAAGTTTGTTAGTTCTGTAGCTATGGTCCTAAGTACTCTGTGAAGAGGTGAGTCTTTAGTTGTCATTTGAAAATTATACTTATGTAATAACTTTCAATGAAGTAGCTTTAACAGCCCCTGCTCTATCTCCTATACTGTGAACAATTATTAACTGGTGAGTATCTCTAAAAGAGCGGTCGCAAATCTTACCTATGTGACTGCAAGTTTATACTCCAAGGAGGAGGTCATCTCATCTAACTAATCACTTGTGGACTTTGCAGAGTAACCAAATATATAGTTGTTCAATCTTACACTGACGACAATGGTCACCCACTGGCCCTGGTCCTGGAAATCTACTTTCCTGCAAAGTGCAGTTCCAGCCACAATATGCAACACCTGTTCCAGCTAAATAACTTCTTCAGAAGCCCTTGATTGGTTGTAACAGATGCATTAATTTCAGGTAAGGAGAAGGTAACATGTTGAGGCTAAACCCTACAGGAAAGTAGATCCCTAGGAGGACGGTCGGTGAACACTGCTCTAGAACTGGGAATTTCAAGGGAAATCTGGATTGAAAGAAATTAACTGTGTAGCAATGCAAAAATAATACAATGGTGGAATTCCTCTTTAATATATGCCATGGGCCAAATATAAAAATGAACTTTGATGCTTTACAGGTAAACTAAGCCCACACAGAATGCAACAAAAGTCAAAGCAATTCAATTTTCCAGTCCATTACCTCCTCTGGCTCCTTATGGACCCTTCCATAGTTTAGGCCTCAGCTGGAGGTTCTGACAGAAATGGAAGAGTAAAATTGAGTGTGGCACAGGAAAAAATACCCAGCAAGTCTGGCTTCCAAAAAAGGAAAAGGTGAGGTAGACTATGAGCAGTCTGGGGACGCAGGCTAATGTCATGCTTTTGTAAGAAAGGCATCAGCCTATTTTAGTACAATCGAAACAAGCTAAAAACATTAGCTAGCTATGACAGCAGAAAACATTAGTCTGGTGTACTTCTCTGAAATCTGTTACCTTAGGTCAATAGTGGGGAATGCTGGTCCTGAAGGCATGAATTCCTGAACAATTAAGTAATTTTCCTTCTCAAACACAACTGATTTAACTTATCAGTTAACAGCCAATTCTTTTGGTAGGTGTGCTACAACAGGGATACCACCAAACTCTGCTGGGCATTGGCCCCCAGCCCTGTTTTGGGTATTGACAGGGAAAAGCTGGAGAAAAATATGCAGATATACAGATTTACTCAAATTCTGTTCTGAATAACAGCTTTTCACAAGAACTTTGTTAAATAGGGAAACCTTTAGTTTGCTAGCTAGCTTAGCAACCCATTGGTAAACACAATCACATATAAAGCTAATCTAGTGTCAGACTCTGTGTGTGAACATTAGCCAATGTTGCAGTGCCTTATATACTATATATATATATATATATATATTTCAACAACCTTGTTGTCTTTTTGTCATTTGTCATTTTTGTCAAAATTTGAAAAATTCCCACTGATCATGTGAAATTTTCAAATAGAACAAAATAAATGGTACAAAACTTCTTCACAGGCATGTCCACAGAAAGTCAAGCTTGTCATCTCCTTCTCCCATAAAGATACCAATATA
>JBBPDA010000019.1:6382629-6399740 GCA_037974385.1 Arnoldichthys spilopterus
TATGCAAAGCAAATGCTTGATTGTTTTCTCTGTCCTGGAAGTCGCTTTGGATAAAAGCGTCAGCCAAATGAATAAATTTAAATGTAAATGGGGTGCTGTGTGTACATTAATGAGGGGAAAAAATTAATTTAAATGATTTTAGCAAATGACTGCAATATTACAAAGAGTGAAAAATGAAAGGGGGTCTGAATACTTTCCCAAACCCACTGTATATATAATTTAAAACATTTTTTTGATTTTATGAGTATGTGTATCAAATCTACACTTCTGCTTTTGGATGCCGAGTTTAACAAACCCAGCAACTGCAGTGCACAACCAAACCTGCATTCTTCCAGTAATACGTGTTAGTACTTTTTTCAAATTAACAATTTTTTAACTTTATTTATGTTTATTTGCATTTATTCTAATGTTCTATTAATGTACTGGCAAAAAAAATGCACTTATTGCCAAGATGGTTTTAAAAAATGGTCATGGCTATATAAGTTGTTTGCTCAGCCCTGTATACAGGCAAAATTGTAGCAAAATATATTTTAAAAAAGTTATAAAATGTTGATGTAAATGTATAACATTGTAGGTGGTATTTAAACAACAATAAAAGTACATTATAATTTATAATTTTTTTTCAACAATACTTCAAGTAAATACCTTGTTAAAAAACATATACATTTATTTTTAATTTAGGGTATTTTAGTGTTTGAACACCCCCATTCAAATGACATGTTTTGTTGGTTTTTCCAACAAAATGTCTTCTGCTAGATTTACTGGATTTAACATACTGGAAAAGAATAAAACATGATACTGTACTATACTGTATGTTGAATACGACAAGCATGTTGTCATTCATTGGAAAGCCTCAATTCTCAATCATTCCAGCAACCAGCCAACAAATAAGCAAATGAATAGGCAGATTTTTCTCAAAGGTACTTCACTACACATATATGTCTAACTGTTACTACGTATAATAATGCAGCTCTGGGAAGTTTGTGCAACAGTTTCATTATAGTTGTTAAAAGCAAAAAACACTGTTTTATTTATAGAAGTACACAGTTCAGTTTCTCCTCAGTGTGTTACAGCTGCTGTGCACACACACTCATGACCCAGAGTCTTTCCGGAGTGTGGTTTTGCTCTTGAACTCTCTTTTTTGCTTGCACACATCACAGAGATACAGGACACTCAGCCGTCCTCTATGGCTAATAACAGGCTGTTGTTGAGGAACTGAACGCTCTTGTCATTCAAACAAAGCCACAGCTTTCCTCCCTCTGCCCTCGCTCTGATGAACAGCTTGCGGGTGAGCGAGAGCAGCTCTCTGGAGGGCTGTAGCTATTCAGCTTTAATAGCATTTCATTTCATCACTATCTAGCCCCTTCTTCTCAGCGGTGAGCGCTTCTTGGACAGGGCGGTGTTAATGAATGCGCGACCCCTGAACCTTTACAGGAGAAATATGTAAGTGTTAAAGGACATTAATATTAAAGTGGGCGTCTAAAGATTTGATGCAAAGGATAATTTATAGGGGGAAGATGAAAATACAGTAATCGGTGAGATATCTGAAGGGAAATAAAAAGAAGAATTCCAGTGGACTCATCCCTTAAAACATGAAAGTTTAATCCCTTCATTAAGAAGAGCTAAGCTGACCTTTCAGTGATGACTGAATGAGAGAATCTTATGAATAAGATAGTGTCCTTGTACAGTGACATAGTCCCTGTCGTACAACAAGCTGCAAATCCCATACCCCCCCCCCCCCCAAAAAAAGGCAACAGACACTTTCAGAACTTGCCAAATGAAATCATTTGATTTCACACCATTTAAAATGAAGCGTATCAGCAGCAGCCTGCACTCAGACATCGGGCCAGACGTAATTCATTTGTGCCTATTGCAGTGGGCCGGCCATATACGTATAACTCATCTGTAAATCAGCTGAAAGGCGTAAGAAATTATCCAGGTTCTCCACTTTTTCTTCCTCAAGCATGAATAAAAAATACATGAATGAATGAATAAATGAATTTTTAAAAAGCCCTTTCCCTGATAGCATAAATATAAATAAGTAAATAAAATTTTAAAGTCTTTTCCCCTCAGGCATAAAAGAACTAATGAGCGAATGAATTAATGAATACATTTTAAAAAAAAGTCATTCCCCTCAAGCATAAATAAATGAATGAATGAATGAATGAATGAATGAATTTATTTATTATTCATTTTTTAAAAGCTTTTCCCCCTCAAGCTTGAATGAATGAATGAATGGATGAATGAATGAATGAATGAATGAATGAATACAGTTGTTTAAAGCCCTTTCCCCTCAAGCATAAATGAATGAATAAATGAATGAATGAATGAAATTTTAAAAAGCCCTTTCCCCTTAAGCATGAATGAATGAATGAATGAATGAATGAAATTTTAAAAAGCCCTTTCCCCTTAAGCATGAATGAATGAATGAATGAATGAATGAATGAATAAAAGGAAAGACACAAATGTGAGCATGTGTGTGTCTTTATCTTTCATCATTTGAGTTCTTAAGCTCATTTACAGCTGGACAGATGTGTAAATTGATAAACACACCAAAAGAAATTCCCTGTAGTACAGCTTAAAAACTAGCCTTTACCTGACTCAGGTGTACACATCATTTCCACATGAATAAAGCACTACATCAGCACAGTTGTTATCAAAAGTAAAAAAAACTGAAAGACAGAATTTGTGTTGCTGTAATGACTTTTACTCATGGAAAAAATATATAGAAATGGGGCAAACCTTTGAGTCGAGCCTATTCAGACTGTTCCTTTATTTCAGACATCCAAACACCTCTTCGCCTTAAACACAGCAGAGATTTCCATATAAAGACAAGAAACCTGTCTGGAGGTGCTTTCGTTTTCAAACGCTTTCATTTTATTTCCAGTAGAAAACTGGAACTGTTGGAGTGTTACCACTACAGGTGAAGTCCCCCTCAGATCCTGTTAAAGTAGTGACAGCAGTTTAAGGGTAAATATCCCCGGGCATTTCCGCTCCAGCTCCAGAAATAGGTATGCTATTTCTGAAAGTGGGTTTGGGTTTTGAGCTTTTTTTTTCTTTTTTGGGGAGGAGCTTAGGTCTTAGTGTTTAACTAATTTTTTCTTTTTGTTAACCTTGTTGCCTTGTAAAAAAAACCCTAACTTCCATCCAGGCAAAATGGTAAAACCGTATCTTTCTGTGACTATTCAATACTATAATTAGAGGCTGACTTTTATTCTCAGCTTTTCAGTTCAGTAGGCCACTTTTCTCCACACTGTGGCCCATGCACCGTGCTGATGCTAATGACAAGTTATTTTATTAGATCTAATCAGGCTCCGCTGCCAACTGGAACCACAACATGCAGCGCCAGAAATGCATGTTAAGAAATGGTACAGTGTGCACAGGACAGAGCTACAGTGTCCTTGTTTAAGTTTAATACGCTTGAACCTTTAACACTTCTCGGCTAACGTTTGTGTGGGCCATGTGGCTCTTTCAATTATTGGACGTCCACAACTACCTCTCTGGATCGGCTCAGACCCTTAAATTTGTTTCCTATTACTCTCTAAGCTCAGCCCAATAAAAACTATTAATGCATATCCATAAAAAAGCCCCCTTTTTACAAGGCTAGACGGCTGTTTATGGTCGTATACTGCATGTCATATTTTTGGAGTTTGCACTGTGTTCTTTTTTTTATTGCTCTTTGAAGGTGTGTGCACTTTTACATGTGCAAATATTAATGCCCTTGCATAAGGTTCGTACAATCTCCTAAAGTCAACTGTAGCCTAAAGCTAATGTATTTCGTTTCGCTCTCTCTCTCTCTCTCTCTTTTATATATATATATAATACACACACACATATATATGTATATATAACCTTTGGTTTTTCTGTGGTTTGTACATTGTGGTAGAGGAGCATCATGTTGATTCAGTCCAGACGCTAGGGTTGGGAATAGCTTCATCCACTCTCTGCTTCAGCACTGACGCTGCTGCATCACGACGCCAAATGCCTTTTTTCCAGGTCCAGCACACGTCCACACACTTCTCTACGTTCTAGCATTTTACGTTTGGTTTGAGGAACACCACATTTCTGAGCAGGAAGATGTTCTCGTTAGGTTTGTGTGCGTAGTGTACTATAAGATATACATTAAGGAAAGCCTGTTAGTGTATTCGAGAAAGAGAGAGGGTTTGTATTGTATAGACTGTATCTAATAAACTAGTGGACTGAGTCTGCCTGCGCTTTTGTTTTAGATACAGATTTGTTGATGCTATTTTTTCTCTCTGTCTTATCTGTCTGTTTTTCTGTCTATCCAAATGGGTTCCACAGACTCAAGTGCTAAATCTCTCTCACCATGCACTCTTCAGTAAGTGGTGCTTTCCTTTTGCTAAAAAGCCAACTACAAGCTGCCAAATTGGCCCTCACCTCCTCTCTCTCTCTGCTCCTAATCACCCAGAACTGTGGACCAAACCCTATACAAGCCTTAACAGCAGTCTGCGCGAAACCTTAACAGCCCGTGCAATCGCCAGCATTCATTACCTGGGAACGAGTGCTTTGCCATTTTTGGATGAACTTCACTCAGAGGCTGCGCTCCAAATCCACTTAACCTGCATCTACAGCAATGCACCAATCTGCCTATGGCTTCTCTGCACATGCCAGTCAATTATTTCCTAAGTACTGAACATCTGCAAAATTTTGACTGACAGTGCCTCGACTGTGTTGTTTTAGCATTTACTAGCAGTGCAGTCTCTACCTTGTGCATCCACTACTATATCCAACATGCACTACAGTACATGCACAGTACATGCTAATGGATGCATTGTCTATCAAAACATGCATTGTGTATCCAACCATATGCATTGACATTCAAAGTGGTCTTTTCTTTCACTACTCCAAGCCCAGACCAGTTTCCAGACAAAGTCCAGCGAATTTTTGTCTGATGGTTGCATTTCAGGGTGTGTCTGTCCAATATGTCCAGAGGCAAGAAGGTAAAGCGATAACTTTGTGAAACTGCTACACTAATGTTTTTCGGCACATTTTTGCAGCTGTTCACCCTCTCTCGGACGGGACCACCCTAGGTCCTAGGCCCTGTGTTGCTTTTCGGGGCCTCACGCTTAAGCCCTTCGCCCCAGGGCCCAACTCCATGCGCTAATGCCGGGATCAGCGCTGCGCTTATTATCTCACGCTGGCTCACCCTATCGAAAAACCCTATCTTGTACCCGGACCTGGGGCACATACATCTGCATGTGTGTGTTTGTCCACCGGAGCGTGTGTAACCCTGGCCCCAATTATTGGCCCCCGCATTAGGCAGCTGCTTTGCTTTACAAAAACACAACTTCTTGTGTAATTATGTCGAAGAAGCCGGGGGAGGAATGTTGATCAGATGCTGAGCGGAGCGCGGAGCAGAACAAATGAGAAGCACATGAAAAGCCTGTGAGCGCCAGGCCTCTCCGAGTCGCTCTGGAGCTTTTGGGGAATGGGGGGGACACTGGGAGGGACAGTCTCAAAAATGCAGCACAGGCCCGCAGTGCTCCAAAAAATGACATCCAGCCAAATCCATCAGACCCCCATTTTTCCCCATATGGGGTTATGTCTCATACTAAGCTATTACAGCTCAAGAGACAAACCAAATGGCTCAGTCATTTTAAAAAGTGCCGACTCAGTATCATGACTGGTACAAGCCATAAGCTATTGTTGTTCCCATATGCTGCTGCTGTGACCTTATATCTGTAATATTTGCAGTCTTGAATATTAGCAGTACATTTCCATACAAAACGTAAAAACATCTTTTATATTTATTTTTGGAATAAAAAAGTGAGTGTATGTATGTGTGTTCTCTATACATTTTTACATTTATACATTTAAATATAAAATATTTATATATTTCTAATAATCATGATACTTGCCTATGTCACCCTATCTGAACATGCTCTACAAAATAATGCATGAGGAAAGTAATGTATGCCAGTATTGATTCCAATTGGCAAAATATTGATAGAGTTCATGATAATCTGACAGTGATCTCGCTATCAACAACACTAGAAGCATTGTCTGCATTCAAGCTGCTTTCACTTGCAAAGGTGTCTTTTTTTGTAGAGAAGCCAATGTGGCATAAGCCCAAGAGGAAGCAAAAATAACAGACTTTGAGTCAAAAGTCATTATAACTGCTTTGCCAGTATTTATATCATTTGGACATTATGTTTTCATCTTAGGTAATACTAGCTTAGAAAAAGATGTATGCGTGGGGCGGATTCGGAGACCAATGTCTTTGGCAAAACTGCATTTGGCATTTCTATACCATTTCCCCTCCCAAAAAATGGATCCATTTACTCTGAATAGAGCTCTTGATGCCTAGATGCCCAGACGTTTAGCTTCCTGAATGTAGAGTAAGACGTATGTTATAGATCCCAAGACCGACAAGTCTTCCTTTTCCAGCAGTATCATAACATACAGTAACATATTCCAATACTAACCCTAAACTACAGGCTGATATAATTCATTGGTTGGACATGCTTTCAGTTCGTACTCCAAGAGGCCCATCAAATGCTAAATGATCTCCTTTGTGTGTGTATGTGTGTGTTATTTTTTTTCTCTTTGTGGCTAAAAGATAGGTATCAGTTATTCCAAGTTTGTGTTTTTCTGTTTAGCCAGCACTTCTTGGTAAAACCCGCTTCCCTTTTCTGTTTTCCCTAGCAGATAGCCATCTTACATAAACATCCATCCATGATCTACTACTTGCTGCACTCTTCAGTGCCTATGCAGGGAGATCAAAAGAGGATTCAGCCAAATCTACTGATTCACTTTAGACCATATTATTGCTTAATCCAATCCAAAGCAGTTTAGTTTAATGTTGGGCATTTAGCTATACCTGCTGGTAGATGTTATCGGAGTTTGCAGTGCTGGTAGCTAGACTCCTTGAGAGATTTATTACTCCTTTGGATGTCCATAGAAATGACAAGATATTAAAACTTTTAAATGGATATGTTCTTTCATTTTGGTTTCTGAATTCTAATTTGTATCATGTGAATGGCCTTCTAAAGAACTCTGCAAATGTTCTAAATGGATATTTTTCACTAAGCAAATGGCATTAGAAGCAGAATTCTGTTTGAGTCAACAACCATATACATCCACAATGTTGGGGAGTAGTGAACTACATGCAACTGAACTAGTAGTTAAAACCACATTTTGCATTTCCTTGTGGTATTTAAGTTTTTTTGCAAACATAAAAGGAATTATCTGTCATTTTTATTTTACCATTGATCATTTACCACGTGTTGGATAAGAACTTGAGTCTGCTCATGTGTTTCTTTTCCGATTCTGTTCTGACGTGTAAAACTATTTGTTGTCAGATCAGTGTTCAAGCTCATTGTGTGTGCAGATGGATTCTGTTAAAACTATGCTTTATAAAGATGAGCTACAGCAGAAGGAGAACATTTGATAATGTTTAAAGGTGACAGATTAAGATTGTTTTACTCATACACAATTTACTCATTTTGAGCGACATTTTACTGGCCTTTTTGTATTTATTATTCTATTATAATTTTGAATCCAGTTTATATTTTTTATAAAGTAGTTTGAACTACTTCTAGTTTGTCAAAGTAGCTTTAGTTAGCCACACTAAAATTTCACCAGTAGGATATAGTTGGTAGCTTGCAAAGCTATGCTCTCAAAGTAGCATCCTCATTGATATTATATATAAATATATAGAATAATTAAGTTTACAACAGCTTGATTCATGACTTCAACTAACCATTATAATTAATTATAATAAATAATTTTTAAAAAATGATAAATAATTACACCATAAACACCTACTATGTCACTGCTTTCTGCTGCTCAGGACTAGCTGGCACAAGGAGTAAGGCCAAGAGGAAAAGGGCTCTTTCATGTGCTTTTAGATAAACTGAGCGTTAGACATCAAACGCTGGCTAGAGAGGCATCAGATGCCATGCCTGCAGATATTTTCAGATGAGATAAAGCAAGCCGGCCACAGAGATCAGGGCCCCCTTGATGTTGGGAAAGTGCGCTTAATCTGAACCCTCCGAACCTCTGCTTGGACCACTAACCCTCTTTATCGCATAAAGAATGAAAGCGGCGGTGGCTTTGAGAAGACCGCACGAACAGCACTGCACTGTTCAACAGCGAGAGAAGCGAGGTCTACACAGAAAAGGAAAAGGGCACGTTGTTCCTCAAAAACTGAGGTTCTACCAATCTTGGCGGTAGAAAGGATTCTTCTAGAATGGTTTGTGTGGAAAAAAACAACCACTGGTTTCTTATTGACTTGGCAGTACTCAGACATTAGAGCTATGTCAGCCCAACAACATAGCAGGACTAAGACTTCCTCCAGAGCTCTTTGAGATGGGAAATCCATGGCGACTGTATATATGAAGGTCATAAACTAGAACATGAAGCATGTGCAAAGTGTGCTTCTGAAAGGAGGAAGGCTGAGTAAAGGGGAAACCTCTTGGTTGTTAGTGCCATTTTTTTCCTCCAGTGCTTCACTTAAAAGATGAATTGTAGACATCATGCTATATCTGCTATAGTGAATGAATGAACATTAAATGACCACTGTTTTAATAAAAATGTAAAAGATTGGTCTAATAAAGGCCCAGAATGTTTTTACATGTGTTTACCAAGATCATTCATTATCAGTACTTAAATAATACAACTTATACTCACTGTTCCACCCAATACTCATAGGGTCACACACACCTACATTGCATTCTGTTAAAACTCATACATACACACATACATATATATATATATATATATATAAAATATATAAATTTTTTTAAGAGACGAGCTACAGCAGAACGACAAAATTTGATCGTGTTTAAAGGTGACAGCTTAAGATTGTTTTGATGTTTAAATCATTTCTTGCTTTTTACTCATTTTGAGTGGCATGTGACCTTTTTGTTCATTTTTATTTTATTAATTAATTTATTATTTTTATCTTATAATTTTGAATCAGCTGCATTTTTTTACAAAGTAGTTTGAATTACTTTGTACAAGTAAGTTTGATTAGCCAAACTAAAATTGTACCAGTAGGACGTTCATGCTCATGCTGCACTTACTCTATTGAACAAATGAACATTATGACCACTATTTATACAAAAAATTAAAAAAAAACTGGTCTCAAAAAAAGACCAAGAATTTTTTCTTAACATGTTTTTACCAAGATCATTCATCAGTAATTATTAATATTCTGATCAAAAAACACTGTGAACACGTATCATTGATATCGAAAAAGTGATGATTATTTTTACACCTAAGCCTAGTGGCCGTTCATTCAGGAACACATTTGTTGATTTATGTTCTTTTGAGAGTGATTCTTTAAAAAAAATAAAAACAGCAACACCAATGTTTTTATAGATGTAAACAACTCCACGCATAAGATTCCAGGCTTATTTATTTGTAGAAGTTTGATTTGTTTCTTAAGTCGGAGAATCAGTTTCTCAGAATCTGTCGTATGCAGATGCTTAATAATTCTGGATGAGCGAATATAAAAATACAGACAAATCTTAAACCTTAATCATTTCTGTACAAAACATAGAACAGCTATCAGTTTATGTCAGAGTACATATACACGTTTCTGAAATAAGGCTACTGGGGCAGTACATGTCATTGCATAGAAGAACAGAAGTCTGTTGTGGAAAATATAAACTGCTGATTCAATGATGTGAGGGTTTCTTTCCATTTTTCAGATGTTATTAAATGTTTAAAATTTATTAAGACATAGCAACAGTTTGATTTAAAAGAAATAATTACATATATACGCAAGTTATAAGAAATACCGTTTGAAAGCCTCAGATTTGACAGCTAATAAATATACTGGTTGAATTTATAATGAATAGTAGTAATGATAAAAATGAAATAAGGACATTGTAAGGATAATTAGTGGTAACTGTATAGTAGTTAAATGAAAGTTTATGACAAAGAACCAACAAATGAGCAAGATTTCAGTTTGGACTAAAACAGGCACACCTCTCTCTCAAGCAAAGGACCCCACTGGTGGTGACATTAAATGTGCCCTTCAAGAAAAGAAAAAAGTGGAATGAAGAATTAAGGAGTACAACTGTGCAAAGAACTTTTCAGCCATTTTTTCTTAATTAAACATTAACCAATTCCCAGTGTCCCCTATTGTAAGTCAGCACTACCCATATGGAAAAGAATGGTTTATGCAGTGCACGTGCTCCAGTGAGAAACCCATTAATCTCCTCATACCCAAAATCATGTGGACAAACCATTTGGCTGGTGTGAGGCTTGGCAACAGGTAGAGCTGTATCTGCCAATCTTTTTTCCTAGAGTGAAAAGCACAGACATGGACCCCCATGGAAGGCACATAGTAGAGCTGATCCCACCCTTTCACCTGTGCTTTACCAAGCTTGCTACTGGAGAGGCAGGTGGCCGAAAGCAACAGTGACAATTGTAAAAGACCACACAGTTGAACCTATTTCAACAACAGCTGTCAGACAAGTGAAGTATGTGGCGAATAGTTCAGAGCTACGTTTAAAGTGATGGTGGAAAAGCATGGAGCTGAAAAAAACGTTCTTTGTCTTAGTTCAAACTGGACTGTTGAGAGCTAGTGTGTAGCTTGCGATTCTTAAGTGTGCTTTGGTTTAAGGCACATCGAGGAGCTTATCCATGAAACCCAAAACGACTGGGATATATCCACTCTTTGTGATCAACAAAAATCCAGGCTCTGAGCAGCAGGCAGTGGTTCAGACTGAAACTAAACATATAAGCACCAAATTACTCGAGCCGTTCAGTGTGGTTGAGTAAAATGCCAGTGCACTACTTATCAGGCCAAATGAACTGTTGTACCCTCTGTGGACTATTCAATGGCTTTGCTTTTTAACTGACTTCAGTTTGAACTAACTGCAATAAAATTAAAGTGTTCCACTTTAAAAAGTTAGAAGAGAAAAAAAAAAACAAGATCTCACAAAATAAATATTCTCAGTTTCTTAAAACTTCTTGTACCTATTGCTTTGAGAAAGAAAAAAAAAAAAAAAAAACAACAGCCACAACCACACGCGCACACACACACACACACACACACACACACACACACACACACGAACGGTCAGTCTTTTCCACGACGGTATAATTGTTTGACTCTATAAATATAATTTATATAGTTTCTTTTTTCTCCTTTCCATTCCACATCCTCCCCGATGTTTCTCCCCTCTTCTTTCACACTCTTGTTCACTCGCACTGGGAAAAGGGAGCTGGGGCTACTTGCACACGAACTGGTCGACGACCCGGGAGCAGCGCTTGCACTTGACATAGCAACACCAGTGGAATTTGCAGTGACAGCGCTCCACCAGCGTGGCCTTGAACTGGTCGTAGCCGCGGCCGCAGCACATGAGGGCGCAGCCGTCCATGCCCTCCGACGTTTTGTTGCAAAGGCGGCCCTGCGTCCCCAGCGAGCCTGTGGTCCGGTTGAAGACGCAGTAGTCTGGGCTAGGGTCGATGTAGACGAGATCATGGCTAGTGGGTGCATTGAACTTGGAGTGCACCTGCACTAGCTTGCCACGGGTGTTGAGCTTCATGGCGGCTGCGCTGTCGTACTTCTCCTTCAGCGCGTCACCCACCTTGCGGAAGTCAGCCAGCTGCAGCCAGCATGTCTTGAGACTGCAGGAGCCCGAGACACCATGACACTTGCAGGAGACGTGGGCCAAGTCTGACACCATCTGATTGAGAGATAAATTCAAATATATTATAAACTAAGTTCCATTTCTTCAGGCAACCGACATCTGACTGTAGCCCACCTGTGCTGACTGTAGCCCATCGGTTACAAATTATCCGCACCTCTCTACCCTGTCCACAACAGGGACACCAACATGGTAGTGTGTCTGGTGCTGGTATGAGTGCATCATCAGGCAAAGCGCCGTGGCTAGGATAAACAAACACTTAAGTGTTTCTACCAAGATGAAAACAGTCTGCCAATTAAAAACAGTGAGCCAACAGTGGTCCGGAAAACATGTATGACAACTAGTAACTTTCTAGCAATTTAATACAGTGGCCTGTTGTGTATCTTTGCTTAAACTCATATTGCTTTTATAACAGAAAATGAGAATTTACCACAGTTTATTCAAATGAACTGGAATCATAAAGACAAAAACCTGATTTTCATTTTAAAATAACGATAAAAAAAAAATCAGACAAATTGTGCATTATATGACAAACTGATACAAGATTTGGCTGACTGCAGGGCAAACGGAATTTTCTGGTGCAGTAAAAACAAAACTGGCAGAAGTTTCATCCATCTGTGGTGTAGGTCTGTAGGTCATCATCCTGTCCTTGCTAATAAGCATCACAACCCGTCCTTGCCAAAAAAGTCCACATAGATATGGTTTAGCTTTACAATAAATGGACATTGTTCTTAAGCTTAAGCTTCTTCCCAAGTTTTTCCGAAATCATCCATAAAATATATATAGACGTTTCTGAAGTCCAAGTTCCCCAAATGGGAAATACCTGTAACTGGGAGCTCATTACCATTAGTATCATTTTCACACTGTTGGGCTTGATTACACTCATTTTAATGATCTTTGCTTGACTGCATAACTTGACAGTTCGCTCAGGAAAGCTTTCATTCTTAACCATTTTTCCAGGTCTGCAGTTAAATTACTGGTGTTTTATAGCTTGGCAATCAACCTCAGAAAAAAACCTCCCTGCCAAAACAGCCGTTAAGGAACCACATCTGCCTAATAGAGACAGAACAAACACTCTAGCGGCTCTCAGGACCGATCCGAACGTCTCTTTTTCAGAGCAACTTAATTTTTTTTTTTTTTCGGTTCTTTCAGTACCAAAAGCTGTCTGTCACCTGTATGACTTAACCTAATTCATGGAGTCAGAACTGATGTAGCTGATCTTTATTTACAACATTTATCACTCAGAAGTGTGGTTCCCCCAGCAGGCTACAGCTTTCCTTTTGAGATCGTTTCAAGGTGGAGGAAGAATCAAAAGAGATGTCATAATTGGATTGGCCAAGAGCTTCAGAAAGAGGCAGATCAAAGAGTCATTCTTCAAACACAGCAGGCCAGAGCAAGCTGTGAACCAGATGAGAGCTGATAGACAGCTCAGATTGACCTGTATTCTCATACTGTCACGCTCACTCTCGGCTGCATATAAACCATTTCAGGCAAGTTGCCGACACGGAACCTACACCATGTGTATTTTCAGTGTGTGTTTACTCTACAAATTGTACATGAAGCACTTTTCACCAAATAAATACTATGAAATAAGCGGAGAAAGGTCCAAATTCTATCATTCGTCTATTCTCAAACCCATGACAGTGTCTTGCAGTTCCTCACTGATGGTACATATCTATGAAACTCTTTACTGAATACCTATTAATTAATAATTTAATACAGGTGTTATTTTAACAATTCCTTTTTCATTCCATTGAGGGGCCTGCAGAGTTGATGCATGACGGGTCCCAGGACTTAACTTCTATAGAAAAGTCTAAAAAGGCTACCATAATTTTATACACAGAAGGAAAACATGCATCCAGTCAGCAGTCGAAGCTAAAGTGAGATCTAATACATCAAACTGAACTGAGCGTCACATTAATCTTATTGTGTTTGAGGCTGTAGTATGTAATACAGTAGGTTTTCTCTTCAGTGGTGGTGGTTCCAGGGCGGTGGTGATATAAAAGTTAGGGAGTTGCCCCTGTGACTTGAAGGCTGTCAGTTCAAATCCCAGACCATACCAGTACCACTAAGGTACCTGTGAGCAAGGTACCATCACCAAGTGCTGCCCAGTTTAGCTGCATACACAGATGGGTTACATGCAGAAGCTGCATTTCATTGTGGTGCACTGTGTAATGTGTTCACAATGACAAAATAATCGCTCACTCATTTCATTACGTGGGGTGAATAAATTTCCTTTTGTTCCTGACCGCTCATGTGCCTGAATACATTTATTTTTTAAATACATTTTAATTTAAACACAGGAAATACATTTGGCTTGCACCAGGAGATAAAAACAGTTGTTGTCTGATATCAGAAAGTTAGGAATGGGCTCTCAATGGTCATCTCCAAAAGTCTAGGAAGTAGAGCTGGCAACTGCAGTACCAACTCCTGGTGCTGGTTTGTTTTCTCATAGAAGTGCATAGTGCATTGTTATACTAGTGCAGCACTACCTTAATTGTCTACCTTCAGAAAAGTTCTTAGCTGTGGTCACACAACAAAAATTTTTATCTGTTAGGGGCTTGAAACAATCAGGGCTTTGCACTGATGATACATTGAAAATTGCTGGTGAACATAGTAAACAAGTAATACATAAAGTTGACTGGTTGGGGGTGGGAGATTTAATTTATATTTACAAATGTTTCTGAGATCCTTGGTTATTCATAAAAATAAGGGTTGCAACCTTACCCCTCATCCTACTTACAGACCTAAATCTCAATGTTAAAATGTCATGAAAGAGGAAGATCTACATCAAGACTCTTTTCAGTGCTGGCTCCCCAGTGGTGGAATGAATTTCCTCTTGTCATCAGAACTGCTGAATCAACCATCCCTTACTGTCTTCAAGAGACGACTCAAAAAACACACCTCTTCAAGGAGTATCTTGGAAACTAACAAGCCTCATATTTATTGCGCATTTATTGTTCCTGTCAATTGTTTATAGTTTGCCAGGGTTTGTTATGGTGTGGAACTTGGCTAGTAGTACCTTAGTAGAATGACAGCTGTTGATGGGTTTAGCCCTACAGATAGAAGAACAGACATGGACTACAAAGCACTGTTATTCATCGCTCTGGATAATGGTGTTCGCAATGCTAATGCTGTAAATGTAAAATGGTGATTCTGTTATTTCAAATTGTGAGAAGACTTACTGCTTGCCAATGGAGCTAATGTCCATCTAGCATGACATGAATACCAAACCACTGGGCACACTTTCTTGAGAGCATTAGAAAAGCTGTCTCACCCGTCGTCCTGCTTCGTTGTTATGGAGGTTCATCAATAGTCGCGCACTCTCCATGGAGCCTTTTTCATAGGTCTTCTCTCGTTCACGGGCATCCACGAACTCCTTGCTGAAGCGGTAGCCATAGTTGAGGTTGTCCCCGCAGCCTCCCCAGAGCCAGTCCCGGGGAAGATCTTTAGGCCTGGCTGCCCTGCTGCAGCCACAACTGGACAGCTCCCCCTCCCTGCAGGCTCTGCTCACTGCATTGACCACCCCGGCCGCACTGATGGCATATGTAAATGCTGCCTCACGACTTCCTGTAAAAACAGAAAACAAAGCTAGTTCAAAGAGGAGCTGTGGAAAGGGAACCGTGACATTTTATTGTCAAGTATTGCTGACAAAATGAATGTTTAATCAGCCTAAATCTTACGCATTGGCTCTTAAAAGTTCACTGTTCGCCCCTTTACATGACTAAGTTCAATTGTCTAGAACATTAGAGCAGAGTATAGGTTAGGAAGTAAATTCTACAGTAGATGCAAGCGGAAGTGTATGACCTCAACTCGTTTTGAGGGTTAATTTAAACTGCCGACAAACGTTTCACTGCAAACTAATGTTAGTGTGCAATGAGACATTCTATTGCGTTAAGCCTCACTGGTGGATAGGAAAAAAAATGTTCAACTCTTGAGAGTCCTTCAGATCATAATATACTGTACTTGTCTGTTTAGTACTTTAGATGGACTTCTTGGCCACAATGTATGCTTGAGTGTCCACTGGAATGATTAATGATAAGGACAATCAAATAACTTATAGAATTACATCTCTCGTAAAATCGCCTTGCAATGGAACCATGTGGCCAACTCATTATGTAGCAATGCCCGCAGGTCTGAAGGAGGCCAAGAAAAAAAGGAATCCAAGACTTCTTCAAACCATCTGCCCATAGAAGCTACACACACACATTGAGAAATCCAGGCTTGTATAAGACTCCATTTGGTAGTAAATCTATGGCAAGGCCATGGATATGGATGAATCTTCTCTACTGACATACCTTACATCTTGCTGCATGCCCAAGGGTGCACAGGTGCTTCAGAATTGTGATAATGCCCCCTGCTGGAGGACAGATTTTCCAGCAGCACTCATTCCAACCCTTCAAATAGCCTGTGAGTGGCCTTCATGTGCTGGGGGACCCTTAACTACCCCAATCCACAACGATTCAGAGGCAATTTTCATATTATGCCTGAGGGAGACCCAAAAGACCACTGGCTTTCCAGCATTAGAAGGAAGACCGTATGTGAGGTAGACAGTGCACTTAAGACTCTGCCCCTTTACAGCAAGAGAGTCTATTACTTTTGAAAAGACCTAATAATAGCCTATTATAAGAAGCAGGTTTTTCACAGACATGGGATTTAGAATGTAAGGCAATAGCAGGGCTTTAAGCAGCTTCCACAGCTGAACAAAGTAAAGACACCTTCCAGTGTAAAACGATGCAGGCAATGAAATAAGAAAATAAGACTGAGTTAGACGAGGGACAGAGAGAGAGAGAGAGAGAGAGAGACAGAGAGAGAGTGATAGTGATAGAGAGACAGAGACAGAGAGAGAGAAAGAGAGAGAGAGAGAGACATAGAGAGAGACAGAGAGAGAGTGATAGTGATAGAGAGAGAGAGACAGCGAGAGAGAGACAGAGAGAGAGAGTGATAGAGAGAGAGAGACAGAGAGAGTGATAGAGAGAGAGAGAGTGATAGAGAGAAAAACAGAGAGAGAGAAAGAGAGAGGGGGAGAGGTTTAAATCATTTGTGGACATGGAGAAAAAACGGCTACAGTATAATGAGGCTTTGAAGCTTTTTCAGGGAATTCAGTGGTAAAACATGACACTGAAAGACGAAAACAAAGCCATAAATGCATCAGTAGCGCAATCTGTAGAGTATTACTGGATTTTTGGTTCAGGAGTATTTCAGATGTACAAGTACAATCCAACTACAATATCAATGACATGCTTTGTGTAGCTTGCCAACTGTGTGTGTGTGTGTGCATTTTACCTTCCTGTGTGTGTTTACTGTGTGTCTCCTTCGCTTTAGCATGCTGTAGCTCCAGCTGTTCTATCAGCACCCGATTCTCCTCTAACACCAGCCGTGCCTGATCCTGCAGCTGCCTCCTAACCACACACACACACACACACACACACACAGACACACACAGACACACACAGACACACACAGACACACACAGACACACAC
>JBBPDA010000019.1:6413126-6424789 GCA_037974385.1 Arnoldichthys spilopterus
CTTTTTTAATAAATCTGCAACAATTTAAAAAATTATTTTTTTTGTCTGTCAATATGGGGTGCTGTGTGTACATTAATAAAGGAAAAAAATAATTTAAATGATTTTAGCAAATGGCTGCAGTATGACAAAGAGTAAAAAATTGAAAGGGGTCTGAATACTTTCTGTACCCATTGTATGTTCTGTCTCAGTCTTCATTAGTTTGTTTAAATAAAAGCATCAGTAATATCATAAAAGCTTGCATTTACTTCCAACAAAAAAAAAAAATTGTGACAAAATATTTAAAATACGAAAAGAAAATTTGATTCCTAACAACCATGCAACACCTAGTAGAAAAAAAATCTCTCCATCCATCCACTGTGGAAAAAAAAACTCTGGGTCTGAAAAGCTGTGTAGCTGTCAAGAAGCTGAACTGAGACAAGGACACATTTGCACTGAAACATCAAAACAGGACTGTGTAAGATATGAATCACTTAATGCAAAAAAAAATATTCTTTTTAGTTGTCAAGGCATCTGCATCATTTTCTGCTGAATATATATTTCCTGCTTCTATGTGGCACTGACAAATACGCTGATAATTTGTACTTAATTGCCCTTTTGACTATAAATTTAGTAAATGAGACTTTTGCACAGCAATGTACAGTATATATACCAAATGCCACATAATTCTGTTTAGTCAGGCTACATATAATGCAATACTGCTATATAAAAGTGTGCATCTGTCTAAAGATTCAGTGGCTTAACATGTGCAGAAAGGCAGGGCGTCAGACATGTTTTGGAAAGAGTCGTATTGTGACTGAAATAACGCCTCTGTGCCAGTAAGGGCACCTCAAATCATCATCTGTAAGTCATTTCTGCAGTTTTTAATATATTTATTTGTAACGTGTAATTGGGCCAATATGATATCTGTGGATTCTTGTGTGTCAGACATAACGCTTGCTAATTACTCATTAGGCAGGAACATATTAAATGGAAAGCCTGTCATTGTGTCTTGTTGAACGCTTACTGTAAGAAAAGCAGGGGAGGGTGGAATAACTAGGCAGGCTTGTTTTAGTTTTTCAGTTTTATGGCATGGCTGCTATGTCCCTGTGGCAGCGTGGGCCGAGTGCCAGAATTGTGTGATTTTAAAAAGGCCTAAATGTGTTTGGCATTAGTACAAACATCTCGCCATCCTTCAGAACAAAATTCTCTCGGAACATGTCCCCTGTTCTTCAGGCGTACAGTTGCAGAACAGATCCCTTCTTCCTTTCACTTTGCTTTCTTCTTTTTTTCTCTCTCTGTCCTTCCCTCCTTCCTTTGGCCTGCCGATGTGTTTGAAAAACAATGATGTATGCCGGCCCGTGTCGAGGCGCCCCCGTGACTGTGCAAACCGCTTTCAAAATAACCAGCGGTCCTTGATGGCCATTTAAAATCCACCAGATCCTTAGATGATGAAGAGACGGGGACAGAACAAATAAAACCCTGTTTATTCCTATTCTTTCTTTCCCTCCCTTTTTGGTTTTCCTTTTTTCAGCCAAAAAGAAAGAAAGAAAAACTTCTTGGAATTTCGTTGAGGCTGCCATTCAGACTGCGAAGGTTCATTTCCTGTTCCTGTTGCGCTCAGAGACTACACTGCCCAGTCCTTCTAGAACCATCCATTACATGTGTAAATAAATAAACAGCCCCAATGTAATTAAATGGAGGTGCCATCATTTGTTATGCAACTAGTGGAGAGAAGGCCATAGGCAGGGAGGGGTATCTGCAGTGGTGTTTTTTTCTCAGGTTTCTCGCTTTCTCTCCCTGTCCAGACAACTGAAATGAATGATTTTGGGGCCCAAGAATCAACAAATAAGGCAGAGGTCTCGTCATAATGGAAAAAGGCCTCCACTTGGGCACGTCTGATGGATCTGGTCCATTTGAGATCCTGTCAGCACCTAAGAAACAGCAGAGGAGATCTGCACCAGTCCTGGCTTTAGGCAGACTTTGGGGGGTGAGGGGGGTACATATGAACATTCATGCCAGAATGTGTGTGTGACCTGTGTACATTAGTCTGTGTTTGTTTTGGTTGATATGCATGCAGTAGTGTTGGCTATCTAAAGCTTAAATCTGTGGTGTGGATACCAGAGATTGTGTACATGAATTCAATCCAACATGTCAATGCACACATGCTTTTGTACATCACATTCTAGATGTTAAATGCTTCTAAATTACTTGGGGTTGAGGTCTGTCTGTTGATTGCAACAAACTGCAAGTATCTAAATGAAGAAACATGAGTAAAGACTAAAAATCTCCATTTCATCTTTACTCAGATGCCAATAAAACTCACTAATGTACAAAAAAAACCTTTTGCTCCATTAAGGCTGCTCCATTCTGCTTTGGCCCTGTAACACTAAACAGATTTTCAGCTCAGACGCCTCTGTACTAATAATCATATCTAATGTAATCATATCTAATGTAATCATCTTGACAGTAACCAAACTGTCTTGCACACCTGCATTGCACATTAAGTAAAATTAAAAATGTATAACTATCTTTGCCTAATAGATACTAAAATGTTTCTTTGGAGCAAGACCAGAGAGGGGGACTTTGGTTGCTCATAAAACCTTTAAATAGATAGTTTTATAAGACCAATGGATGAAACTAGTTGTACAAATGAGACGTGTGAGTGTAAAGATCCCTTTCAAAGTCTAAACAACCTTCTTATAAAATTAAGGGTCCATATGCATTAAAGCCAAGAACCATTTGGGAATCTTTGTTTTGTGTGAAGTGTAAATACAGCATTCATCATTTCAGTAAAGTCTCAGTAAAGTTTGTCCACTATTAATCGATTGTTTTCATATCCAGGGTGCATACACTGTAAGAAAAGGACATGTACAAATGCTGTCACTTGGGTGGTATCTTCAGTACCTTTAATAAGTAAATGTAATTGTACCATACTCTGTCTCCTTGAATCTATACCTCTAGTTATGGTATAAAAAAAGAAATATGCCACAGCTTCACAAGTGTTACAGTGGAGCTGCAATGATAACATAGAAAAAGCTAAAAGAATGGGCTAGTACACAGCCATTAGCTTTGCACAAAGTGCTTGCCTGAATCCTCGCCTTAAACTACATCAAATAATGTGAAATAGATTTGCATAATATGGTTTAAATTGTGTCAGTATGTTTGTTTGTCATGCAGTGTCAAAAAACTCATAAATACGTCTGTTTGAGATTACTTAACAACCACCTTTGTTTTGCAGCCAGACATGTAATCGTTTGAGGCATGCGCATGATGACTTAGGCTTGCAGTCTGTGCTATGCTAATTAGGGGGTATAAGCTTCCATTATTTGTTAGCCTTGTGGCTCTATGGCAGAACTAAAGAACCAAACTTATCCTGGCTGATGGACCACATTCGGGGTGAGTGAAAAGTGCATGAAGTTCACTTTAAACTGACTGAAGACATCAATCACCAACATGACGCAAGTGTTAATCAACAATGGCACGGACTGAAGGGGAGCATGTCCTGTCAAGGATAAGAGTCATAACTGAGTGGGAAAGTGTTGCTGTGGCAGTCCCGTCTTGCAGGGGAAGGGTAGTTGGAGGGTGCGTTTACTTTGGGACTCCGGAGTAATTAGTGCGTACTCTACGGGAGGATCAAGGTTGCCAGATTTCAGGGTGTTAATAACAGGCTGCTCTGCTGCTTCACCAACACCTGCGGAGAGAGAAGGTCCCTCCTTCTCCGCCTCCCTCCTTCTCTTACTCGTCTACCCAAAGACGACCTCCCTTCCTTTCTGCAACTCCTTCTGCACTATTCCGTCTACCTCGCTTCCCCTGTCTAGCAGCTCCTCCTTTCTTTCTCAGCCTTTCTCTCACGCCATGCTTCTTTCTGTAAGCTGTGGGAAAATGTGTCATTTTGTGACGATTGATATGTCTGTCCCCTTCATGGCCATACCATTCGGTGAACTGTATTTACAGAATGCAGAATTACAAATATATATATATATATATATATATATATATATATAAATTTCATGATAAATGGAACTACAGAAGCAATTAAAAATTACTAGAATAGAATCTTTTTTCATTAACTTACATTAAAAGTTCAGAATGTTTTTGCTTTTTCTTGTAAACCCACCACGTTATTGTAAGAAATAAACCTATGAGATTCTCCATAAAATATACAGTATAAAGAACATCCTATTTCCTTAGTATATAGCAACCATTTCAGAAATATGACATTTTTTGACAGTGACAGCATTTTCCTCTTCATATTACAGTTGAACTTCTTTCTAAATGTATATAAGAAACAGCAGATGAGGAACTCCTCTTTTAAGTTGTCCTGAAAAACATCTGCTAAAGGAATAAATGTAAATGTACATGTTTTATCACTGGCAGACTGTCCAGTATATGTGTATCCAGTGTATAATCAGATTCACTGTGCATAATGCAATACCTTTTGCTGAGATATTCCATATATATATGCGCTAAAGCTGGAATAAGTGAATGGTTAGTGCTGACGTTCCTGACTCAAAAAGAATGTAGCATGTCTCGGTCACATAGTCTGTTTTGGTCTGCCGCAGTAACCTCTTCTAAATTCTCAATTACTTATCCAGTTGACCTGGCACTTTCATAGAGCGGTTAATGACCCACCTCCTCATCCTTCATAGCTCAGCACCTGGGTGTGAATTGACAGTCAGACTGTGGTCTGTCAATGAAAGGAGAGAGCCTGCCTCCATATCCTCTAGTCAATAACCATAAAACCTAGTGGAACCAAGTGGAAGCTGACGTGGCTGTTTAGCTGATGCGGCACAAAATAACCAATGCACTGGATATGGGAACACATATGACCTACAATCTAGAAATCAAGTTTTTTTGACACCAATCCAAGTCCTTTAAAATTGAACGTCTGATGTCACCAGTCCAATTCTGTAATGGTGTTACATTTTTGACCATTTTATATACTCAAGTTGCTGTAAATTGGGTAAAGCGTGCTTTTCTCTTAACTTTGAACAACTACTACTTTTATTACTTTGTCCCACACCAATATTTGATATTTTTGCTGTTTTAAAATGCAGTCTAATTTATAATTTTTTTTCTCCAAAATGTCAGACATCTGCTTATATCAGGTTTTGGGCAGCAGATATCAGTACTTTAAAATACGGAGGGAATATGAGATCAAATGCAGACACCCCATGGAACTCATCATTTGGTCAAGTTTCTTTGTTTTTGAAATATTCCTGCAACAGGGGTTGGACAGCTGCAGGACAGGGCATGCTGTAACACCTTTTTCCCATCAAGAAACACACTTCAGAGCACACCTTTGAAACAGCCCCAAATGAAATGTCTACAAGTCTTTACTGCTAACAACGTCATAAAACTGCTCCTGTTTTCAGAGAGCTGTGCTATTGACATTTTAACTTATGATGCTATACAATGCTCATGTTGCTTCCATTGTCATAATTTTTTGAGTTTTTCAGTGCTCATAGAATCTTGAATCAGAAAAAAAAAGTTTTATCCCAATATGTTACATGACCATAAGATACATGTTATTAATTTTGGTGAATGTCATGTCCACTGTGCAAACTGCAAATACAGTGCAGTTCTTGAGGAAACAGCAGTTGGTATAGCACAGGATGCAACATTGCAGCTCAAGCATGCTACACTAATAATTCCTTGTGCAAAACTAAGGCTACATTTGAAGCTTCTGTACCGAGTACTATTGAACATTGCCAAACATCTGCCAATTGCAATAAATGAGTAACATCTTCACTGACACTAGAATCCAATTAATACAGCTTGTCCAATGTCATTTCTAAAGGTGCTATAAATCAGGGAAAAAATAGTTTGATGTGGGTGACCTTCAAGCCTTCAGAGGGCACTGCATGAGAAACTACTATGCAACTGTGAAAAATTTAGACATATGGCATTGGGAATACTTCGATTTACAATTGTCACTTAACAGAGTATACCACTGCATCAAGAAATATAACCTAAAACTTTTCTATTCTTTCTATAAAGAGAATATATAAAGATATATAGCCATATATGAGTTCAGCTTAGATGGCCTGAAAGGAAATGCATGCTGTGGTCACATAAGGGCATGTTTTTGAGAAAAATAAACATCAAGTTCATCAGTGGCAAAGACGAAATGGGCCATCTAGATTGTTATCAGCGATGGGAACAAAAGCCAACATCTGTTGGGACATTGGGGTGCATCAGTGCCCCTGACATAGATGATTTGTAAAATCATGTGAAATAAAAGTATTGCTATTATGAGGCTTGACGGAATGCACAGGACACAAATGCAGGTAAGATGGGAGTTTACTGGGTGACACTGAAAAAATAGTCAATCATATAGGTAGAAAACTTTGTTATAGGAGATTAACTACTTGATGACAAAAACAGACATAAGTACTAATCATTGCAAAAAAAAAAAGAGTCCAAGAATATCCCATTTCACCTTAGCAAAGCTTAAAGCAAGCTTAGCAAATAAAAAAAAACAAAAAAAAAAACAATACAGAGATACAACAAACGCCAGGACCCGGGACGATAATGCTCATGGGACTACACACCGTCGCCTGTGAGCGTGTCTCTTATAAAGTCCTCATGATAAACCTGCTGAACTGTGCCACTTAGGAGGGGGCGTGTTCAGAGGCTTCTTGTGGCACTGACAGCAATAAAAACAAGTACGATTATAATGATTGTACATATTTGGTTAAACAAACATTTCTCCCTCTTTGAGACTGTCTGCATATAAAGATAGAATTCCTGAACAAAAATATCAACAAATAGGATATTCTTCTCAAGTGAAAATTATATAATAATGACTATTATTATTAAAATTGGAATATCATGGTGGTATTATGTAATTTGGGAAGAGACCTGACATGTGTGGAACTGAAAACCACAAAATTAGGGGAGAAACCGAAAAAAATGGGATAAATTAAAAAAAAAAAAAAAGTATGAGCTAGCCCCTTGTGACCTGCCATTGTTCCTAGAGTCCCCTATAGGGCAAGCCTTGATTTACAGCTGATCAGTAGATCAATATGTGGTGCATGTCCGTCAGGTCCTCCAGCTCTTTCAGGAGAACCACTTATTTGTGAAGCTTGAGAAGTCCACATTCCATGCCCGGTCTGTTTTCTTCTTGGGTTTCGCAGTAACCATGAACCAACTGGTCATGGACTTTGGCCAAGGTTTAGAGCTGTGAAGGTTTAGAGTGGCTCACCTCACTCCGGGCCAACTTCTTCCAGTTCATTCGCAATTTCAGTACCGTGATGGGCACCCTTTACTGCCTTAACGTGGAAGTCACAGGGCTGCTTTGCATGGACTGCCAAGACCCAGAAAGCCTTCAAGGACGTCAAAGCATGGCTCACCTCAGCTCTGGTCCTTCAGCTCCTGGATCGATAGCTCCCTTTTGTAGATGTGAATGCCTCAGATGTCAGAGTGGGGGCAGTGCTGTCTCAATGCTCTGGGGTGGCCATCAATTCCTGGTGTTGATGGATCATAAGAACTAGTGTTCACTGAACACTTTAAGTGGCTTAATCCCCACCAGCCCAGGTGGGCCCTGCTCTTTACCTGTTTCTCCTCTATCCCTGTCCTTTGTGGTCTTTTTTTTACTTAAAGGAACCATTTTGTTTGGCTTGTCAGGTCAGCATTGCCAGTGAGCGAAGGTCTGGGAGTAAGTTTCCCTCTGTCTCCTTAGCAAGTTCTTCTTTAAAACTTTGTGCTGGAAGTTTGTTGGAAAATTACACAATTTCCACAGCATGTACTTATTTTTTCACCTGACTGTATGTGTGAAGGTCTCATTGATGCAAAGGTGTATATTAGGAGACACATGCTTCCATCAAGGGGACTTCATATCCCAGGAAGTGCATGGTAATTTCAGCAATACAATGCCAGGCCTTGTTCTGTACATGATACAAAAGAATGGCTTTACAGTGTGTGTGCCTGAGTGGCCTGCAAGTAGTCCAGATATGTCTCCTATTGATACTTTTTAATCATCATTAAGAGGAGAGTTAGACAACAAGGACCAAGGACCTGTTGAGCAACTGAAGTCTGGGATCAAGAAGAACTGGACAAATTCAATATGCATAACTTCCCAAACAATTAAAAAGTTCATTAAAAGAAAGGGTAATTTTACACAATAGTAAACATGTCTTTGTCCCTTTTAACTTTTGAGTGTGTTGGAGACATCAAATTCTAAATTTATTTATATTATAAAATTTTTAAAATCTATAAAAGTCTTTTCTTTTTGCCTTCATCAGCTAAATAAAGGTTCAAGAAAATTAACGAGTCACAGATTCTTGTTTTTATTTTATTTATACTAAACTGTACATGTTTATACTCACTATCTCATAATAATTACTTACTGGCTGATAACACTTTAGGGTAGGATTAATAAAGCTATATGACACTCAAGTCTTTCATGACTCATTTAAACCCACAAAAACATTTAAAAAATCCTATTCCAACAAACAGCAGTTGTAATGCTTTTTGATGTGAAACTGACTAAAGCAACCTTTATAACAACTCCACCATTATACAGCACTTAGCTGCCATTTATACTGGACCTGCTGATGTCCCAAGCATTCAAAAACACCCCATGGAGAGAGCATAAAGTCTTTGATTATAGTATGTCCTTTGTCTTTTTTTGTATCAGGACTGTTATTCGTTCTGTACATCTTCACCTAAATGAATAATGGCTGTGTTTCGGCCCATCTAAGCTAAACTCTGTGGTGTTCCTGCAAAGAATAGATATATGTCTTTCTATTTGCATTATAAAGTTTTAGGTTATATTTCTTGATGCACTGGTAGACTCTGTTAAGTGACAACCGTATATACAAGTGTGTATATGTGTAATTATTTCATTAAATAAGCAGAGAAATTCTGTTAAAGCTGCAGGTCTTATTTAGCCGTAAGAAAAAACATTATATATTTTTTTATTTATATAGAGACCATATTTATATAACCTGTATGCTGTATTTTTGTCATGCAATTACACATAAATAATATCGAAAAATAGACATAACTCTAACATAACTTTAGTCTTTTGAGGTTAAAAGCTATAACTCAGTAAAATGAAGACAGACACATAAACCTGAACTGAGGCCTAGTTCAACTCAGTTGAGGTCAGACCAGAACGGTGGGGAGGAATGTTAGTTTAGGTCCCTCATTTTCCAAATGGCAGCAATGTAAACTCCCAAAGAATCTAGTTTTTTAACCTTTTTTTGTTTTAACTTACATATGGTCTCTAACCCTATGCACCCCTCTCTCTCCCTCCTTTTCTCTCCCTCTCTCTCTCCCTTTCTCTCTATCCCTCCCCTTCTCCCTCCCTCCCTCTCAAAATTGCTAAACTCAATTACCGGTCCAAAATTTCCTCTACTCTACCAACTAAAGGGAGGAAAAATAAGCCATTCTTCAGGAAGGAGGGAGGGCTCACGGGTGCTCTGAAATGCCCTGAGATTGATACGTTCGAGTGACAGCTGACTCCACTTACCTGCTCCCAGCCTCGCCCGCCACAACTGCCTAAAGGGGTCTCCAAATAAAATTAGGCCTATAGATATTTTCACATTACCTGCATGAAGTCTGAGAACTAGCGACATCCCAGATGAACGGGAACTCACTTCCCATGTTGCCGTGGAGACAGATGCTGAGCAAAAGGGGATATTTTGTGAGAAAGCCAATTAAGTAAGAGGTGATATGTTGGCCTTGAATGTTGGCTCAAAGTGCCTGTTAAAAGAGCACTATTTTCTGGAGAATGAGAGGTATGGAAGGAACCAGAAATTTGGAGGTTATCATTTGAAATGCAGCTCTTTTTTTGAGCACACATGACTAGTGATAATGTGCGTTGCACAATGTAGACATAAGACTAGTATTGAAACTTTATTACTACATGACTGCTATCGCAATTCTTCCAATATATTAAAAGCACCATGATAAATCAATAATGTGACATGGCTTACGACTGGCCTACATACCGACATATGCATGTTGCAATTTTCTGCCATATCAGTATTGCAAAAGTGAATGTTTGTCATTGTGAACACACTCAAGCACCACAACAAAATGTGACCTCTGCATTTAACTCATCACACGTGCATACGTGGAGCAGCAGGCAGCTATCAACAGTGCCCAGGGAGCAGTGTAGAAGAATTGTACCTTGTTCAAGGGTACCTCAGTAGTGCCTACCCACTAGGCCATCTCTGCCCTTAGTGAATTTGACTAATGACTAATAA
Source organism: Arnoldichthys spilopterus (assembly GCA_037974385.1). Lineage (NCBI taxonomy): Eukaryota > Metazoa > Chordata > Actinopteri > Characiformes > Lepidarchidae > Arnoldichthys > Arnoldichthys spilopterus. The sequence goes on from JBBPDA010000019.1 coordinate 6,423,323, forward strand.
CAATGTACTTTGCAGCCCTACCACTGATGTGATTATGATAAACAAACTATTTATCGCATAGCCACACAGCAGGTATCACAATAATGATAGACATCGAATGAATTTTTTTAATGATCGTTTACACTAGACTGTACTGGACTAGCTGCAGACTGCAAACAGATATCGAGCCTAATAAATATAAGGCTAGTCATTTCAGCAGTACACGAGACAACGGAAAAAAAAGAAAAGAAAAAAAGAAAAGACATGATGGATAGCATAGCTGTGTCACCGCGGACTACATATCTTCAACTCTCTCTGTAGGGCAGACAATCCATACTGTACACATGTGCTAATCCATTTTTTCACCCATATCTGTTTATTTTTCCTTTTGGCCATTTTTTCGGAACATATGGTCATGCCAACAGCGCTTGTTTATGTTGGATGTCCTTTTTTTTAAACTTGGGTGAGTGTCGTGTCAATTCTTGCATGACCTTTCATTTCAAAATGTTTTATAGACCAGATGGACCAGTCATGCTAAAAGATTGTGTAATTGGTGTCCCCATGTTGCGCTTCCCCCTACACAACTGTGTAGCATGAACAAGGCATTTAAGGCCTAAATGGGGCGGGACCACCAACATTTTAGCCAGTTCTGCTACTTCTGTATCTGAGTATTTTTTGGTCTTTAAAAATAAAATTAAAAATAAAAAGTGATTATTAAAAGATATTCAAAGACCAAAATGTGCTTTTTGATGATCTGGAACGAAATATATCAGCCACCGAAAGTAGTTTTCGTGACAGGCCTACTCACAGTCGCTTACTGTATGCCTTCAATCAGAGAACGGTTTAGCTGTCTGGCTGATGTACCTGCACAAAGGCAAATATTTATACAGGTATTAAGATATACAAACACTTACAAACACACAGTGCATATACAGGCACACACACGCAGGTTCTTTTATACATGTATATACAGGAACAAACACACCCATAAACACAAGTACAAAAAATTAACTTTCTGCCCTTGACATCACAGAAAAGAGGACGAAAAAAAGAATGGACGCCCTTGAAACTAAGCCACCGAGCGAGCACATCTCACTGTTCAACAATTGCTCTGTGGGCTCTTGCTTTTTTTTACTTGCTTTTCATCTTTTCTTCGTCTTACTTTTTTCCCCTCTTGTCCCTGCCTTTTACAACTTCCTCCTGGTGGGGGCTGCAGCTCAAACCCAAACAAAACTCCATTTTTCAGTTATTGGCCCTCTTGGCATGTAATGGAGAATCAAGCTAATTAGCCCTCCAGCTGCTTTCACTTGTGCTTTATGTAAACAATACCTGCCTGGTTCTCTCTCTCTCTCTCTTTCCCTCTCTCTCTCTTTCCCTCTCTCTCTCTCTCCCTCTCTCTCCCTCTCTCTCCCTCTCTCTCTCTCTCTCCCTCTCTCTCTCTCTCTCTCTCTCTCCCTCTCTCTCTCTCTCTCTCCCTCTCTCTCTCTC
>JBBPDA010000019.1:6454085-6466883 GCA_037974385.1 Arnoldichthys spilopterus
AGCTGGAGGCCATCTAGAAAATATGGTGGGACCACGAAAAAATGTGTCCACCTTATGTCCAGACTTGAGACCAAGACCTACAGCTCTACTGATGAGATTTTTACATAATTTTGTAAATAAATAATTATAAGCAAGAAAACAAACTAGCCACATGTTTAATTCTTACTTTCTGGCTTTTACCTAATCTGCCTTAAAACACACACACAAAGCAAATCATGTTTTGAGGAGCTGCGGCACACATGGTGTTTGTGATTTTGTGTGCATGTGTGTGTGTGTTTGTGTGTAAGCGTAGAGGCAGAGGAAAAACAGGCCTTTTATTGGCCAGGCTGCTGGCTGAGTGTGGCTTTTTTGAACAAACTTTAACAAGTATGTGAAATCCAGATGCAGGCATGGGCGGCTGTATTAAAACATTGGGGCTTGATGGGTGACAGACAGAACTGCAGCCCTAAGGGGGCTGTCTGGAGCTACACACACACACACACACACACACACACACACACACACACAAACCAGAGCCAACCTATAAAACAGTAGGACCAGGTAGTCTGTCCGTGAGGGGTACACAGCCCAATATTACTGATAGCAGGTCTGCACATTTAATGCGTACATCAGATACATGGCACGCTACGCTTGGAAGCACTTCCCATGAATACTGCAGAACAATACACTGCACCTACGCAGTTTTCCACACTACATTATAATATTCAGAAGACATCTCCTGAGGAACTTAACTAGGCAAGAGTACAACGGTTAAAAATTCTGTAACTGTACAGTCTCATGGGCTACTGACTAAGCAATTCTTGTTAAATTTAACCTTGAGAATCAGCTGCAGCTATCAGCTGCAAATAAAAAACACATTTACACTGATCAGCCATAACATTAACCCATTTAATCCCAAAGGTCAACTGACCAGATCACTTTATTTTCATCTTTGAACCTATGAAATGAAATGTCGTCCTCAGAGCTCTATAAAAGATGGTTATTAAACTGATCTAATCTTAATTTACAGATGGGGGGTAAGAGAGCTTTCAAGTTATGTTAGGTTATAATTTATCTATAAGATAAACGAAATTAATCCATCAAAAAATTTAAAGACTTAAACTGACCACCATGTTAAGGTGTGTCTCCTGTTTAGACTGTGTGTATTCATTGTGGTATGATAAACAAATATGAACATTTTTGTTATATACACAATAATTAAGTTATAAGCAAAAAACTTAACCACATCTAATTATTCTGTGCTTAGTGGGCACTGTCATCTCTACTTTCATTTTAAGATTTTAAGTGTGCAAGTAGGCTTTATTGACCAATTTAAATGAATTTTTCCAAAAGAGGACTATGTAGTTTCCCATTGGTCACAATTGTGACCAAGTATAAAACTTAAAATTTCACCAACTTAACCAAAATAAAATTAAAAAGTGTATAATGTTTGTGCATTAGGAAGGTCTCAGAAGTAAAATCCATGTACTGAAATTTTCAGAAAAAATTTGGGATTAACCGGGTTAACACCACTGACAGGTAAATTGAATACATGACTATCTAGTTATTTCTTTACAATGGCACCTGTCAGGGCATGAAAGTGATGTGCTAGAAGCAGGACAAATAATCAGAATCCGAGCATCTCCACAATGGCAGGTCTTGTGGAGTGTTCCAGGTATAGAGTAGTTAGTACTTACCAAAAGTGATCCAAGAAAGGACAACTGGTGAATTGGTGACAGGGTCATGGGCACCCAAGGCTTGCTGACGCATGTGGGAAGTGAAGGCTAACCCGTCTGATCTGATCTGATGAATGTTGACTGATAGAAAGGGGTCAGAACACAGGGTGCACAACAGCCAGAGCTGTTCCAGTAGCATGACAGAGACCTACTCAATATTAACCAGGTCCTGTTACTGTTATGGGTGATTGGTATATATCTATAATTAAACAATATTAACATATGTTGTGTAGTGCTGCATCATACACTCAAAGAGAGCTAAAAGCAGGGTGTACAGTAAGTGCATGTCAAACCCTGAAGTATCCATAAATTTATTTTAATGGATGTTTACTAAAGCCACTGAACTTCAGCCCAATTACACTTATATAGACAGTCATTTGAACAGACACTAACACAATTAAAGAATAAGAATGCTGTCTAAGAGAAATGGATGGATCTGCACTCTGGAAAAATGGTGGTTGTTGGGTAATTATTCCAAGAGCCATAAGTAATCATAAGTGGCACCAAACAGCATCAGACATAAAATACATTAGTCAAAAGAAAAAATCAACTGTCAAGTCTCGATGTAGTTACACCAGCATATTTTCCAAGAAAATAAAATAATGAAAGCGCACAGCTCACATCTTCTCTTCACTTCTAAAAACCTGGAGAAAGCTGTGATCAGCAGCAGCATTCTTGAAATACTTGAATAGAAACCATATGCATCAGATATTCCAGTTAAGATTTATGCTTCATCACAGTATAGAAGCTAGGCTAGAAAATATTGTTAGGGTCCAGAGATTCACTGGCAATCTTCAGATTATGATCTACTTGACTGTCGCAGTGTGTTAATGCAACCAGATTCTGTAAACTCTCTGTCACGAATGGAGGTAAGTCAGGAAACCAGTGCGGTTAACAAAGAGACTTTATTTTCAACAACCAGGAACCGGCACTCCGGCGCTCGGTAGGAGAAAGCCACGAGGGGAGCTTGGTGGCAACTGCCTACGCTGGAGCTAGGCTCAGCTCAGTCCATGCTCCATTCGATACCTTACCCTGTGATGCCAACGCTTAGCTAAGCTCTTCTTCAGCAGCACCAACCTGGTGCTGCGTGTTCAATACTGATCCTACTACTACTTGATTCCTAAGCAGCGCCTACCTGATGCTGCACATTCAATACGTGTCCTACAACTAAGTAATGCCTAAGCAGCACCTACCTGGTGCTGCTCGCTCGATACTAACCCTACACACGATGCCTTCAACGAGTATCCTCCATGCTCTCCCCATGTTCTGTCCATGCCTAAATTCCCAGATGATCAGGGGGATAAACTAGCTGCACCTGGAAATAGTTGGGACAGTCAATGTTCAGGGGACAGTGGCCGCACCGACCGCTGGGTGGCGCCAACCCCCCCCCTCAATCGGAGGGGGTCTTCCCCGTTCTCTTACACTCTCTTCTATGGCCCCTTGTATTGCCCATGTGCGTCAATCAGTCACAACATTTAAACCACCGACAAGTGATGTGAAAAACATTAAATATTTTCTTCTAATGGCACCTGTCAAGGGATATATTAGGCGGCAAGTGAACAGGCAGTTATTGAAGTTTATGCACTGAAAGCAGGACAAACGGGCAAGCATAATTGGGCCAAATTGTGATGGCTGAACAAATGGATCAGATGATCTTCAGCACAGCAGGGGTTGTGTGTGTGTGTGTGTGTGTGTGTGTGTGTGTGGTGGTCAGGGGTGGGGGGGTGCAGTGGTTCAGTGTTGTGGGGTATGCAGTGATTAATACAATCCGTACAATCAAATAAACCAGCAACAGAGCCATAAGTGTCCAAGACCCATTGATGTATACAGGGTACGAAGGCCAGCCTGTCTGGTCTGATGCCATAGAAGAGCTTGCTAAAAAGTTAACAATGGCTATGACAGAAAGGTGTCTGAACACACAGTGCTAACAATCCAAACAAGCATCTGTGAGATATTCTGGTCAAAGAGTCCAGAGAGATCCATGGAGGCCCTATCTTGCAATATAAAGGACACTTAAAGAATTTGCTGATAGCTTCTTGTTGCCAGATAACACAGCACACCTTCAGAGATCTTGTGAATCTATGACTTGACTGGTTTGGTTACATAAGGAAGACCTACACAATATTAGGCAGGTGATTTGGGCTGATTAGTCTATACAGTATGTAGCAACTAGTCAGATATACTACTACATATAGTGTCTCTACTCCAATGCTTAGGGCACAATAGATTGTATTGCCCAAATGACCGAAACGAATTTGTTAAGACTGAGGGCTATGTGTCCATCCATCCATTTTCTAAACCGCTTTTTCTATATTGGGTCACAGAGAAGCTAGGACCAATCCCAGCTGACTACAGGCCCATGGCAGGGTACATCCAGGACAGGAGACTAACACAGACAGACAACCATTTACACACACATTTACACCTTTACACAATTTAGAGCATTCAGTCAACCTACTGCAAGCCTTTGGTCAGTGGGAGGAAACCAGAGCACCCGGAGGAAACCCACGCAAACACAGGGAGAGCTTGCAAACTCTGCATGGAAAGGCACCTGTGGCTGACCTGGGGATCAAACCCAGGAGCTTCTTGCTGTGAGGCAACAACACTAACCACTGCACCACCGTGCTGCCCTGAGGGCAGTGTAAAAGAAATAAATTACACTATGATAAGTGCTAGATTGTAAGTAACTTCCATCTACTAAGACAACACAGAAGGTATTTGAGTTTTTTGGCATTACTTTTGATAAAGTATTACTAAAGTATAACTATTACAATTAATTCTATTGATTAAAAGTAAGGAATGAGGAGCTGAAGAGCACAATGCAACTTATACACATACACACTCTATTGGAAATTTAGAGCGATTAAATTTAATCACACTAATTTTCCTATTAAAGCACCATAAGCTCATGTAAACAAATTACGCAAAAGCTTCTTCCAGCGGAGAGAAAATTTTCAGTGTCTTTGAAATGTATGTAACTTGACCCCTCTGCATGTTTATCTCCATGAAATGGATGTTTATTTGGTTGTCATTTTCTGTCTGAGTGGTTTGAAAGACGTGTCTCTGGAGAAGAGAATCAATCGGGCATCCCAGATCTTGGGCCTAATATGAATTGTCTGTTTGTTTGAAGTGCATTATGTATAACATGCAGGAGAGAGTGCCTGCAGTTATTGAAACCATGCGCTGAGGCAAGCTAGGGAGGAGTTCAAGGTCTGAGAGAAGAAAGAAAAGAGACGGGGTAGGTTTTTATATACAGAGAGATGATGAGCTTAAAGACCTAAGACACCTGATAGGGCGAAACAGAAGAAAGAAAGGGAAAGAGAAGGTATGACACTTATCCTTTTGTAAAAACTAGTATGATGTGAAGAAGTTGATGTTGAGAAGTACATGTGTGATTTTTTTCCCCCTTACAATTGGCAATGATGTCAAAATGTACAAAGCAAAAGTATGTAAGAAAAAAAATATTTATTTTATGTGATCACTATTGCCATCTATTCATTCTGGATTTTAAATTACATTGTCCCTTGGTCTCTTCTAGAGAAGCCTGCCCTTTTCTATGTAAAAAACAGTTCCAAACTGCCTTACAGACCACTTATAAGTGTTGGTATTTTGTTTTGTTTTTATTTTCATGATCTTTGTTGTTAGAAGAAAGATTCACATACAGACCATTGACACTGATACACAAAAAATATCTTTGGAATTAAAGTCTTCAGTTGGGTTGTAACATTTAAAGGAGAAACTCCCTGGAAATCCCCAAAAGTTCTGACTGAGGTTTGGTGCACACTACATTGCTGTTATTTTAACTACCTTTGTGGTTTGACATTTCACACATCTACTAGTACCCTGAACACGATGCCATAGCCTACACGGTATTTCTTTGTGAATTTACTCAAATTATACAGCAGTACTCATGCAGAAGATGCAGGAGTACAACATCCATCCATCCATTTTCTTACCAGGGGTGCAGAGCTCATAGGGTTTAAAACACACTGGAATCACCAGGTCACCAGTCATTTTCAGGCCATACACACAGACAAACACACTCATAGCCACATCTAGGGCAGCAATGTAGCAAGTGACATACATTTCTTTGGATAATGGGAGAAAACTGGAGCTCCAGACAGAAACCCATGAAAACATGTGGGGAATAAGCAAACTCAGAAAGGAACCTGGTTGTTGGCGCCAAAAATCAAACCCAGGACATTCTCATTGTGAAGTGACTACCAAATCCAACAGCATATGCAAATATTATAGTACATAACTATAAGTACGTATCATGGTTCATCATTAACAATGTAATAAGAAAAATAGTAATGTCAGAGCACAGTGGGTGCTTTTCACAGTAAATGTCAAATTACTGTTCCACTGTTGTGGCACATTTTTACATGACATTATTGTAGCAGTTTGAAACATTGTAGTATTGTAGTACATTTGAAATAACTTGCTATGTAACAAGGGAACTGGCTAACGGTACAACAACATAACATTGAAACTTTCACACACCTCCTCTGCAATGCTTTCTAATGCAGAGCACTTTTTGTTGCTTTGCTGTGACTCATCCTCCCAGTGTGTACCAATTTTGTTCTATGGAATCGGAGTCTGGATGTTAGGTAGGTCACTTGCTTTAGTCATCCTTTTTCACTCAGTCAGACAGTTATTGCACAACTTTGAGGTTTTTGGAGTTGTCATTGTCCCAGCTGTGGCTATACCCTGGATTTTACCCAGGCAAGTCACTTCCTCATCGGCTTACCTCACAAAATCTCCTTGAACAGCTCATGCTGAGACATCTGTATGTCAAGTCGTATTTTGTCACGTATCTTCAGCAAATTGCTGGTTTTTGTAGTATCTTTTGCCTGAATGCGTTCACTTCTTATGATGTGAAAAGATTTTTATGATTCCTAGAAGTCATAAGACTTTCTGCTTTCTTTAACGTATTTAGCAGTTGTCTGGTCCCACATATAAGTAGTTCTCAAACCAGACCCCACAGATAATACATATTTTAGCTCCATCTCAGTTTCCAACACATCTAAACCAAGCCATTATGAACACTGAATTCTTGCTACAGGTAAGATGGAGAATGGGTTTAAGCAAAAAGCTGGACCATGTAGTGAGAACTAATGCCTTACATACAATAATGACTTGCTTTTACATCTGCTACCTATAAAAAGCATGGGCTCTCACTTGTAAATATGCAATAATTTATACAGATAACATTCCAGTTAAAAGGGAATTCCACAGATTGTAAAAAAAGTTCTGTGTTACTCAACTGTTAAATATATAAATTACAGCAGGCTGATGCAGAGATTATAAAAACACAGACTTCTTTAAATTGGTGGTGTTCAGAACCAGACTTCATGATGTCTGCAACTGAAAAACAGCCATTTTATTATCTATACAAAACCTCCAGTGAACCTAAATGTGAATTTTACATGTACTATTTATAGTGTTGGTAAAATAGTGATAAATAAAAAAAAATAGCATGCAAACATAAAAATACATTTTACTTTAGAATTGTCTTTCAAAATTACAGCAACAATGTCCCAGGCACCAGGCAATGAACTCATACACATTTATTGTAATGACTTAACGTAAAAGAGATTTTATAGGCCAATAAATCTCTTATATGTCTATCTTAGTACTGTTAATAATTTTACAAAGTACATTTATTTTAAACCACTATGAATTACGTAATTTTCATATCAATTATTATATTAGGTAGACCCATTGAAATTGGATTGGATTTACCCTTTAAATTAAGTGCAATATACTTTACTCCATTCTTATACATGTTTCAGACATTTAGCTGCAGATTGAAATGTTCAAACTCTTAGTACCATATCACATAAATTGACAGGATTTTTCTTTCAGTTAAAAAAACATCCAGAATCACAGGACTGCAGCTTTAAATGCCAAATTCCAGGAACCTGAACTTCTAATATTACTACCTTTTCACTTCACTCACCGGGTAAATAAGGAATCCCATTTATTTCTCCCAATTATGATGGTATGACAGGTCTCAGCTTTGGATTAGTTTAAATTACAAAACATTTATGAAATGTTTCTAGAAGAAAGAACATGTTCAGTCCAACCTTAACTGAATGTCATGCTTCATTATGTGATCTGAGCATGCCGACTGATTCTGAGCCACAAAAAAGCGTCACTGCAGCATTACAGGAGTGTTCCTTCAAGAATTGCTTGCGACACAACCATGAATTAGGGATAATTTCATATAATGTTGGGGATTTATAAATCACTGCTTTGACATGTGTTGCAACACAATCAAATCGAGCATGTAAACAAGACTAAAGCACTGTTACTATGTGGAGCTGTTAAAATCTAACAGTGCATTTTAAAATTACCTATATGCCTCTTGCTCCAAAAAAAGGACAAATTAAGTTAGCTCTGACTGCTCAATCCCTAAACCTTAGCTTGCAACTTTTCCGAGGACTTTTTCCTCAAATTCCTGCAATTGTGAAACCATTTTGTGACGTTATGGATTGCCCGCCGCATAGACGGATTGTTTTACGCATCATATGTCTATTGGCAACAGCTTTTGGTCTGGAAGAGGAAGCAGGTATAGTGCCAGATACAGTGTTTCTGCTTTTCAAATGTCAAACAAAATCCTGTCAAAAACCCATTTAAGTGAAAGAGCTGAAGCGGAGAGAATGCAGGACAGAGAGGCAGAGTGAGGGACAGGCCAAAAAAGATGAGAGCCAGCTGTAAAGGAGTAAATAAACAGCAGTGTTGGGAATGACTGCACCCAATCAAGAATAACTCACAGAGTTGATCATTTACAGTTACTCTCAAAGCCATCACAGTAAACAAGAACCTGCTGACTTTCATATGCTTTCTTCTCTACTCTTTTAATCCCCTACCTCTCTTCATTCCTTCTCTTGTTTCCTCCGTCTTTTTAAAATTTTAGCCCCCTCCCACCTCTCTTTCTAATCAGTCTGACCTACATAGCATGGCTTACCACTCTGCATCAGTTGCCAGTGTTTCGTTCCTGTCCTATCTCGCATGGAACACGGTGTCCAGGAGAAATAGATTGAGCGGTCAGGCAGTGGAGGGAGAAGCTTTTACACAGGCCAAAACCCTCATGCCTCTGCATGACCTGGGCACTTAAACCATGCTATTGCAAAATTAGAACACATCAGAGTAATCAACACCTCCAGGTACACATCTCGAGCATGCTTTGGAACAGATCATCCTGTCTTTCCTCACCTTTCTTTTAGTTATACTTATTAACAATTATTAATGTTTTGAGATATGTTCTAGATAAATGTTGTAAAAAGCCCCCTGTACAACAAGCCCGATTACAAACATGCCTTGTTTTTAGCGAGATTAGCAGGCATTTTAATGGAAATGGGCCAGCTCCTGATGGCAACTGGAGGTGTGAAAGTGTGTTCTGAGGATGGCAACAACAACAATATATGAATAATCTAAAAATTTGACTTTTCTCTATTTATTACTTTCAACCGTGGTCAGAGACACTGTACTTCTTCTCAAGGGCGACTTTCAGGTGCAGACCTTATTTGCATGTCAAAAAGGTGTTAACGGTGGGGGTGTGCACTTTGGATAAGCCCCCGCTTGCTCACAGACTCAGAAAAACTTAGAAAAGCAAGTGGTAAATATATAGCAATGAGACTGCACACAAGTCACCCCACTGTCAACATGCTAACTACATAGACTTTTTGGCTGCAGATATTAGTGTGTATCACTACAATGATATAAAATAACTATATTCACTTTTGTTCTATATAAAATAACTATATTCACAGTCTTTTGCTGTTTATGATTGGCCAGCTGGCTAACTTGGATGTTAGCTGGCTAACTGCAGCTGCACAAGGCACCTCACTCCCGCTAACTATGCTATCTACATACGTGGTTGTAAGGTTGGATGGTTGTTGGAAGCAGATGCAAGTTTTTTGGTATAATGAGACAAGGTCTAACTACAGGATCTAACTACAGAAATACAACAGGGGTCTTACACAACAGAGAACTGACAACGGCAGTGACAAACACACAAGACTATAAAGAGACACATACTGACGAACACCTGAACATAGGAGGGGCAGGACACAAGGATCAGGTGACACAAGCGGAGACAAAGGCGGGGCTAGGACATAGACATAAACACGAGACTAAGAAAGTACATGGAAAACCAAAACAAAACATGGAAGGGACACGTGGCACCAGAAGACGTAATGGTGGTTTTCTACAGATCAATGTGTAGCAATATGCTGTAGCAAGTATATAATCACCTTACATAATTATATTCACTTCAGTGTCTTTGTTGTTTAGGCTAACTGCACCAATATGGAAGAATTTTTTGTTTCCAATATTGGATTAGCTTTGGTCATGCCCACTTTGCAAGCCAATGCAACCCATGAATGCCTAGGCAGTGGGTAATTGATGTAGTGTAATATCACTGAACTAAAGCAATCTACAACATGTTCCTTCCTCTTCAAACTAATAGAGGATTTAAATGATAAGTGAAACACATTTATTTGTGCAGTAGATGTACCTTGAGCCAAGCAAATTGCAAAATAAAATGTGGTAATACAACTGACAATAACACTGTTTTAATCAGAGGCACAACGTTTCAGCTTGTCATGTGCAGCACAGAAACCACATATGAAATAAGTTACTACACAAGTAATACTCTCATAATGGAGAGATTAGTAATCTCTTTGTACGCATGCCTTCATATCTCTCTCTCTCTCAGTTGCTCACACACATATACACGCCTACTACTAATCCTGCCGTCTAGGTGCTGTCTGGCAAGAGCAGACTGGTCTCGCTGAAAAACAAATGCAAGGTGGTAAGTAGTAAGGGTATCCAAAAGCACACAGTTAAAGTAAACTTGAGAATGGGCAGATTTAGATTAGTCGCTGTGTGTGCTGTGTGAAGTGAGAGCTACTAAGATGACAAATACAGGGAAGTGGTGCCCAGCTAACTCATTGAATTAACTCTTCACAGTGCTCATTTGTGCCCAGCTGGTCTTCAATGAACACTGCAAGTGTTAATTCAGCACTGCAGGGTGTTAAACATTAAGGATTGTGCAGTGTAGGTACTGATCTGCAGTTGGCACTGTTTTGGTAAGACGAGGAGAAGAGGACATGGACACTAATCCTCTGCTGAATGTCGCCTTACAAGTGCAGCTTTTACACGAAAGCCAGTTAACACACACCATGACCACAGGCCTGAACCCCCCACCTCAACTCACTCTTTTCCTTTCTCTGCCTCTCACAAATTCACACAGGTTTGCTTTCATACAGTGCAAGGATGTAGGTTTACACATTTCTCACATATGCATTGTAGAAACACTGTTGTCTTCGTAAACATGGATTAGGCCTAGCCTTAGACTAAACTACAATGTCAGTGGTGTTTCACCATAAAAAAAATTAATATAATCAAAATATACTGTATTAAAGTCGCCTCATAGCAGGAAGGTTCGGGTTTCGGGTTTAGGCCTTTTTTCCTTTGGTTTTTGAGATTAGGGTATTTGTCCTAAAAAAGTATGAAAAAAACACACACACACATCCTCACGAAACTCACCTCTGCGTTAACTGTAAAACAGAAAAGGCCAAAGAGAAAGAGAGAGAGAAAGAGAGAGGAAAAAAGAAAAAGCTTCTGGGAATGATCAAGCCTTTAGCTTTAACCCTCCTGCCCAGTCTTACTCTGTTACATTGGCCAAGCGAGGGCTAATCTAAAGTGACAGCAGCACAGACAGGGGCTTAACTCCCTCACGTCATAACACGCTCTCCCCCCTCCGCGCGTGCTATTGACAGGACCGCACACACTCAGGCTCAAACACACACGCTCAAATCGTGAGAGAAGTATAGTATAATTCAATAATCGCTGGCTCTAATGGCTATTCTTAGTGTCGCGGGTGCGTGTTTGTTATGTCTGCCCTATCAGATGGGAAACCCCGCAGACAAGCTTTTAGCAGTGCTCAGCATGTGTGCGGGGGAGACTACGTGAGCTGGCAACACGATTATTACAGTTATTTACTTATTCAGTTTAGCACTTTTATTAGGCCAGAGAACTGAGCAGGTTTTGAGATGACTGCTGTGAGATAGTGGGCGAAAACATCCTGGGTTGTCTTTTCTTATTGGCGATGATGGGCCTTGCTCTTGGGGGTGAAATGGGAGGGTTAGGTGGGATGTGGGATGAATGATGGAAAGACGGAAAGAGAGAAGAAAGCTCCTGCTGGTTTTAGTGCTTTATCAGATTTGGGTGGGTTTGCCTGTGGAGAGGGTTTCTGTATCCAGGGCTGATCGGTGAATGCGGGATAGAAGAATGCCTGACTTTTGAAAATTCTCCCTGAAATACTTTAGCTGTTGTTTTTCCACCATTCAGTTTCCTCATGTGTCAACCTCACTCAGAAAGGTTGACTTTGTGTTCTGCTGTATACCGCAACACAGGGTGGAGATGGAGACATAGAGATTTGGTCTAACGTGACCACATTCTGTAACACGGAAAAGGGTGTGAATGTTTTTGTGTCTGTGTTACTATGCTAATGCTATACCACGTCTACATGCATGACAGTTTAGAGGCATTATACTGTATTACTTGGAGTTATTGCAACACTAGCAATGTGATTATAATGCTACATATTACAATTGTGATAAATTATTAATAGTTATATATTCATTAATATTTTTATTATTTAATGCATTTCTTACCAGTTTCCTCCCCAATGTTCAATTCCCCCTACTAGCTAGGATTCCCCTACAATGACACCAATGCTGGGAAAGTGTAGTATGTGCTTCCTCTGAGTCATGTGAAGCAAGAACATGACCAATTGTACTCTCTTCAGCATCATCTTGACCCACCCTGATACCCTCTTACTGGTTGAAGTTTTTGGGGCTTTTAACCCACTCACTCCTGCTGAGGAGCCCATATGAACAGCCCTATCTGCCAAAGAACTGATCTAAAGGCAACGCAGCACCTGTACACAAGGAACTGCCGCTGCCCATTTACACTGAGACTGTTATTATTCTATATATTTATTTTATTTATTCTTTTTCTCCTTTTCTTTTCTCTTGTTTGTTATTGCTATCCAGTGTCGACCAGAGGA
>JBBPDA010000019.1:6522899-6546872 GCA_037974385.1 Arnoldichthys spilopterus
ACCCCACTTTGCAGTTATTTATTTGTAAAAAATGTTTGGAATCATGTATGATTTTCATTCCACTTCTCAAGTGTACACCACTTTGTATTGGTCTTTCACGTAGAATTCCAATAAAATTTATTTATGTTTGTGGCTGTAATGTGACAAAATGTGGGAAAGTTCAAGTGGGCCGAATACTTTCGCAAGCCACTGTACATATGCACACACTGACCAGGCATATAATTAGCACCAATGACAAATAAAGTGAATAACATTGACTGTCTATGTATTTCATCACAGTGGAACCTGTCAGAGGGTGCAAATATATTAGGTAGCAAGTGAACATTCAGTTCTTCAAGTTGATGTGCTGAAAGCATGAAAAATGAACCCAAAGGAACCCAACATTCCCTAATGCATGTGGGGAGTGAAGGCCAACCCTTCTGTTCTAAACCCAAAGAAGAGCTCCTGTGTTGTGAATAAAGACACAGTGCATGTTTCTACAGCATACGAGGGATCTATGAAATGTTAGGCAGGCAGTGTTAATGTTATGGTTGATCATCTTTTCTAAAAGGCTGGATCGCAAAATTCCAGTGAGCTAGAGAGACCGCATAACGAAGGATTAGGAGTTACTAAAGGAAAAGGAAAAAAAGCAGTTGAAACCAAGACCGCCTTAAGCTTAGACTGAGGAATTCATTTCAAGAGCCTGACAATTAACACACACAGACAAATGCACAGTGGCCAGGCCTGTGGAGTGTATACTACATGTAAACTAGTGTGATTAGAGAGCAGTGTGAGGATGGGTATCGACAGGTAGATGTGTCTGGTCATGCCTTTGATCTGGTAAGAGAAGCAGATATGTAATGATGACAGGATGAAGGAGCAAATCCTTAACGTTTCTATGGGATTTGTGAGAGCTGTGGATGGGAGGTGCGTTTATGTGCATGTTTACTCGTGCGGCTTTGCCGATGGGTGCCCGTCCGGTCACCCATCCTGTGATAATGGAGTGATGCATCGGCCCTGCTTTGTGATCAAAAGTGACATAACTGCTACAGGTGCGCCTACGTGTGTAGGTGTGTGTGAGTGTTTGTATGGCCTTGATCTTGAGCCGCCGCCTGGGTAAACACACTCTTCACTCTGTCTGCCTTGTAATTATAGCAGCTCGAGGAGAACACCATCTACGTAACAGAGGAAGTATATGTGTGCCCGCACACACACACACACACACGCACACACACACACACACATACACACACACACACACACACACACACACACACACAATTTTGCAATCCCCAAATTGTATTTTTCTTCTGACCACTGTTCCTTCTCTAGCCCTTATAGCCCTATTACCTCTCTCTCTCTCTCTCTCTCTCTCTCTCTCTTACTCTCTCTCTCTCTCTCTCTCTCCCTTTCTCTATCTCTCTCTCTCTCTCTCAGCCACATGTTCTTTGGGTTCTTATAAGTTTTCTGCTCTCTCATGCCTCACTCATTGAACGGCTGATTGAAAAAAAAGCATTTCATTAAAAACACACAAAATCAAACCTCTCATACGCTGACAGAGGCAGAGATTTTGGTGATGATAAGAAACAGAGCTGGCTGGCTGGGGAAAGATTCAATCCAGCAAAGGCTGGATAAAATCATACTGTCAACTTACGTGACTTACAGGCTCCAGCAGTATGCTGTGCATGTGTGCGTGTTTGACTGTTTACGTTTGGAGGAAAAATTATAAGTGCAGACATGAATTAGAGACATTTGCATAAAACTGATTTTAAGATGCAAAGCACCTCACAGACCTGTGGTCACTTGCACAAAACACCTTAAGTATTTAACATAAGCGAGATGCTTAAGGGATTCATTCTAAGCTGCAAATTATAAGTGTCAAAGACTGAGGCACTGAAACTGAAACGTAGGGTTTAAGCATCAACAGTGATGAGTTTTTTTTACTTTTTTCAAATGTTTCCCTGAAGAGATTTTATGAAGTTATGTTGGTAACACTTTACCGTAGGGTAGTGTTTCTAAGACTGCATGACATTTGCATAAGTCTTTTATGACAATTGCCATTGACCTACATAGACAATTATAAAGGTTCATCCAACAAGCGTCACCTGTAATTAAAGGAATACTCATCAATTTCACCCCAGAAAGTGTAATGACAGGTGACGCTTGTTGGAATAAACCTTTATAAATGTCTATGTAATTTAATGTCAGTTGTCATAAAAGGCTTATGTAGACGTCCATCCATCCATTGATTTTCTGAACTGTTTCTTCCGTTTCCGGCTTGCGGGGAAGCTGGAGCCAACCCCAGACTGGGACCTAAGGCAGGGTACACCCAGGATAGGAGGCCAACCCATCGCAGGGCAACACATAGACAGACAACCATTCATACACACATTCACACCTACGGGCAATTTTTGAGTATCCAATCAACCTACTGCAAGCCTTTGGACAGTGGGAGGAAACCGGAGCACCTGGAGGAAACCTTGCTAGGCGCCAGGCTGATCAGAGCTATTTACCTGCTAATTAATAAACATGCAAAAATATGAAAAATGCAGGCCAATGGCAATATATCTATATATAAGTATATCTGCTGATACAGATTCTGATAGATACACCCCTATAAAATGTAGAAACTGTGGCTAGATACAGTTGAATTAACTTTTGACATTTTTACATTTTTGACATTTATTTGTAGATATAATTGCTTTATATTCTGTACAATAATTAAAATACAGATATTTTACTGTAGCACTGTAGCCCAATGTTGCCTAAATGTTCTGCACTTCCAGAACGAAACGTCATTAAATAATACTTTTACATTAAGTTCAGATCTAAACTACTGTCCATTTCTTATTTCAAGCAAACCTTTGCTGTATGATTCTGATATCATTGTGCATCCTTAGTGATGAAGTGCTTAAGTGAAACAAATTTCATACTAAGTCATGTAATGAATTACATTTACATATACACAGATCAGTTATAACATTAACTCCACTGACAGGTAAAGAAACGACATTGACTGCATAGCTATTTCATTACAATGGCACCTGTAAGTGGGGTGGGATATATTAGGCTGCAAGTGAACCGTCAGTGCTTGTTGATGTGTCAGAAGCAGAAAAAATTGGGGAAAGGATCTGAGTCACTTTGACACTTTTTTATTGTGCTGGCTAGACGACTGAGTCAGAGAATCTAGAAAACAGCAGGTGTTGTGGAGTGTTCCAGGTATGCAGTAGGTAGTACCTACAAAAAGTGATCGAAGCAAGGACAACTGGTGAATCAGCGACAGGGTCAAAGCTCATAAGACACTTGAGTCAGCACAATTTACTTTTATGTTTAAATGTCAATGTCAAAAACATGACTGCATGCACAGCAATAACCGTTCGTCCTGTTCAAATGATAATGCAATGTCTCCTTCCTACTCCTACATACAGATATGTGGATTAAAAACTGAAAGTACACTGAATTGTTGGCTTTTTTAACAAGCTACCAATATGAAATAACCACACCATGCCTTTGTTACTGCCATAGACAACTGCAACCTCTAAGGGTTAAGCCAAAAACTCCAAGCACAAACACATGAGGATATGCTAGCTTAGTCAGCCTTGGCCTAGTTGCATGGCTTTAAATGTGCTAGTAAAGGCCTTTACAGGGTGTTGCGCTGCTTTAAAGGTGGACAGGCCTCATTGAGCCTCCCTCTTTATTTGGACACAGATATGCCTGCCATGACGTAGGACTCGTAAAGAGAAATTTCTTCCTCATGTTGTTGTGGCCCTCGGGGGCCCCATGAGATCACTGTTGCTAATTCAGCTCCACACGACCCCCTATGAAGGACTAATGAGAGACCATAATGCTACGCCACACCGATACTCACATGACACACACACATACTCACGCTAACATGCCCTATAACATACTACTAGGAAAGTTCGTTTTGTAGGGAGAAACGATGCACTCGACCACTTGAACTCAACATGAGACATTGCTCATCATCTGGAAATGATCTGGGTTTTATAGAATTAAACTGGTAGACATGTTGGAAAAACAAAAGCCTCCACAGCGACAACAAAAGCAGGTGCAAACTGTGCCTGGGATCTTTGGTATGGGGGTCTCTCTCACACATTAGTAGTCACATTTTTGTTTTAAGTGTCTGGTCATTAAGAGTTCTGGCCTCTGGGCTTCAGAAGAGAAATTCTGAATAAAGTTAATGAATTCCACATTAAATACTAGCTCCAGATTCTTCAAACTGCACATGGAGAACTACAGATTATAATTTTTTGATCAATTGAATACGTAGCAGTTTTTGAGCCTTAACATTTTGCCAATAATATGATACGTTATTACGTTATTGGCTGGTTATTATGTCATTGGGCTAGCATTAAAAATTATTTAAAAAACTTTTTAACATTATGTTACTGGCAGGTATTACAATACATTATTGGTTGCTATACATCCACTTGCACTGAACTTTTTCCAAAATGTATCAAAAGCTATTCCTTCCTAGTTGCTTGTTACATTGATTTGATGTACAATTTAACTAAAATATCCATATATTTCTTTTGCGCTAATGGCATCTTCCACTCACGTGGTGTATGTTACCTGAAATCTGCCTGGGTAATGCAGTTCTGAAGCCCAGTCTTAATGTACTTTTTCTCAAAATCACATTTTAAACAAAAAATTGAATTGAAATAAACAATTAAATAAAAATTGTAATTCTAATATCTTCTCTATCAATCGCTTTTATTCACCTGTAGTGTCCTGCCTTAAAACTGCTGCAAATTAAGAATTTACATGGTTGAAATCATATCAGTATTGGTATGTAATCATTTACAAAAGAAAAGATCAGCACTGGCCACACTGCTGCCTTTGATTTGCAGTTGCACTGATTCATTTGCCGTCCAATGGCAAAAGCAATCCTATGTTATACTCCTACTGGATTTTTCTGCTGTACAATTTGCCCAAAATCTAACCACTTAAATTACGCCTCTGAATGAAAGCTTCAGCTTCATATAACTTCATATAGTCAGTGTTACAGACCAGGTTAATGCAAAAACAAATTCTATCAAGTCATCTGATAAGAAGAGCAAAGAAACGATCTACGTTATATCCATCCTGGGAAAGTTTTCCTAAAAGGCTGGATCGTTTTACACAGTTTTGCAGCAGCAAAAAAGAAGAGGTATGGTAGAACAACATACCACAAAAAAGAGTGGGACAGCTATGTTCTTTCACTTTGGCCATGCAAATAAAAGTTCGTGGCTGTTTTTTCTATTTAATGTTTACCCAAACTTTCCAATTTCAGTCTCTTTGAATAGAAGTAATTTTATCTTCATTCTAGCCCCTGTTAAAATGAAGAATTTCAGAGCCCTGTCTAAATCTTTCCTAATCTGGCATGGAAAAGGTACAATGCTGGGATCAAGACTGCTTTTCTCGTCTGGATGCTTTCCAGATTTCTGTCTCTAACTCTGCCCACACCTTAGACACACACACACACACACACACACACACACACACACACACACACATTCACACACAAGATTATCTCACACACAAACCTTGAACACACCCTTATGCCAGTCATTGAAGTAAAGCAACACAGGCTGGCAGGCTTAAAAACAACAATAACGCTTCTATTAGTGTGAACAGAAGCCACACGCAACATCTTTTAAGCGCTGATGGCACTATATGGAGGAGGCTTGAAAGTGAGAAGTGAGACTGCGGGACACATAACAACCCGCAGCTTAAGAGAATGGTGAATGAAAAGACAGCACTCACATGAGCATTACAAGTGAAGGGGAATTTTTAAACAAATTTTTGATTTTCAAATATGCATTTAAAACACTTTTAATATCCCAAACTGAAAAAAAATTCAAAATGCAAAACATTATTTAATATTGTGCACAGCTGAAATACGTTTTGCTGTTTTTCTAAGTGAAAAAAGTGAACATTCTGTCAGTACATTGTCAAATGACTTTTTGATTGAAATTTTTTTTTCAATATAATCAAAGCAAATATTTTCTCCTTAACTGTTAGATTAGGTATGGCACTAATGGCTCTCAAGATCTGAAATGCTGTGACTGTGTTGAGCAGCTAGTGAGGAATGAGGAGTGAAATGGGAAAGTTAAGAACTTGAAAATCATTTTCCCTTCTTCACAAAGAAGGCTGTGCAGAGAAGAAATTGACCAGCTGTAGCTTTAGTAATATGAAAAAAAAACTGTGGACAACTCTGCTGCAATTAAACAGTATTTTAAGACAATACAAAAACTATTTATGCTGAAATCTGTTGTCTTTTGGCTTTGTAAATCTTACAGTCTACTGAAACATAATTCACCAAAGATATTGAAGAAAAAAGAAAGAAAAGTGCATAATTTAACTGAGAGACCTTCAAAACAGGAAGAATATTTTATGTGTACTGTGAAAATGCCATTTTTAGCTAAATATATTTCCTATTTATTTCCTGATATTACTGTAATATACTGGGCAAAAACATAAAATATAATGACATAATTTTGCAAAAAAAATATTTACTGTTTTATTCATTCACAATATGTGACAATAAGCCAATTAACACTAACCATGCATTAAAATGTGCAGAATGTTCTTCTTTGTAGAGAATGTGCACTTATTTTCACATAGAAAACATATTTTTTTGCATACCACTGCAGATTTGCTTGTTTCACATTTAACTGAGACAGTAATATCAGCTGCTCTTCTACGCTGCAGCCTCAGTTGAAAATAAATGTGAAAATGACAAAATAATACACAGTTTATTGCGTTTCATGTCCAAGCTACACATGCCTGGTTTAAGCAAGCAAATGCTAGGACGAGTTCAGGTCTGTATATTCAAACAACAATGCCCATCCCGAACACACATATACAAACATCTACACACGTATGCATGCACCAATCCAGCCAATTCATTAGTCAGTGTGTTTGCACTGGGCATTGGGTTACAGGGAAGCAGCGAAAAGGGCTGTAGCGGCGGCGGCAGTGGCTTGAGCAATTGTAATTGCAGCTTGTTATCTCTGGCATTGGCCGAGCCGCTTAGACGGAACATGCTCAAACAAAACCAAACCCGGTCACAGCAGCCACCAGCAATTACTGGCCTCCGGGATAGCCACAACCCACTAGCCCCTGACGGCCCCCGCTAAAGTTAGCCGCCACAGTGAGCCTCCCAACCATCTCTCTGCTGCCTCTCCAAAAATGGGAGAGTGAGAGAATGTCCAAATTGCTCCAAAACGACATGGAGGATAATTAGACCAATGAAGTCACTGTATAGGTGGGGAAAAAAACTACATTTATTCCCCATATGTAGCTGTTTTATGAAAAGCGGCAGTATGTAAGCAGTTTTTTTTTCCTCCAACTGGCAGCTGCTTCACAGCTTTCTATTTTCTTTTTGACATTTTGCACTTGGCTGGGTATCAAAATGCCACCACCCAGATAATACCAACCCACCGCTGATCCTGTGAGGGTACTGACCATTGATGAATAGGGTAAAGGGAGCTAACAAATTGCAGAACTACAGCTGAAATACAGACTGTAATTGTAGGTGGACCTAGTCCTGCTGGGCCCGATCATACCATCGGCACTGGCTTATGACCTTGACTTATTGACTACTCACACGTTAGAAGCTGATGCTTTAAAAAACTCAAGACACCTAGATGCTTTGGTGACACGTTTTTAGTCCCAGCACCTTTTCTTGCCCAGTGGGCCTGCCAGATTCAGGATTTCATAAATTACAAGCCAGTGCTGCTTTTCATTTGAAGTGAGTGGTATGCTTGCTGTCCTAACAAAACCTTATATGCCCAAAATTTTATTTGGTAACACTTTACCTGGATCTGGATAATTACACAATGTACAATGATTAATGCCATGATTTTAAAATAAGATATAAACTGTTATGACATCAACCACTGTAGCATCTGTCATGACAATTACTGGTAATGCTAATACGATAGAGTTGTATCAATGACAGCATCTGCCTTGACATGGTTATAGCAAGGTTTTGTCAGTGTAATGTATCAGGTAGGGTTAAACCGTTTGGGGAAAACGTCTAATTGGGATTAAATGCAAATAACACATCAACATGATTATTGCCAAAAGAGAGTAAATGAAAGGGAGATATTGGTTTAGAGTAACATACTAAATTAAAGTGGAACCAATGTACACATTTAAATCAAGCACATTTTTTTTTCGATGTAGGGACTATGAATTAAGTTGCCGTCATTTTCTATAAACTCATGTCCAGGCTTGAATAGTGAAAGTAGGAAGCAATACAGTCAGTTGATTGTGGTTGTGTTATCTTGCACATGGGTGTTGGGTTGCTTTTTTTTGTTTGGTCTAACTCATCTACAGGCATTTCACATGATCCATGTTATTGTTTTCTATGTTATCAAGTGGTTCATGTAGTACAGTTGGTAATAGTTGGTAGTTTGCCTCCATCTGTAATGTGACAATATTTTTTTTTTTAAAAAGTTCATGTTATAAAAAAATAAAAGCAATTGCACTCTCAAATCACGGTTTCAGAATTATAACAAATCCTCTTTTAGGTTCAAGTTTAGAGTAAAAGTGTAAAGAAACACAGATGACCTGTAATTATTTTTTATAACATATTCAGTTTCGCATGCCAAACTAATGTCAATTTTTTTTACCCCTCTATCCTTTCCCCTCTGATCCAATCCCCTCATCCTACAGGTGATTTAAGAATATATATATATATATATATATATATATAGTGACCTTGGTCATAGTGAAGGGATGCGCTGGAATGAATGACCAGACATAGATGCTGGTAATAGAAGGCTTGGTAAGAAGAGGGCAATGGTGTCAGATATGTTTAGAGCACAGTGAGCTCAGAGAGCTGTAAGGGGGTTATACTGAGTGCTGTCTTGGCCACAAAGAATTCATGTGGCTGGACCACCGACAGAGAGGATGAACTAATATCCTGAGAGGGTAGGAGAAGAGGAAAGGAAAGGCTGTTTAGGAGAAAATAAGGATAAAACAGAGAAAAGGGAGAACAGAAAGAAAAGAAGTGATTGAGAGAGAGAGAGAGAGAGAGAGAGAGAGAGAGAGGAGGAGGAGGAAACAAGACACATTAATTTGTTATAATGGTCATTTTTGGCAGCGTGATGAATCCGTGACTAGAGTAACTACAAAACTAGGAAGGCTGTGCCATCCCTGAATGCAGTTCAAATTTTCACTTCTTCTGCAGAAAGTTAGCTCCAAAGCTAGCTGAACATGATATACACTTTCAGCATATGTTAAACAGCCACTTGTACTGTTATTTAACTGTTACCTGTGCATGCCAATTGCGCATGATTTCAGTAACGCAATGCTGAAAGTTGACCTGCATGTATTTTCTTCCTTAAGGCCCCATTCATAACATTAATATGGGTTAATGTACCAAAAACAGTCCTAATTAATGTTTACATGACAATTTCCAACTTTTCTTTATCTCTCATAATTCGACAGGCAGTTACCATTGTGCTTTTAAAAATGATACATGTAAATTAGCTGTGCTCTGATTGGCCAGAGCATACATGTCTCAGTGCACATCAGCACTGTTCTCATTCTCTGCCTGTTTTAACACGTGACTGTCTAGGGCTACTCATCATGATATTTTAACAGAATGAGCTGCTGGTACTAATTGCAGTACATGTGTGTTAGGATTTGTAGAGTTGTATTGTTGACAGGCTTCCTTTAACAATAGCAACTAACACAGCAGACAGACAGAGACATGTCCCAAAGCTGCCGTCCTAGTAATCTATCTTTAAATTCAGCTGCACTGTGAATGCATAGTACATCTGGCCACAAACACCTAAGCTCTTACTACTTGAGTGAAGAACTAAGTGTGAAAAGTGTATATCCTCCTCTACACTTCCTTTCACAAGTGAGTGCTTGTATTTTGTATGCATGGAAGGACACAAGAGTGGAGGAGAAGTAAACAAGAGGATAAATGTAGTAGAGTCTATAGATTCTATCCTATCTAAGCATTTGCTTCTGGTTCTGTACCGTCTGTACGTCCTAACATCCTCTTTGAAAGTCATCGTAAAACACAGTGAACGCTTTAGGCCCATCATACTATCCCATCCACACTAACACACAGAAACTCTAAACCCTGAGACAAACGCTACGACTAGCTCTCAGGCCAGCATTCATCATAAAAGACGCATTAAGCTTTCTGTGGCAACAGAACAAGCACAGTGTTTGTCTTTAAACACCTCTTAAGAGAAAGACTCCTTTTTTTCTAATGGCATACAAAAAGCAGCGTGCTCTTGAAAAAAAGGAGGGTGGGACTGAGAGGGAGAAAGGAGTAAGAGAGAGAGAGAGAGAGAAAGAGAGAGAATGAGAGGGGTGTATGTAGCGGTTGTGTACCAATAAACATAATGAATTCCATGTGCCATTTTCGTTTCTTTCTTTCTTTTTTCCTCGGGCAAGTTCCGACATTCCTTCGTTTTCATGTCATTCTCTTGGTGGGTCATTACTGTGGGCCGCGTAGCCCCCTGAAGAAACTCTATAGCATTGAGAGAAACGTGTATCGCACCAAGATGAGACTGATAAAGATGCACGTGGCGCTGTCTGCATATGTGTGCACATATTGAAAATGCTTTGTGTATATTAGTGTTCATGACCAAGTGTTTTCTCAGTTTGAGTGTATGTGTGTGTGCTGATTCTGTGCCTGCTATATGCTTCATGTGTATGAGCATTTGTGACTGAGAGTGTGTTTGTGTATTTGTTTTTGTGCATATCCAAGCCCAAGCTCACTCATAGTGCTTTGTGTGTGTGTGTGTGTGTGTGTGTGAGTATTGTGGGTAAAAACGTTTTTGCAGTGGCCTAGCTAGGCTATTGAGTTACACACATATGTTCTTTATGGGCAGCCTAATGGAGCTGGGTACTTCCTGTGCCCCCGCTGCGGTCTGCTGTTGTTTGAAAGGCAGAAGAGAGGAGAGAAGGAGTGAGTAAATGAATGAAGAGGAGACACTAACCTTTTATCTGATAGGAAGAAGGAAGGACAGAAAGAGAGAAAGGGGGGGGGGGGTATAACAGTATACATTAGATCAAAAGCTAGGCCGAGGAAAGCACAGCTAGCATTTTTGATATTGCGGGTGAATGCAGGGTCTATGCTTATATAGCACTGGCTGATTTCAACATGGTTCACTTCAGATTTGAAAAGGGAAGCTCAATCAACATTTAGTGCAAACAGTATGTTTCCATTCTGGTGAAGTGGGGTCTCACAAAGCTAGAACTCTGTACTTTCGTAGCTAACTCTTAGCTTGGTTGAAGTCTCACTTACTTCACTTTAGGATTATGGTTCTGAACAGTCAGGTCTTTGAAAGGGAGGAGAAACGTTCTGGTCCCTTGGGGTCACTTTTTTGGCCTTTAGGGGATCAGGCCTTAGCCAATTACAGTATCCTCCAATTCGAATAAACACAAAATCTGAAAATTACCGGAACAGAAATTGTTGCTATAAAATGGAAACCCGTTTTGAGTCTGGTTATGGTTTAAAATGTGATATAATTTTTTATACAAATTAAAAAAAAAAGAAAAGGTCAAATGAAGAAATCTACATTAGCTTCATTATGCAATTGTAAACATCAAATACAATATTTTACCACTCGGTGGTCTTTACGTGTTTGCTGCATGTATTTCAGAGCTGTGAGTAGTTGCAGAGCGTGCTTATATTTGCGTGCAAGCATGTCACTGTGCCTATAATAGAGCAGGTAGGCTTTTGTCTCCTTGTGACTCTCAGGTATTTTTTAAAGCTATTTCTTATACACGACAGCATCGGTATGGGTGTGTTTGTGTGTCTGCACATGGGCTATTGTAGAATACTGCTTTTTGTGCGTGTGAAGTCATAGATGTTGGCACATTAGCTGTACCTCAACTGTGACCATGACGATCATAGGAACGCACCTCCGTGAGAACAAACAATTTGGGTATATCCCCAACAAACACACACACACACACACACACACACACACACACACACACACACACACACACAAATTCCTTTGCAGCCTTAATTCTATGATGTGCTCAAAACCTCATAAGGTGATCACCTGCCTGCCCATCTTGACAATGCAAGTCAATGCTTCTTACTAAATACAATCAGCTTGGATGTGAAACTTTTTCAACGTGTGTATGCAACTCAAGTAAATCCACATGGGACCAATTACAATTCAGATTAGTTGCTTATCTTGAACACAAGTCATGAAAAGTTAGTCTGCACTGGTGAGAAAATTCCAGAGTTTGAAATGACGTGTGTGCAAGATAAGTTGTATGTGTGTTGTATGTGTTCTATATTTGACCAATGGCATGAGAGATTCTATGGGTGTTTTTAAAAATGAATGAACACAGCAATGAAAAAAAAATCACTAAATTACATGGTTTTGGGTTTCGGATCAACAAAATTTTAAATGGTTTAATTCTGCCATATTGGAGGGTTTTCGAGAATAAGTCCAAGTCAGGCCTTTACCTAGGGCACCGAGTGTTTCTTTTATGCCATTCAGTGTAAAACCAGACCAAGTAAACCAGTCTCTAAAGCAATAATCACACAACCACTACCATGTCTGCCTGTTGGTATGATGTTTCTATGCCAAAAGCCTTGCATGTTTTGGGGGTCAATGGGAGATGACCCTATGTTCATCTTGGTCAGAAATGGTTTTTCCTAGCAGTTTCTTTCTATTAGTGGACTCAAGAACATTGACCTTATCTGTGGTGAACAAGGCCTGCAGTTGTTCAGATATTAGTCTGTTCTCTTTTGTGACTTCCCAAATAAATTGTCACTGCACTCTTGGAATCATTTTAGTACTTCTTGGAAGATGAACCATTTTAAGACCCTGTCCACACGGACGTCTACCCAACTTTGTTCCTGATGTTTGTGGCGTCAGGCGAACCCTGATCAAACAGCAACCGTTTTTCTGCATGTTAAAGCAATTCAGTCCATCCACATGGGCTTTCAGGGCATTAAGATGGTGTAAAAAAATGTCCCATGCAGCTTGCGGTCAATTTCTGCCAAAAATATGCCTTTATTGAGTTTATCTGCCATTAGGTTAGCGCTCAGGAGGACTGTATCTGTAGTGAAATGTAGTAAAAGTCACTGTCAACACACTCAAGCACCACAACAAAATGTGACCTCTGCATTTAGTGGACAGCTAGTGGACAGCTATCAACAGTGCCCAGGGAGCAGTGTAGCAGGTCGGTACCTTGCTCAAGGGTACCTCAGTAGTGCAAGGATTTAAATCTGTGACCTTCAGGTCCCAAAGGGCAATGTCCTAACCACTAGGCCACCAGTGTCACATAATTCTTCAGTCAGAGTGTGATCACAGTAGCGGTGGCAATATTTTCGCCGTATCAGGAGGATTTTTAACACAGTGACATCATGGTTCAGGTCTATATAAAGACACTGAACCATATTTCACTAAAACAGTAAAGAATGACCCTCAAATCTCACAGGTTAAACCACACCGACTGCAGCACCCCACAGGTAACACACAGATTTACACTCTGGGCTGCAGTTTGAAGTTAAACAGAGAGAAGCGAACATGAACATAACGTCATACTGAAGTCAATTAAGTGGCACTACCAAACATCAGTGTCGCTCACTCAACTCTGTTCTATTCTTTTATATTCTGTTCTACTCCACTCTGCTCTGTTCTATTGTCTTTTGTTCTGTTCTACTTTACTGTATTATCCTCTGTTCAATTCTACTCTACTTTGCTGCATTCTATTCTATTCTACTCTATTGTGCTCTGTTCTTTCCTTTTCTACTCAACTCTGTTGTGTTCTATTCTGTTCTACTCTACTCTACTCTACTCTACTCTACTCTACTCTACTCTACTCTACTCTACGCAGTCATCCTCTATTCTATTCTACTTTACTTTGATGCATTCTATCTTATTCTAATTTATTCTATTCTATTCTATTCTATTCTATTCTATTCTATTAAACTTAACTCTACTCTACTCTATTGTTTTATTCTGTTCTATTTCATTATATTCTACTCAACTCTATTCCGTTCTATTCTATTCCATTATATTCTACTACTATTTAATTCTATTCTGTTCTACTGTGTTCCGTTGTGTTCTACTGTACTCTACTGTATTCTCCTCTATTCTGTTCTACTCTACGTTGCTGCATTCTATTTTTTTTCTATTCTATTCTATTCTATTCTATTTGATTGTACTCGGTTCTGTTCTATTCTGTTTTATTCTATTTTATTATAGTCAGCCTTCTCATCATGTCCAAGCATAGCACAAAGCCAGTGAAACAACAGCAGTGGCAGCAGCAAAAAAAGCATTACAAATTAAGGCAAACCACAACATTTAATCTTGGCGACCAACAATAACACAGCCTTGTTTGGACTTTACTGCAAAGGGTCAGGCCTATCAATGCAAATGTCAGCATCTCTCCATGTAAAAACTCCTCTCTGCAAGCCAATCTGGGTTTTTTAACCCCCACTTTAACAGGCTGAGGTCGGATTGATTTAGCCGCGTTTGTTGTCTGCAAGGAGGGAAATGCGCCCAAACCAAATAGGCAGTCCAATGCCACAGCATATACAGAAGAGAGGGGGTGAACAAAAGCAGACAAATGTTTTATTGTAAGGACTGTAAAATTAAACAGATTCAGTCAAGCTTGTGAATTGTTTTTTTTTTACTCTACAAAACAAATTGAGCACAATTGTTTAAAAAAAAAAAAGAAAAGTCAAAACAGATTGAGAGCCTTTATTTTGCACCCATTTTGGGAGTTAAAAGAATTTCTTTTCCTCCAGACATACTGACTGAAAAAAGTTCCAAGAACTAAAGCTGTTTTTATGTGATTTGTAGCTGCCAGGGTGAAACTGACAGTATTATCTTAAGGCCTAGCAAGTCTTAGACTGCCAGTGCAAGTCACATTTCTGGTAAGTTTGCAGCAGCCAGGCTTGTGCATGTTAGACTTTTCAATGTTGCAGTTTTAATTAAATTACTGGTAGACAAGTGACAATCATGTCAACAAACTGAAGTAAGCATATGGGTTTGCGGCCTAGAGGCCGAGGGTTTGTGCAAGTTTAGCTGAAATAGATTCCACTGCTGCGATAGGCTTTTGCTCTCTACAAGTCTGCGTTTAATCAGACAAGGAGCAGCTGAAATGACTTATAGAAAAACCCCACCAAAGTTCTACATTTTGGCTTTGACTTGAGCACATGCTAGGATGCTAAAATGTGCAAAGTGTAAAGAAAAGCTTCCTTCAGCACAAATGCTAAGCATTGCCTGGAAAACTCTGAAACTTGGTTAGAACAGGGAAAGACATTCTTACATACACATTAGTTATGGTGTCATAACGAGTCTTGCCGGAGCCCCTGCCTGCACTGAGACCACAATGTACATCATTCTTAATCACTCTTAAAATTTCAGCATCACTAACAATCTATTTCTCTATTTTTCTCTCTCTCTCTCTTCCTCTTCCCTCTCTGTTGAGCTGCTCTGCTGAGATAATAGTCATCCTGTCCCATTCTGCTGTCTGGACCAGCCTGACCCACCCTGATACCCTCTTACTGGTTAAAGTTTTTGCGGCTTTTAACCCACTCACTCCTGCTGAGGACCCCATATGAACAGCCCTATCCTTCAAAAAACTGACTGAAAGTCATCACGGCACCTGTACACAAGGAACTGCTACCACCTCTTTAAATTGAGACATTTATTTATTTATTTATTCATTCATTCATTCATTCATTCATTCATTCATTCTCTTGTTTGTTATTGCTATCCGGTTTTGATCAGTGGAGGATGGGTTTCCCCTTCTGAGCCTTGGTTCCTCCTGAAGTTTCTTCCTACAGCTTAAGGAGATTTTCCTTGCCTCTGTCGCCTCTGGCTTGCTCATTGGGGGCTTGGACCCGGATTCTGTAAAGCTGCTTCGTGACAACATCAGTTTAAAACGCGCTATAGAAGTAAACTTGACTTGACATAAAGAAGACAAAGCAAGTAAGTTTTGATCTTACTAGGGGCTAACAACAGTGTTTCTATGAACATTCCCTACAAGGGGGAGCTATTGGCAACTAAATCACTTTTGAAAGCATCACTAAAAGGCATGAAACCCACATCAGCAGGATCTTACAAATCCATGTATGCTTATAGTTCTAAATGAAAGTTTGTCTGAATAAATTGTGTTTATGTGACAATTTGATTCATTCTCAAAAGAATTTCTACTTTCATTGGTAGTGATAGTCCTAGATTTGAGCAGGGTCTCACATGCTAGTATGTCTACTGCTAAAATCAAAAAGATTGTATATATTTTTATATACTTTATATATGACAGTTTTGAATGTGCAATAATAAATGGTCAGAAAAATGCAATATAATCAGCTATATAGTTTTAAAAAGCTTAACACACATATGCAACATTGCTAATTTACACAATATAGATGCTAAAGACTGTTAAAAACTCTACACTTTACAGTTGCACTCTATGCTTATGGTTACCTTGTTAATAGTTCGCTTGTATATAGCTAGTTATCATGCTAGCTGATGTAGAATACAAATTGCCTCGTATTCACTGCATTATGAAACTGCACTGCTTGTACATTGCCTAGTCTGTGAAAGAGGCATTCAAGTAAGAATTTTATTGTTCTTTGTACTCTGTACTTTTTACATATGACAATAACACTTTAAATGCTACTTCAATCCATGAATCCTATAAGTGTTAAATAATTATATTGGTGAAACAGTCACTAAAATTACTGTGGTTTATTGGGTAAAGAACAAGGAAAAAGCAGAGATATAACCTTCCCCAACACTCTCACGGCAAATATGCAGAGCAAAAAAGATACAGATGGAGAACAAAAAGATTAACGCATGAAGGAAGAAAGAGAGAAGTGATTTAGTGAGGGGCGAAGAACACATGGGACATATACCCGACCCCTTCACCAACAATCACATATGCTAGGAATAGAGACATCACTCAGTGAAGCTGAACTGCTTGTTCAGTGAACAGGGAAGACAAAGCTACAAAATCTGGAAAAACTTTCAGGGCTGTTACTGTGCGGGTCAAGGGAGCATGTGGGGCAAACACTTTCACACACACACACCCACACACACACACACAGACACACACACACACACCTTTCTTCTATCAACCGCCCTATTTCGTCTGCACATACTCGGGGACATGTGCATATCCACACAAACACATACAGGCACAGCTGGAGGTAGCGGCACCTGTGTTTAGCAATGAGGCTTTCACCTTTTTGCCTAAACATGCTACGCTAATACTTGAGACCTCCTACGTAAATACGCTTCCTTCCGTCCAAATAAAGCATATGTGTGTATACACACATGGGGATTGTCCTGCTTCAGTGCTGATTCATATAGATGCTTTGTCAGGTGTGTTTTCATAAAAACATGACTCTTAATACGCTGCCTCCTACAAAAATGAACCCAAATACCTTTTTACCAAATTATGCCTTGATAAAAATGTGTATTTTACTCTCTCTATCTTCCTCTCTCATTCTCTCTTCCTCTCTACCTCCCTCTCTCTCAGATTCAGATAGCTTTGCTCAAGGGCATAAATTGTAATAAAAACTGTGCTGGCAGCAATAGAAATATATATGTATCATCATTGATGTACTGGTATGTACATACACAAAGCCCATTTCCAAAACAGTTGGGACACTTTGTAAAATGCAGTAAAATAATGTGTGATTTGTTCATTACCTAAAATTATCATGAACCAATTTTGTAAATGTAAACAAATATTGAATTTACCACCTGTGTTGCATCCCTTTTGGGGATTTTTGCCCATTCTTGCTTGATACAAAACTCCAGCTGCGAACAGACTGTAATTTTATTCTCCTCTTCATGATTTGCTATATATTTTCAATAATAATCACTTATACTGAATGAAAGCAGCAAGAGTCTAGTGTAGAGTGTGCTCTCTCTCTCTTTCTCTCTCTCTCTCTCTCTCTCTCTCTCTCTTTCTTTCTCTTTCTTTTTCCCATGCATTTGACAAGCAAACCCAAAGGCACATAAATCTACAATCTGTCTTCCTAAAACATGATACCTGCCATAAAAATACCTGCATTAGACTATAACCCTCCCCTCTCTTACTCCCCCATGCCCTTCAGTTAAATACTCACTGCATACACACCAACACACTCGGAAAACACTGTGAGCTCATACAGGCAAATGTATATGTAAATGTGCATTTGTTACTGTCTATTGTATATTTTGTACTCATATACTTTGTCTATTGGGTTTACAATATTGGCAAGGTTAGTTATGGTGTATCTTAGCTAGTAGTATCTCAGTAGAATGACAGCTGTTGGTGGGTTTAGCCCTACAGACAGAAGAACAGACATGGACTACAAAGCACTGTTGTTTGTCGCTCTGGCTAAGAGCGCCTTCTAAATGCTGCAAATGTAAATGTAAATGTATACCACAACAAAATTATATGAAAAGAAGGAATGACAAGTGTTTAACTTGGAATAACGTTTACAGAGAAAAAACAAAAGAGGAAAACTTCACAGAAGACATTAAACATTTCCCCAATCACACACACTAAGCTACAATTAGTAAGTTACAATGTCAGAAGAAATCTGTACCTCA
Organism: Arnoldichthys spilopterus; assembly: GCA_037974385.1. NCBI lineage: Eukaryota > Metazoa > Chordata > Actinopteri > Characiformes > Lepidarchidae > Arnoldichthys > Arnoldichthys spilopterus. The sequence continues at coordinate 6,541,448 of JBBPDA010000019.1, forward strand.
TGCTGTCATTGGGGTGGTAAACTCAATGGTTTACTAAGGAAAATATAGTACTATATTCTATTGAATTTGTACTTTTTAAAGCTGATATCATAAAAACATACATGCACCTTTCCCTGGGAACGTCTTTAAAACAATAAACATACACATCTGAACCTGAAGGATCCTGTTGTACATTTGAGGGGACATTTACATCATTTGTACCTTAAGGACAGTATCTTTTATCTCATAGCCTAGGAAATCTCAATAGAGAATCACCTAATCATGAAATGCTTATAGTTTAATGCAAACCTTATGTGTTTTACAGAGGCCATTAGTAATATGTAAATATGCTTTCGCAGAACATAATTTGGTTCTGACTGTTTTCAGGCCATGTTTTGCTTTAGTTTTGTTTGTACAGATCTTTTCTGATGATATATACTAGCTAAGCAAATTATTTTCAATGTGCAGATATTAAAAAAATAGCTCTTAATTAATTGAAATTGAAACACATTTACTTGAAGAATATCGTAACTTTAGTGACAGTACTCTTACTTAAACATACATTTACCATCAGTGGTTTATTACCAGTAGTATGTGTCCATTTACGTTTTGGTCTTTTGATCAATCCTAATATACACAACTGATCCCGAACCCTAATATAACATACCTGATCCAGTAAACCAGCCCTCACTTTCCTCAAACTGTAGAAAATCTTAAATAGACTCGCTTATGTGGTATCAGACATTGTGTGAGATACAGATACTTAAAACTGTTCAAAGGTATGTGCCAATGCTAAAAAGAGCAAAATTATAAATTCTTGTAGCCTGAATGTTGTCTGTGCTAATTATGTTTCTGTTGATTTATATGTTGCTTTTCACAACAGGCACTGTCATAAAGTAGCTTTGAACAAATAATTATCCAAACCCCTAGACAGCAAGAGGTGACTGTGGCCCCAGAGCAGGAGAAAGGAAAAAAAATGGGGATCCATTCTCATCGGGTTGACACCAAGGCAAAATAAGAAGCAATAAGTAGTGTGAGCTAAATGAACAGGAGACTTAAGGACATGCAATAACTAGTAATGGACCATGAAATAGAGATTAAGGTTGTCTATTGTTAAACAGTGTTCAGGTTAACATGTAAAAGCCAGTTAACAAGCAGACATTATGTGGAAAAAGTGAGCATGACAGAGGGAATAGTCTGAGCAAGTTAAGGACTCATAATAATTCTAGCATGCATATTCTAATATGCATATTAGAACTGGTTCAGAAGGCAAGCAGCAGCAACAATCAGTGAAGGATGAACACGTACTGGATGACAGGGGCTGAAAAGCTCTTTTGTCCATTTTAAAAGAACCATTTTACAGGAAAATGTATTTTTTTTGCCAAAGTTATAGCACTGTCTATGAAAGAAAAGAGGGAATATAAGAGAGGGAGTCCAGTGAAGATGTCTAATGTGATAAATGGGGATAAGTATGACATCAGTGAGCCTTTGCCCAAAGCTGCATAACTCATAACTCAAAAGAGCATGCACACGTGCGCACAAACATACACACACATAAGTGTGCCATATGGTCAGTTACACTCATACCAGACGCATCTTAGAGGTTTTATAATAAAGCTATTTATCCCCTTTCTTCTGTGTGTGTGTGTATGTGTGTGTGTGTGTGTGTGTGTGTGTTATGCAGGCTAAGGAAGCAGATTAAATCAGAAACAGCATCATTGTCTGTTCTAATTTCTTGTTCGTGAAACACAGCCAAGGATGTTTCCAAGGAAAGTGCTCAGCATATGATAAGGGACTGAGAAATGGAAACAGTGTGCACTCTCTTCAGTAAGGAATTTATCAAGCTATTACATAGCATCACTGGAGCCATTATGGTTTTGGGTTTCCTTTCCAAAGCCTCGTCAAATGAAGGGCTTTCCCACTGACAAACGGCATTGTTATATGTTAAAAGGGAGCTATTCCATCTCAAGAAAAAAAAGTCACAAGAAGTGAGCATAACTAAAAGTGGATATTTAAACATAGTTTGTAAAAAATAAGAATAATAATAATAATAATTTAAAAAATGGAGGAAAGATTTTCAGTACTTTTACTGAATAAGTTACTGTAATTGTACTTTATACATATAAGCACTTAGAGTTTGAACAATGCAACAAGCTCAACAGACAGAGGGACAAAGGCTTGTTTACCATCATCTTTTTTTAAATAACACTTTTTAATCATTTTGCATAATTTTGGAAATGTATCAACTTGTGAAAGTTTCACAGAAGGTGAAGGCTTTAATATATTTAAAAAATAACTTTATTTATTTATTTATTTATTTTCTAAGAAATCTGAACACATGTTGCAAGCTACAAATGTCTAGAGTTAGGGTAGACCCCCCCATAAGTATTAAACCCATCTATGTCTTGCACAAACCTATAAATGCTTTCCCATAATTGTCCAAAGTTGTCCCATTTCTCAAACATGCAACAGCACAGAGACTATACTAAACACAAATTTAACACTCTTTCCCCAATGCCACATTGGAGCAGTACTAAGCCAAGTATGTACATATATACTAATCAGCCACAACATTAAAACCACAGATAGTTGAAGTGAATAACACTGATTATCCATTGTGTTGTTACAGTGGCACCTGCCATGAGGTGGGATATATTAGGCAGCAAGTGAATAGTTGGTTATTGAAACTGATGTGCTGGAAACAGGAAGAATGGGTGAGCGTAAGGATCTGATCCACTCTGACAAGGGCCTTATTTTGATGCCTAGACAACGGAGTCAGAACATCTCCAAAACGGCAGATCTTGAGGGGTGTTCTTATTATGCAGTGGTTACTACCTATCAAAAGTGGTCCAAGGAAAAACAACTGATGAACCGATGAAAGTGTCATGGGCGCCCAAGGCTCACCAATGCACAAGCTATCTTTTGCTGCTTATGGAGTTATTTAAGCACAAAATGTAAATGCTGGCTATGATAGAAAGGTATTAGAACACAGTGCACCAAGGTCAGGTGCTTTAATGCTATGGTATGTCTGATGAACCCTCTGCTCTATGCTATTAGAATGAAATGCAATATACTTGAGGCTTTAGAATAAAAGACAAAGTGCTTGGGTCGTAATAGTTGTTTCAATATGACCTCTAGTAGGACTTGCAAGTATTGGAGCAAGTTTTGTGTGTGTGAATGAAATAAGGAGCGATCTGGAGATATGTGGAAAGATGTGAGGAAAGATATACAGTAGGACTTTCTGGCAGTCAGGCATAGCTAAGGAAGAAATATTTCAAATATCAAAAAGCATGAGAAAAGTCTGATTCCATGCCAAGATGTCTGAGTCTCCTATGAGTATATTTGTGTCAGTGCCCAAAATTGTGTGTGCGAACTGTTGGCGTAACACAGCACGTCTGTCAAATGAACAGAGCGTGCTGAAAAGGATTTTTTTTCATTGCGCGTCTGCTGGCATGATGCAGCGATAAAGTATGTTTCGAACAGCCAACCCCAACAGTAATATTCAACACTTGTAATGAAAAGAACAACTGGGGATAACCCCCTCCCTTCCCCCACAACCCACCCCATTCCCTCTCTCATGTGACAACCTCTTTTCCTCGTCGCAGGCAATTTTCCCAGACTCCTTCACTTTCAGCTGAAGGAGGGCGTAAAGCCGAAACTCGTTTCATGATTGAAACACTCAGCCAAATTAGTGCCTCGGTCCTCGGCAAATCTCCCCAAATACCGCAACCTAAAACACTGTAGCACTGTTCGAGGAATGGGCGAGCGGGAGCGAGAGAGAGAGCGAGAGAGGGAGCACAGTTGGAGGCAAGGGCACCCTTGGCTTTGCCATCTGAATCCACTTACATGTAAATTGGTTGTCTGTCTGAATTAAGGGGCGCTTTGTGAGGGCAGCTCAACCGGCCTGTCGGTCATTGCGAGTATACACCCTCTCCCCTTCATACACTTTCTCCTGAGCATAATTGCTCAGTTATTAACGTTCAGGGAAGACAGAAAGTGAGAGAATGTGGATAGATGACAGGAATGTGTTTCGCTTCTTAGAATGCTGCTGTAATTGCTGAGTTATGCTGTGGTTTCCAAAAATCAAAGGTCATCAAGGTGTCACTAACGTCAGCAGCATGGGTTTTAAATGAGTCTACATGAACTCAGACCTTCACTTAAAAGTTGAATCTGGCCAGAGACCATTAAAAAAAGCAATGCAAATTGTACAGGAACCTAAAGCACTCCCAGAGGTTCTGGAAAAATGCAACATTTTCATATTTTAATTCTCTACACATTGTAATAATCAGCTATGCTGATGAAAAGGATGATTAGTAAGTACTCTTAGTAAAAAATGAAATTTAGTAGAAAAATGAAATTTATTTTTTACATTATTATTATTTTTACATTATTATTAATTCATTTTTTACATTTAAGTAGATAAGTAGATAAGTGAGCAGTTAAGTATTTATGTTTAGAGTTTTGGGAAATTGAGGCCTAATTTAAAGAAATGTGTTTTAGCAATAAAGAAAAACTGTAACAGGTCAATGCTTGGATGGTGGCTTTTTTCTTTTTCTAGCCACTTTGGCTGGGGAGTTAAAAAGGTATTTAAGACCCAGATAAACAGAGGTTGTAAATTGAATGGAAATGTAAAAAATAAATTGCATTTTTCTATTAAATGCATTATATAAAATGGTATAAAAACCAATTTCCTGAGGGATAAAGTTACAAAGATTAGCATATGGGCCCTTAAAAATGCCATGTTTTATTGCCTGTTGTGGTGAAAACTGAACTGAATGGAGCAGAATTATTTTCAGGTGTACCATTTACACTCTTAACCCTTGTGGTTTATCTGACTCATGTCAAATTCTGTCCATGACCTGACAATACAGATAAATGTTGGAATTCAATGTCACACACACTCATCGGCATAATCTGACAGCGTAATGGAATACATTGAGTGAGAATCTTTGTGTAACCCCTACAATACACATCACATTCTCCTTGTAAAAGACACACCTGGACTCTGTATTTGTGGTGTTTCCCCATCTGTTGTAGGTTGTTCACTCATGTATGCTATCTCTTTCATGTACTGACCGTATGAGGGAAGTGCCACATATTGTAATTGCGTGGCAGACATACTGAATACCAGTTATCGAAATTGCTTGCCAGCTACTATTTCCCACTGGTCAAGATAGATCACTATTATTCTCAGCATGAACTTGTCATGAAAGTGCAGTTATGTGACGCCCTATTAGGCCTCTTGAGAGATACGTCAGAGGCAGTAAAGACCGGCAGCAAATGTTCTGCCTTGCATCCTCCTAAAGCTCAGTGCATACGATCAATATGAAAATGGCATCAAAACAAAAATTGCTGAAATATCAAGTCATGGTGAAAGTGAAGTGAAAGTGACTATTTGTCATTGTGAACACACTCAAGCACCACAACGAAATGCAACCTCTGCATT
>JBBPDA010000019.1:6552831-6564484 GCA_037974385.1 Arnoldichthys spilopterus
TCTATCTATCTATCTATCTATCTATCTATCTATCTATCTATCTATCTATCTATCTATCTATCTATCTATCTAATAAAGATAGAGTATATAAGCCCCTGTTTTATATAAATTGCCTGTTTGTGTGAGTTATATTTGACCTACAGGTGCTTAAAACTGCACATACACTCTAGCTGTGAAATGCCTGCTTAAGTGTGTGGGTAAGTTCATGTGTATGTGTGTGAGAGAGACTAAAGAAGTGAGGTCACTCTAGTTCATCGACATCGTCTTTTTATGAGTGGAAACAGTGGAGAAGACAGGAAACTTGATTTGTTCCAAAAACGTCCAGAAAAGAAAGTCCTTTTACGGATAAACGCAAAGTACAAACGCTGCCACGGCACACAACTGACCCAGGACAGCTGTGGTACCAAAGACATTATTAGATACAGAAGAGAGTGAAAACAGACACTGGAGCACCAGGCAGAAAGTGGCACAATGCAGGGAGGAGGCACACATACACATACGGAAAATAAAAGTCCAACACAAATCATGCGTCTAATTCTGAAACCTGAAAGGAGACAAACTGCCTCCCAGCTGCAGTAAAAGAAAGCAAAGAACACATGCAACTGCATCTGCTTAGAGGGAGGAAACTGCACAGACGTGCTGCTGAGCTGAAAGAGAGGGAAAGAAAATCAGTTTAGTGTTGCAGGAGAGGTCAGCAAGAGCAAAAAGACTTATTTTTCTTCTCACACACACATACAAACACACTTCAGTATCGAACACATGCTTTTGTGCGAAGAGAAAATAACAGTACAGGTTGGATGCACCTTTTAAAGTAAGTTATGCAAATTTAATTTACACAGTTTTTCTACTCACTTTAGGACATGTTTGGTCTCAAAAATTTTATCCTTTAGTTTGCAGTTGTGAGGCTATCCGGGTGCACCCTACCTTAACCCCTACCTGTCTGTTCCTAACTTGGACTTTAATATACCCATTCCCTTGGAGTCTAGTGGACAGTGAAGGCCTAGTGGTTAGGACATTTCCCTTGAGAACTAAAGGTCGCAGGTTCAAGTTCCTGACCGGGCACTTGTGAGGTACCCTTGAGCAAGGTACCATCCTGCTACACTGCTCCCCGGGCACTGCTGATAGCTGCCCAGTGCTCCATATGTGCACGTGTGGGATGGGTTAAATACAGTGGTCACATTCCACAGTGGTGCTTCAGTGTGTTAACAATGACAAAAAGTCACTTTGACAACATCACTAACAAACACTTGAACTCAATAGTCACCATCATCAGCACTTCTGAGTGGGCAGTGGTGGCCTAGTGGTTAGGTAACTTTTTGGGACCTGAAGGTCTCAGGTTCGAATCCTGGCCCGGGCACTACTGAGGTACCCTTGAGCAAGGTGCTGTCCCACTACACTGCTCCCCAGGCCCTGTTGATAGCTGCCCGCTGCTCCACGTGTGCACGTGTGATGGGTTAAATGCAGAGGTTGTATTTCGTTGTGGTGCTTGAGTGTGTTCACAATGACAAATAGTCACTTTCACTTTCACTTCTCTCAACCTGTTCAACTCACATTCAGTTCTTCATTAAGGTGAAACAGACTTGTGGGTGTGGTTAAGGAGTTAGTGTGAACTATAAAAATGAACAAAACTTCACCACACTACAGTCAGCCCAAACCAGAGCTGGTATAAAGGGTACAAACCCTAGGGCCTGTCTTGTCAAGTTCAACTTAAGACAGAGTTGTGCTTCACAAAACTAATAAACAGCCACGCTTAACTTGTATAATAACTAGGTTAACAACTGTCTCTGCTAACAATGCCATTATGATAGTGGCCTGTGCAATACAGAACTTGCAAGGTTTCAATATGCAAATGAGCCACTTTAATGTCTTTCCCTAACTCAACTCTGTTCTGTCTTATGTAGCCCTTTCTTTTCTATGCCCAGTCAGGCTTTCCTTGCCATCTGCTTTTGTTTCAGGTCTCCATGCTCCTCCCTGCTCCACCCTCGCCGTATGCCCCTCAGCTGGCTTTGCCTTGGCACTTCATCTTCTCGCAACCCTTCCCACTTGGTCCTTTTTCCAAGTCAGTATATTAATACCCCTGTGTTTTCTCCATCCCTCATTGTGCATTGTTGTGCTCATGCTGTGTTGTTCAGATGTAGGGTTTCCATGGTTTGTTCCTTGTGTTCCTGGGGTATATTCACTGCTAATACTGAATGGTTTCTTTTTGTAAGTTCTGCATTTAATTAACTAGTATTGGGAGGAACACGCCTTTCAGTTCAACCAGTCATTATGAAAAATGTTTTACTGTTTGGGAACATTCAAAACTCATTTAGGTACCATCCGCTGGTCTAATGCATGTTTATCCATTGTAAGAAAAACAAGGTCTCATGAAAAACTGAAATACTTAAAGCAAATGTGTTAAAATGGTTTTACATTTTGGAACATCTCACACTAATCTCTGATAACACTTTCTTGTTCTACTTCTTCTTATTATTTTTCTTTATCTTCTTCTTCTACTTCTTCTTCTTCTTCTTCTTCTTCATCTTCTTTTTCTTCATCATCTTCTTGTTCTTCTTCTTCGCCTTTGTCATCTTTTTCTTCGTCTTCGTCAGGTTGAAGTCCCGGCCTGGGCAAGACTGAGGTACTTTTGAGCAAGGTATCGTCCCAATACACTGCTCCCTGGCCACTGTTGATAGCTGCCCATTGCTCCACGTGTGCACATGTGATGGGTTAAATAAAGAGGTCACATTTCATTGTGGTGCTTGAGTGTGTTCACAATGACAAATAGTCATTTTCACTTCACTTCTTCTTCGTATCAATAATATTGTCAAAAGGTGCCAGCCCTAATGTAAAATTATGGCTTTTTATTTTTTGTTTTATGTTTTTTCATGCTTATCTTATAGTTTGTGTACAAAATAAAAATTATGTGACCATTGCACAGATCAAAAATTATGTTCTGAAACATTACAATTGTGTATGTAAGAACTAGGTGTGGCAGAGTATTAACTTTGACTGGGGACAGATGCTGTAAGCTTAGGGATTTTTACAGAGCAAAACAATTTGTTCAAGTATTCATGCATTTAAATATGGTCACTTAAAAGTCTGGGGGTACAGAAGTATATCAGGTGATCTACATTAAAATCCAGTACCACTAAGTCAAGACTCATTTTAATTCAAATATTAATATGATCCTAATTCCTAAATCCTGACAACTTATTCAGAAGGTAGTGAATGCTTGAAAGGGGTTATTCTTGGGTATAGCCGCTCTAACACTGAACCACACCATTTTGAAACAGTGATAAACTTTGCTAAAATCATGTGATACAATCACTTTGCTCAACACCTCAAGTCTTGGAATGAACACATTTTTCACATCTCATCTCTATAATGTATTATTTTCTCAGTTTTCTTGTTTAGATTTAACCTTGAGTCATTTTGTATTGTTTCTTTGTGCTTTTTGTATTACTCCTACCTTGTGAATCACACTGCTCTGCTTACTTCACGTACATGGCTATTATGTTAATTTAAAATAAACTTATTCTGGCATCCTGCAACGTTCCCTTCACCCTTGTTACAGCAATCTGCTTTACTCTTTTGAGCACATTTTAGAGCATGACTGGAAGCTGTTCCAAAAGTGTTTCTGAGTGAGTATCAGTGACTTAAGCTGTGTTAAAAATAATTAAAATATACTAAATATCACAGCCTAATCTTTGCACATACCACAGCACATGAAGGGTTTACCAATGTTTTTAACATACAGTATTACTAGGCGCTTGGCACTATGTAGTGTTTAGACAATTTAGTGCAGGCCTTCTAGAGATTTGTCACAATGTGTCTTTCACTACTCTACTAGCATTAAAGAGGGCACCTGTAAAAAAGACAAAATAGGAAGTTAATTGAAGTGATTGGAGATGTAAATATGTGTAAATGCACTGAGCATTATAGAGAAAAGTATGGACATAAGGTGGAGGAAAAGCTCCAAAGATACCATCTAAAGCCATTGCCCAGCTGGGTACCTGTCTTTGTGCTAGAGTATGTGCCTGCTCCTCCTGAGCCCACAGAGCCTCTCTGTGAGTGGAGGTGCTCATGCTTTCTCTCAGAGCTCGCTCCAGCTCCCTGATTCGCTCAGCAGTCTCCCACGTTGAGGCCTGGGTAACGTGAAGCTAGAAGAAAGGAAGGGGGACATGGCAGAGCATTCCAAATTTACATTTTATTCGTTCATACATTGCTTTCCTGTTGAGCTGCTGTACAGATGTACTAAGACACGCAGTGCTAAAATGACATATCCTCTGCTGTCATTACATAGCAATGCCATACCTACAAACACGTAACAGTAAGGTTCTCGTCATGGTCATCTTAAAACTTTTTCCTTTACTCTCCACATTGTGCAAACAGTTCATGGAGAACTGACCGAAAGATGTGATCCAAATGTAAAAGTTTGGAGAGAGAATTTGTTATGACAGCGATTTCTCCGAAAGCCTCTGGAAGCATATCACATTTCCTAAAAGAAGCAGCAAAACAGGAGGCAGTAAGAAATGATCAAAGATTTTTTTCAGCTGTTTCCCAGAGAAAAAAGCTGAGGAGAAAAGTAAGGAGGTGAAGTAAAGCATAACATTTAAAAGACAGAAAAGAGGTAGTGGTGGTTGATGGTGCAAAGTCCACACCAAAACCTTTATAGCTGTAAAGGCGAAAAAACAGTTCTTTCCACACCCAGAGCCAAAGGATGTGCAAAACTACACATGCAAAAGAAAACAATAAGCATAGTTTTAATCTGTCTTATTCAAGCAGTGAGTGATTGTAAGATGTGATCAGAACACCAAACTGTTTAAGGATGAGACAAACCACACGAAAGGGCACAAGATCACTTATCAGAATGAAGAATTATGAAAAGTATGAAGGCAGCACTTGTTGTTTTGAATCCTGGGCAGATGATGCATTCATAAATCCCACACTCAATAGACTTTCACACAATCTAACTACTCTCAACAGGGCTGTATGAAAACCTTATGAAGACAATAGAAAGTTGCAAGTGTTTTTATAATATCTTTAACTTTTAGAGTTAAAAACTACACCAAATGCTTTTAAAATGTAATAATATCAGTAGTTGTATTAAGCTGTTATTTTACCTGTGGAAAAAGCAGCAGCAGAATGTAAATAGTTGATTTTAATGCTCATTGTTCCAATGTTAAGATAACTCAATGTGTAGCACTGTTAGCACACAAGAAGCTATTTTTGCACCATTTAGGGCAAGGAAACCCACATCCATGTATTATGTAAAGTATCATTTTAAATAAAATAGGAAAAATATAATATTTTATTACTTAAAAGTAAGGCTCTGTGTTATTATATACCTATGAGTCATAACGTCGAAACCACCTCATCATTTACATATGACATGACAGCTTGTTATGTGTAAGCATGTAGTTTGGTTCATCTGCGTCTTGGTTTCTGCCAGTCTCCACAGATGGGAGGTTCCTGCCTCACATGAAGACCTCATGCCCTGTCTGGTGGAGTTTAAGCCTTTAAAGCAGCTGCCAGGATGGCTGAACAGATAAGAGGACTGTCACCACACTATGTGCTGTGTTTCAGCTTTGTTTGTTGTTTTGAGTCTTTTGTACAAAACAATACCTTGGGAAACACCAAAAAAAAGATTAAATAATGTTGTATTACATTAAAATTACACAATTAGGGCAATGGTCTTTAAACCGGTCCTTATGGCCTCCCCAAACACATGTAGGTCCACCAGCATGCAGTATGACTGAAGCAAAAGTATAGATTGAGATGCAGTGCTGTAAAACACTACATAATACTATGTGGCATACATGGTGGCCTTAAGGCTATCTTCAGGCTATTATGAAAAACCTAATGTGGCCTGATTATTAGACCATTTTTGAGGTTTCAAACAGGTAAAAGAGCTGTGCCTAAACATTTGCGCCATGTAGGAATGTATTATTTTATGTCTAGTTCCCAAGATCAGAGGGCAGGGCACACATCCTGTGACTTCTACTACTGGCTAGAGAAGTGGAGTTAATTTTTGTAGCCAGGAACATTTGGAGAGTGATAAAATTCCCGGCCAACGCATTTCCTTGTGGGCAGTGGTGGCCTAGTGGTGAAAACATTGCCTGGGCACTACTGAGCTACCCTTGAGCAAGGTACTTTCCCACTACACTGCTCCCCGGGCTCTGTTGATAGTTGCCTGCTGCACCAGGGGTGCACGTGTGATGGGTTAAATGCAGAGATCATGTTTCCTTGTGGTGCTTGAGTGACAAGTATTCACTTTAATTAAAATAATGAAGATGTTCTCGAACAGCTATTGAATGAAGGGGCAATTACATTGGACCAAGTCCTTTTGCTCAAAAAACACACACCTGTCATTCTTACTTGTCCTACAACTGAGTCCTACTTCAATTCCATTCATGTTTCATTACCAAGAAATGACATGAGATGTGTCAAAAGTAAAAAAAAAAGTATAATGTAATAACTAAAAGAATATTCTATGCTTTAATAGTCATGGAGTTGTTTATAATTAAAGGCATGCCTGATATAAAATCACTCAAAATGCATGTGAACCCACCGATCAGGTTCATTCAAGCTGATAAATGAAAGGGATCTATTTTTGCTATGAACAGTGTGATCTTTACTTAAGTTTGCCAAGCAGCTCTGAATGAATGACTTCCAGCCGCTTTTTCGCTTGTCACTCTCAGTGTGGGTGCAGGGCTACTGTGTTCTACATACACTCCTTAAAATTAACCTTTAAACCATTCCATCTGTTCCAACACAATCAACTTTAATATTTAATTCAATAAGTATTATAATATTATGATATTAAGTCTAAATTAAAATGATATTTTTACTTCAAGGCAAAAAATTAGATTTTAGGCCAGTTTTGGTTTATTTTTCACATATATTTTCAGGGTCGAGTTAGATTTGGGCTTGTTTTCTAATGAGTGATTATGAAGGAGATTTTGTGAGCACTTATGCATTCTCTCTCTCTTGCATTCTTTATTTTATCTCTGTCCCATAACAACACATGAGTAGCTCTAGTGTTTGAAAAGTGAATGAATACATGAAGCTTAACACATTAATGTTCCTCAATCAGTTTCTCCTTCTTCTCCAAAAAAACTTTAATGCCACATTTTCCAGGCCCTACAGCTCCCCTTGTACATAAGAATAGGCTGTAACTTGACACAGAGCAAACAAATGTTACTGATTCTTTGCGCTGCCCTTTGTTTACAATTGTTTGGATTTATTCTCCGGTGCTCAAATTACTTGATGTACCACCACTACCATAAACACTTGAGTTGCAGGCCGAGTTGAGCGGTGGGTAGATACTGCACTGTTGTTAGATAGATGTGATCGTGAGAACAGTTCATCCATAACTGACTGCTTATAATGTCCATGAGCACTCTGACTAACAATTTGAATGAAGATGTACACTGCACACACACACACATGCCTGAAGGTTTTTTTCACACGTGTGCAGCTCAGACCTATTGTATTCAAAGTCTATAAAATTTATATCACCAGTTCATTAAATAATCAGCTCAATATTGTCAAATGGTAAAGCTCTGCTCAACACACATACTCATAAACAAATGACGGACTATGCATAAACAGCACCGTTATAGTCTCGGGCATCACAAAGTATGCCTTTCACACAGACAGCCAGACACACTCACACACGCACACACACTCCAAGGTAAAACGAGCACAAGTGCAACCAAAACAAAAACAGAATCGGAGCACTAGGTTGAGTCCCTGGTGTGGGAGTGACACAGTCAGGTTGTGTGCATCACAAGCCCGGCACTTTGATTGGACCTGACAGCTCAGCTGTAACCTAATGCAGTCGGATCAACAGAGCAAACAGTATTGCTGGCCCAACTGGGGAGCGGGTGGGAGTGAGCGAACCTATACCACCCTCAGTACATCGTTCCCTTCGTCCACAGCCGCCCTCCACCCCACAACCAGAAAAAGAGAGAAGCAGAGATAATTGTGGCTGTGGGGCCATTCGGCACCTCCGTCTCTACAGACTTCGGTAATTATGTAATCTGACAGTTAAGCCCTAATCTGGTGGTATATAATCAGTTAAACAAACTGGCGGAGAGTGAGAAAATGCTGGTTTTCCTCCAAATAACGAAGGACATTTTACAGACCTGCCTTTGACACTGTAGAAGCAATGACAGGGGGCCAAGCAGATTTTCGGGTTCAGTTCTCTGCTCTAGATTTTGTGCATTCATGCATTCTCTCTGTCTTCTCTCTCAATCTCACGTGTGCTCCCTCATATGTACACATGCTCTCTTAAACCTCTTAAACATTTCTGTGAGTAGCAACAGTAGCAAGAAGAAGTTTCAAGCAGGGAGGCTGGATGCTGTTCTCTGTAACATACTGATTATAAACACACTGAGTGTATTAGAGATGTATAAAATACTACTTTACACAAATCTGACATCTTCAGTGCTTAGTGACTATGGAAAACACAGTAAAACCATGTCTGTGATAATCCATCTCTTTTAGTGCATGAGCTAGTTTAGCAGTACCAGCAGGGGAAAGGTCCTAAAGCAGCGGGTACAGATTGGGTTTAGGCTTAAAGATGCATAAACTGCTGTCATTCAAGCCTTTTCATTCTGAAACTCATGTCTGATGTATATGGCATAGTCCCTTAACAAACAGCTTGTCTAGAGACATGTTTAAGATATTTTAATGCTACACAAGTCAAAAATTAGAACATCTGATCTTATGTGAACGTGTGCTGAACAAATACAGGTCTGAGTCTTGAGCTGTCATGGTGCAATTGAGAAAAAATAGGCACAGGCTGAAACCTAAACAAGGAGGCATTTCCCAAGCTGTCTTTGTTGTCATGTGGGCTGAAATGAAGAGAAGGCTTGTTTTTCAATGGGAGTCTCTAAAGATCTTGTGTGCAGGCCATATATTCCTCATCCAAAACTGTGTGAAGAAAGTGGTTGTGAGAAAACCTATGCTGTTCATGTACTCTGAAGGCATCGATCCAGGAATCAGATTATTACTGCTCAGTCTCACGAAAAACTGTACTGCTGATTGTTCTACATGATCTCAAAAACAGAATTTAGAATGCAGAACTTTTGGTAGAAAAGTAGCCCCTCTAGTGTGTACATTATCCTGCAGAAATAATCACAGTCCCAGGCTGAGAGTGAAAGCTCAGACCCTCTGCAGAAGGTGTTTGTGTAAGATGAAGTGGCACACTCAAGAGGATCAGCAGGTGATGCTATCTCTCTCCCATGCAGCTACGCTCTGCACTGTGTGTGCATGGCTTGCGTATTATGTGCAATAGCAATTTTAAGTGAGGCAAGCGGGCACACACAGACACACACGCACACACACACACACACACACACACACACACACACACACACACACCATCCACTTTGTTATTGTTTGTATTCGACTCAGCCAGGTTCCTGATGGGCTAAGGGATAATGAGATCAAAGGGGACTCTTATTTTAGCCAAAGCTTTTGCAAGTGAAAATTAGAGAGTTAGGAAAAAGGAAAAAAATCTGTCTGTCTGTCTATATATATATATTTTATTTTATTTATTATTTTTTTATCAGTAGATTGATATTTTCTCTCAGAAAATCAATAAAAAATTTGAGCTCAAACTATTGTAAACTGTATGTAAGTAAATATTGTGATGCATTCATATCATAATGCATCTTGCATTCAGTCTATGTGTCTGTTTTGTGTCTTTTTAATTTAAAAAAATAAAAAAATTAAAAAAAGCCAGATTCATCACTAGGTAACTCGTTCTTATTCCCACAGTACAGGAAAACTTTACAGGTACATGGTGAAAGTTAATTTCCCAATGAGACAGATTGAGACTTTAGATAATTCTGAGTTAGAGCTAACATTCTCTCCCTCTTCTGTTTCTCTCTGTTCCCAAAAGAGTCGTTTTGATGCTTTGGTGGTGGGCAGTATGGAGTGGATTTCTCACTAAGTAAATCTTCACCTCTTTCACCTATATCCTGCCAGCAAAAAATATGTAAAAGGGCCATAGAATACCTACCACATGTGCAGAGAAGAAAACCAAGCACACACACACACACACATGTTTGGTCTTACTATATTTTTGAGGACTTCCAATGACTTGTGTAAGACTGTATAACCTACAGCACTGTCACCTTAACCTCAACAAGCACTATAACCTTAACCTCAACAAGCAAATGGCTATCTTTCTTCTCTTTTACTTTTTCCCACAAGGTTGAATTAATAGATTAAAAATGCATGTTTCATTGTGAGGAACAGCAAATTGCCACCACCTTCTACACATGAGAATATGTGGTCACCATAAATAGCTAAAATAATAGGGCTACAAACACAAAAAAAATCATTCATTCATTTTGAAAAATGTTTTACATATTTCATTTTAGAAACAACAAATGATCAGAAGTCAGAATAATAAAGACAGTATTTGTGTATGTCCTTGAGTTTATTGCTGTCTGGCAACCAAATGTTCTCATAATGATAGAAATACTGTTGAAGTTTGTTTTGCTTAACAGAAAGACTGAGCTTGTTATTGAGTTTAAGGCGAACCTAAGATTTAACACTATGTTTGGTATAAATCTATAAATCTTCACAGATATAACAACACCAAACCTGTGTGTTGCATGTGTATATGTGTGAGTGAGGGAGAGAAAAAAAAACATCATCTTACCTGCGGAGGTGCATCGGACGGTCTCATTTCTCCTGGCTGGGTGGGTTTTGTGCTTGTCAGCTTCTTATTCTGTTCTTTTGTTTGCCTGAAAAACAGTAATATGGGAATTTCAGCATCCCACAGATGTGCCTTTGCACCTATTACAGAACCTGGCGTTGTGTTGTAGCTGATTTCTATCAACAAATTTCAATCGCAAAACAATGTGGATATAAGCCGTTACTAGGTTCAAATGCACACTCAGCACTGTGTCTTACACCCTTTTCTTAAGGGAAATGTAGACAAACTACACACAGACAACACAAAAACACAAAAATTGGGCTTAGACTCTTTTGTAAGACTTCACTAGATCACAGACAACAGCAATGTGTACTTACTCTGTGCACTTTACAAAGTTACTAGATACACATAGCACAGATAACATAGTTTTAGAATTTAGGATGCTTCACCGATGTTTTAACATGGCAGCCAACTACTCTGTAAGTCTGCAGACAAAACAACTAAAAATGTAAAAAATAAAAAGAATGTAATTTAAAACATTTTAAAATGAACATTTTTAAAAATTATTATTACATTTACAGTTTTTAGCCAGAGCCACAGTGTAGCACGGTACCTCAGTGGTACCCGGGCCAGGACTAAAACCTGCAACCCTCTGCCTACATGGGCAAGTCCTTAGCCCAGGGTTGATATATTGACAAATAGCAACAGGTACATTTCTCAAAATGGCAATTAAATACCCGCAGCCGAGTAAACCAGCTCATTTAACCTCTGCACGAACACCTACCACTGCTGAACAAGAAAATATGTTCTTGGTGCAAACTCTTACATGGCTTTTGCTATACACAGTTATCAATAGATAGGGCACCTTTTACCGATAATTTTATTTAAACTGCAGAAATGTTATGGCAGCAGCAGTTTTTTTGTGGAAAACACTAATTTTACTAAGTTCAGTCATGCCACCACTTGTGTTGATTTACACTCTCTTTCATGTCA
>JBBPDA010000019.1:6579460-6592981 GCA_037974385.1 Arnoldichthys spilopterus
GTGTGTGTGTGTGTGTGTGTGTGTGTGTGTGTGTGTGTGTGTGTGTGTGTGTGTGTGTGTGTGTGTGTGTATGTGTAAATCTTTTTCTTTATTAAGTAAAACCATATCTTTTTGGGGTGCTGATGTGAAGGCACTCCGTGAATCTAAATCCATTTTAATTGTACAAAGCAGGTCACACAAGCAGCGTTCCAGTGTCCAATAAATGTTCAGTGCTCTTGCCTGACCAGTCACAAGGCTGAGGCTTATTTGGCCAACAGCTTTACCAAAACTATACACATAATCTTTCTCTCTCTTATCAAAGGAAAGACAACTAGCAATCAAAAGTTAACCTAACAAGCAAAACTGAGCTAACAAGCTAGCTCATCTGTCTGTCTGTTTGCTTTCCCTGTGTAATTACCTGCAGTAAAGTCTATCAGAACATCACTTTCTCAAAGGTTTCATCATATTAAAGCTGGGAACTTTGAGACACTATGACATAAACAATATACAATAAAACACTCAGGTTTTGTATCACTTAAATTTGTTTTACATTTTTATAAATAAGTAGTCATATATTAATGCTGTCATAACAACATCTCACAACTACAGGCATTTTAAGTCAAAATGTGCCATTGTAAACACACTCAAGCACCACAATAAAATGTGACCTCTGTATTTAACCCATCACTTGTGCACACTTGGAGCAGCAGGTAGATATCAGCAGTGCCAGGGGAGCAATTTAGTGAGATGGTACCTTGCTCAAGGGAACCACAGTGGTGCTCCGGCCAGGGTTTGAACCTGTGACCTTCCTAACCACTAGGCCACCACTGCCCACAAAAATACCCAGTCAGTGGTGGAAGAAAAAAACAGTGGCAAATGTAACCATTACAGACTGAAACTAGACACTGGTAGTCATGGTAAAATGTTGTTCTGTCTAAGGCTGTAACACTTTTTTTTTCCTGTTCTTAATGACCAGTGCAGTCTGAATATGTTTCCTTCTGCTGTAGAGAGCTCACTTGCTGGCATGCTCTCATTTATTCCCATAAAAAATTTAAATGAAATATTCTAGCTTGTTGGCAATCCAGAGGACTAGGACACTTATATGGACTGTTTTCTGTTGCCTTAAATCAGTGTCGGGTGAGCAGATTTATAGCTGAAGAGTCACATCGTTGGGTATCTGGTATCTATAATCTACACCCTTTTCTTTACCATAAATAGACTGGCCTAGTGTTTAGGATATTGGTCTTTGGGGCCTGAAGGTCGTAGGTTCAAGTCCCGGACCATGCACCACTGAGGTACCCTTAAGCAAGTTACCATCCTGCTACACTGCTTCCCGGGTGCTGTTGATAGCTGCCCGCTGCTCCATGTGTGATGGGTTAAATGTAGAGGTCACATTTTGTTTTGGTGCTTAAGTGTGTTCACAATGACAAATCTTCACTGTTAGGGACAGAAGTCCTGTGATGGGTTGGCCTCCTGTCCTGTGTGAACCCCGCGTTGGGCCCATGGTCAGCTGGGACTGGCTCCACCCGAAGTGGAAGAAGCGGTTTAGAAAATGGATGGATTGTGTATAAGTTCTGAGTCTGAGTGAATCAACTGCAGATACAAAACCTTGCTGTTTAAAAGGTTAAAGCTAAAATCTACCACTTTTGTGTAAATCATGGATGGTCAACAGTGGTTCTTCTGTGTTAGTGGCAGCTGTCATATCTGACCATGTAACTAACTGTCTTGGAAAACCCTAGAAGTCCCTCTAAAGGTAGCTTTTAACATTCATATGGAATTTTTTCACAATTAAATATGCTTTACTTACTGAATAATGCTATTGTGACAACACTTTCTATGTGTCTTCATTGTGCACATAATCAAATAAAATCTCATTTGCATTCACATAATACGGCCATTCAGGTGCACCCACACACTTCTCCTGACCTTCTGACCTCTAATACTATTAGCATTCACGAATATGGCCTGAAAACCATAGAAAAACGTTAACCGCAGTCTAACCACAGCCCATCCACTCCATACTTAGTTTATGCTAGCGCTCACACACAAAGTGCTTTATATAACAAAAAGGTTTCAACATGCTAGACTAGACGGTGACTCGTTCAAAAAGATTTTCAGCATTTTAACTGTAAGATGCACCATTAAGAGGGGACGGTGGGTTGAAGTAACATCGAAGACTTGGTGTGTGTGTATGTGCGTGTGGTTTAATTTACAGACATGATAATTTGCGACACTACAGTTGCATGGCATTAGTGTATAACAAACAAACTGAAGTATTTTCCAGGCTTACTTGAGCTTTTATGACGCAAGTAAACTCATGAAGGCTCATCTTAACAGCAACTTCCCCATGGAACCACAGACGGATACACATTACAAAGTATATACACAGATTAAGTACTATGTGGGAGCATGTCAAGATCTGACCATGGCCCTGTGCTGAAGTACATCGCTAAGCTCGCACTGAGTACACAACCAGATGGCCAATAATCTAATGAGACAGCAAACCAGACTTGGCGGCACTATCTTCACTGCCATATCATAAACTTTTTAGGATTTTATTTATAATAAAAACGCCTTCCATTACTTATGTCAATCTAAATAGTTTCTTCATACAAGAAACATTTCACACTTTGGGGGGAATACAGCCCTAAAGCATGGGATATGAGTAATGCAGTAATTTCAATAATTTCAGCATATTTCTCCATTTTATTGCACTTACTAGCCTGTCACATGCTAAGTTGGAAGGTGGTGGTGCAGGTTCAGTTGCAACGGTTTGGACACCCTGGCCTCACCATACAGATTACGCCAAGACTAAATAACACAAAAAAATTAACTGGTTCAGTCTGAGCAGAACCAATATTTTAACACTCATGTTAGAACAAATTGAAAAACTGGTAAATTTAGTTCCTTTTACATAGCATTAAGGAAGAAGGTCATAATTAAAAGGAAATTCAGGAACGCTTTTATACCTAGTAGATGCAGAGAGAAAAGTGTTTGCACACAGGCCTGTTTATCTGTCTAGAAGGTAAGCAGACTTATTTTCTTTGACATTTTAACACTGCCTTAGGCCAGGGTTCCCCAGATCTTCCTGAACAATATGGTTATTTCTCCCCTCAAACAAAGTCTTACCAAACCTGGAGATTAACAGGTGAGTTGAACCAGGTGTGTCTGAGCTGGAAAATCACCAAACTGTGCTGGACAACAGAGTGGGGGAACCTTACATTAAACTACTATTTAAGATAAAAATATCTAATTATGTCTAAGACGTCAAGCAATTAAGCAAAAACTTCTTTCAGGAAGTTGGATTTTTCTTCAAATTGTGACATCTGGTTCCTATCATCACCACAGTAAAGAAATCGGAGTCTGAAAATGTGGAAAAATCTGTGAAATTCACCTAATGTTATAAGTGTAGCAGTGATAGGAATCTGTGACTATAAGGGTTACTGCCTCTGGAGGTTGACATCTATGGTTACTTGTTAGCTACATTAACCTTGTAGCTCCAGAACAAGAAGCAAGGAAGGAATTGTGTAATTTGATTTATGGCATTAAGTAAGAAATCTGCTACAGTATTCCCAAACTGAGGACTATCCATGAGTGTCCTACAGCCAATGTTTTTCAATGCATTCACACACCCGTAGGCTCTCTGACAGCCCCTGTGTGCCACATGGCTTCACGTTTCTGTGATAGTCATCTGAGACTTTGCTTGCCATTCCAAAACAGCCTCAGCTTTGTTTATTTGCATAGCAGGGCTATCGCTGCCTCACATCGGAGGCATCCGACAGCCCGGAGCGCGGTGGCTCTACCCACCTTCTGCAGCTGGCTCTCTAGCCTGCTGCACTCCTCCACCCGCTGCTCCACACTGCTCTCCAGAGCTCGCAGCTTCGAGTCCTTCTGCAGGCCAGAGGAGGCCAGAGACGACACCTGCTCTTTCAGTTCCAGTAAAGAAGACTGTGAGGAGAAGGAAGGGCGTGAAGAGACAGATCAGAAGGAGAATAACAGAAGGAGGTTCAGGAAGCTCCTCCATCATGGAGCCTCTGGCCTTAAATAGAACAAAAGGGCATGGTGGGAGGGGTGGCCACAGGACAACAGTGGGGCCTGTGCAATAGATTATGGTAGGGAGTCAATCCCAAAAAGAGTAGCTTTAGGCTTGATTCCATACAGTGGCAGTCATGTTTGTCCTCATCCACATGTGAGATATCCAGCCATTACTGGTTCCACAACACATCAATAGCTTTTTATGCAGAACAAGTCTGTTTTGATGGCCATAATTAAGACATCATTGTTTTCATGGTACCATTTCAGCTTCAGTTCACACATGAACCCCATGGTCTACAATAGTTGCTAGTGCTTCATTCTTTCCCATTAACTTAAAATTGAGTTCCTGTGTAAAAGTGCACATGTGAAAGGGGTGTATATATTTGCCATAAGGAATTGAGAAACACTGTTGTGTGAAGTCAAGTCTGGGAATCCACTGACTACAACAAAGGTACCAGATGCAGACCATGTCTGAGCCTATTCAAGAACATGTTAGCTAGCTTTAGTGTTGCTGCCATTTTGACTGAGCTTCTTATGTAATCACAGTACTTTTTTGTATGCCATTGTAATATCTTTCACTAATGGATATCACTTTAGTCGTTCCAAAAAAAGAGGTGACTTTGTTTATATAAAATACCTTGAAATATTTGATTCACCCAGCTTATGGAAGACTGGGTTAAAATGGACAGGAACAATCTCAAGAGACTGGTGTAATCCTTATCCGACAGTATCAATGTTTTTATAAAAGCAAGTGTGAATTTTTTTGTCCAGTGATCTTATGTGTCAGCTTCAAAAGATTTATTATTCATAGTCTCTATTTTTTCAAACTGCTCCCTTATGTTTACCTCTATCAATGAACTGTGTTGACCATCTCCCAAAGAAGTACAAACTCACATTTAAGAAGGAATGCCCCGTTCATAGCATCACAACCAGTTCACTGGTCCCAAGATTTCAGACCAGGACATTTATGGGACCAGAATGTTTCCAATTTTGCAGCTTTAAATATGATTTTGGTGAAGGAACAACATTGGGAATGAGTCAACAGGCTCATGCAATAGGACCAGAATCTCGTCTGGGAAAGGGACGCGATAGAACCAGGAGGAAAAGCAAAGTGAGAGCATGCAACCTGTCTTTTTTTAAAGGAATGCCATTAGCTTTCCACAGATGGTGTGATTCTGCAGGCTTGAACTACAGAAGGCTAGGGCTGAGAACATGTTACAAGGCCAGCTGTATGGGTGAGGCTGGAAGAGGACCAAAGGCTGCAGAAACCGATGGTCTGGACATACTTATATGGAGTTATAAAGTAATTTATGTAACCTGGGTGTCTTGTGATACCTAGCCTGAACATGATGTGTTTCTCTAATTGCACTCCAAATCATAAAACCCTTCTTTCTGTACACCTTTACTCGAGTAATCTTAACCTTCAACAGGCCTGAGCACTATATAAACAAAGCGATTATATTTGCGCTCGTTATGTGGCTCAACATTTGAAGTTTGTTGATGCTGTAATTAGAGCTTTAAAACGTGGAGGTTGTTTATGTGCTTTTGATTAGCACAGGGAAAGAGAGCGAGTGGGAAGTTCCTCACGACTGTATATGTGGCGCAGAGTCAAAGTGCAATAAGATATAATTTTCCTGGAATGATATGTGCTCGCTCCGGTGCATATAAAAGAAAACATTCTCGTAAATTTCGGCTCTCTGAAAGATTGCCCCGGCATGTTCCCTGGAACAGTGAGGAGTCTGCTCTGGCAACAGGGGGATGAGGACAGAGGGACGGATCTATAAATTACACCCCTTCTCGCTCCTTCGTTCTCTCTCACCCTTCGCTCTCTCTCTCTAAGAACAAAGTGCATGCAATTTCTACTCAGGGGCTTGTGCGCACAGGTGGGGCTCGAAGGGTACAGGACTCACTTTTACTGTTGATGTTAACACTTTAAGTATAGGTTACACTGAGTATATTACAACGGTTGCAGCGCAGTTATAAAATTCTAAATTCTTCTAATTCTTTTAGTTCAATAAAAATAATTACAAACTCTGTCTGAGGTATTTGTTAGTGAGAAGATTGTGTGTGTATCTATACAGCATGTAAACGTGTGTGTAGGTTAAGAGCATTAGTAGGATTTTAAAAGTTTCAAATACTGCTGTTTTCCAGTGCCTAATTGACCACCCAGTACTACCCTTAAAAATTAATATTTATATTTTAGTATTAAAATTTGTTGTAATTCAATGTATTATGATTTTTCATTGTATCATACAAATTAACCTATTTTTAATAAGTAGTACTTCACGTAAATGCAAGTTTTATGATTAAACATACCTGAAGAAGTGAAGAGTTCCTCACTTGAGAATCACTGATTCTTATTGATCATTAAGACGTTGTGAGAAGCTTTTGTGGAAAAGGTCACATTGTGCATATGTATTATTAAATATTTCAATAATGCAAAAAACTGTTTTAAAAAATTACCCATTTACCTATTTTCAAATAGAACTTATTACCACTGTAGCCATGGAAAGAGGAAGGGGAAATTGAGGCAGATGTTTAATTTTGTGGTTAGGGCTGCTCAGAGCATACAAAATGTCATATTGAGATGACTTACTCTAGATTGCAAGTGCATAAAAAGTCCAATATATTATAAACACATTAGTAAGTGAACTGTGGTGTTAATAAAAACTGCCCTGTAAAGTAATTTATGTTGGTTGGATAATTTTGATGTCTTTATTCATCCCAACACCCAGGAACATCTGTAGTTGCTCAGGATGCTCACAGCACATAAAATGTCCAGTGGTAGGTCAGACATTCATTTGTTTATTGCCCATGTAAAGATCAGGGTCACAGCGGTTATTAAAAAATGATATATCATGCAGTACTAATTAAGTCCTTTAATGTGAATACTCAGGTCAAAGCCTTAGCAGAAAGCACAGATATTCAGATAGCTGATACTGTATTGAAAAGTTCATTTGATTGTTTAATTACTATCAACAAATATTAATTAGGGAAAGCTGTCCCTTGGCATGTAGTCTGTGTTACCAAACTGGGGTGGTCCATAGACTACTCTCATGATGCTTCACCTGTGAATGGATACTGACCTCTCTGTCCAAAAGCTGTGCCTGTAGGGAGGCAATTTTTTCCTTCATCTCTTTATTGTCCTTCTTATATGCCTCCATTTCGTCCTTCTTCTCCCGCTCCTCTTTCTCCCTCTGCTCTTTCAGATGCTCAATCACCCTTTCCTGGAAGAAAAGAAAGAAAGAAAGAAAGAAAGAAAGGGGCAAAGTAGAAAGAATGTAAAATCTGCACTTGTTGCTAAAGGCAACAGTTACTTTTGGAACTGTGAAAACTCAAAGAACCAGATAAATGAATACATTTTTCTTTGCTGATTTTATGACTCTTCTCCACGATGGAGATTGGTTCTTCATAAGACCTTTTGAAAAATGGTTATGTATTGCACCAAAAAAGAGATACATTATTGTTAGTGTATTATTATTGTAAGTCAACTTTTAAGTTGTACTACATAGAACCTTTTTTTTGCTGAGAGTGTAGGGCTAACCATAACCCAATTTAAGGAGGAACATTTCAAGGGAATCTATCTACTACTGTCTACTCATCTCTGCTCAGTGAACCAGTCAGATTTGCAGGACATGTTCCCATGGAAATCATTTGTATTGTGATGCAGACTCGCAGCTGCTGTTGCAAATACAATGCCTCTCTTCACTCACTCAGGTGTGTCTTTCTTTGCCTTCAGCTATTTCCTGTGGCAGCAGGGAAAACTCATAAACGTCTGTCATAAATAACAACTACCATAAGAAACTGTCCAAGAACTTGTGCCAAGTGTGCAGGTGACAGGTGAACTACACTGAGCAGATTAATGTATTAATTAAGACATCAAATGTGCTCCGAGAACGAAAAAGCACAATATTTCCTTTCAAAATAATGGGAACTGTGGATATCGTACAGTATTTATTCATTTATTTTACCAAAAGGCAGTTGGCCTACAAACCAAACAATGAAGAAAGAAAAGACTGAGATAGGTAAAGTTATATAGAGTTTTCAAGTCATTATTTGAACATGTCCCAAATGAATTTGGATGGAATAAAAACAAAAATAAAGAAAGAATTATCAGCAGTGCAGTGTGCTGATAGGCTGCTAGACCGAGCAGCTAAATCAAGGTCAAGAATCCAGATTACGTGTCTCAAACTCCAGTTCCAGAGGAATGGAATGCTATAGCAGTTTTGCTAGCAAATGCAAGGAACCAACAGTCACCCAGATCCCAAGCTACCTATAGTCCTACTGCATCATAAGCCACACCAACAAGCCTTCGTGAAGACCTGGATGCAGTCTATGCAGGCTGACAGAAGTTTTGTATTTCTCTTAAAACAACTTGCATGACTGTTGACTTTCAGTGTTTGTTAGCGATGCTAACCTTGAGGGCAGTGGTGGCCAAGTGGTTAGGACTCTGCCTTTGAGATGAATCCCCACCCAGGCACTTCTGAGGTACCCTTCAGCAACCATTCTGCTACACTGCACCCCAGTCACTGTTGATAGCTGCCCACTGCTCCATGTATGCATGTGTGATGAGTTAAATGCAGAGGTCATATTTCGTTGTGGTGCGTGAGTGTGTTTAAAATGAAAAACTTTCACTTTCACTTCATCATGTATCTCCAGCACTAAACTAAAGAAGCAAAATTTGAACTCCAAACATATCTTAGCTAACTGGCTTAATTTGGGGTATGTAGTATTTGTGCACATATAATTTTTTTAGAAAACCATTCTTTTAAGAGTGAAAGAGAAAGAAAAATATTACAAGCAAAAGCAAGTAAGTAGTATTCACCCTACAGTTTAGCCCTGTATTTTAGAAATAAAGTTGTAAGGATTATTTCAATCAGTCAGTTTTTTAAATGAGGCACAGAACACGGCAGCCAACTGAAATGGAGGTTGTTAATCTTAAAGCCATGGTAAGAAGAACAGCCTGCTTAATTTTAAAGGATAAAGTGAGGTTGGAAATGGTCATGTAAAAATGCATTATTAATGTTTTTGGTACATAAACCAACATAAATGTTCTAAATCAGCCTCAAGGACCTACATAATGACAAATAAAAACATATCTTTTGACCAAACTGGGGCCCAGTGGTAGGGAATGACCCAAATTTTTAGAACAATTTTTATATATAAAATACTTATATTTAACAATTCAGTGTAATCTTACAAAAATAATACCCTCAGTTGCTGGTGACAAGTGAAAATTTAAGGGTAGCTAGTTGCTCAGCAAGGCCTTTTCTTTAGCCTGCCAGAGAGTCTTTTCATTTATTTGTATACAGGTTTGTTATCTTGGCTCTCAGCCTAATACAACTTAACACTTTGGCTCACCAAGACAAACATTTTGGGTACCCCTGCTTTAGCATTTTTCAGACATTTCAGCTGCTACTAAAACATTCTTGTGTATCTTTAAAACAGTCTGCAAAATGACAATTTCTAAAAATCCAGATCCATCAAGATTTTTAGTATTTAGTCTAATTACACATTATAACACGTGATTTACCTTTGAGTTAGGTACTGTGCTAACAGCTAACTCATTAGTTTTGTATAAGAGCATACTGGCTAATCCTTACTACCACTCAATGCCTTGCCTTATTAGACATTTGCATGTGCTTTACTTTTAAAAAGGGAAGAACAAGTGACATGAAAGTTACTGTTTTTCATTGTGAACACACTCAAGCACCACAATAAAATATGACCTCTGCAATTAACCCATCATACATGCACATGTGTGCCCAGGAAGCAGTTTAGTGGGACGGTACCTTGCTCAAGGGTACCTCTGTGGTGCCCAGGCTGGGACTCACTGCCCACTGCCCACAAAGAACCCTACAAAGTGACAAAACTACTACCAGTCTTAGTGCAATGCATGTTTTTTTTGTCTGATTATGTCAGCATCACCCATCAGTTACAATGACATATACTGTTATATTCTTGCAGGAGTGTTGGCTGCAGTTTTATTGTTTGTTATTGGTAACCAGTGTCGACCAGAGGAGCATGGGTTCCCCCATTGATTCCTCCCAAGGTTTCTTCCAACAGCTTAGGGAGTTTTTTTTTTTTTTGCTTCTGTTGTCTTTGGCTTGCTCATTGGGGGCTCTGACTTCTGTAAAGCTGCATTGTTTACAACGTCACATGTAAAAAGCTCTATAGATATAAACTTGACTTGACTTGACTTTTCAGAACCAGGCTATGCAGTTCCTCTCCATCCGGCTGCATGAGTGAAAGGCAGCTTGACAATGAAAGTTTAATCTGATTGGCTAGAAGCTCTGCCAAAAACCATACAGACACAAACTGTAGTGAACACATAGCCCATTACAATGTACAGTGTTTTTGGTTATGATTTTGTGAAATACAAATCACACCCTTTAAAGAAATGTTACATCTGAAAACGTAATCACCACAAGAGCTGCCAGCTCACATGAGGTGCAGCCAGTAAAACTGTTCAGCATTCTTTTCTACTCTTTCAACTGCTTTTCTACCACCAAGGTGAGGCGCATTTTATCTCGAACAAGCCCAAGACCAATGGCCCTGCTGACAAACAGGATACTACAATTCTGGCAGAAAGCACAGAGTGTGAGAAATCCACATACAAAACAATTAAGGTTGAGTTAATGACTGCCCTGTAGGTAAACAAAAAAATTTAACAACACCATCTAAATTCCACTATTCGTGACTCAGATATTCCACGCTCTGGAAAGGTCGCTTGCTCATTTGATTTTCAGGAAAAGCATGTAAATATTCACCCTGATGACCATTAGCTGGCGTAGAAACAGGCTTCCATGACCTTCCACACATTTCATCCTGTGAAGTGAGCTGCTGTGATGAACCACAAAGCTGCTACAGAATGGGGCGGTTATGGGAAGCAGCTGCGACTCTAACGACTAAAAATGCTCAACGAAACAAGTTTACAACTAGCAGCCACCACCAGTCAGCCATGTCAAGCCAACGGAATGAATGAGTTTACATAGAAAATAGCCCACCTAGCCATGAACTTCCACTGTGACAGCATTAGCGTGGGGAAGACTGCTTACGTCATGGCAGTGTGACTACTAGAAAACTGAGCACTTGGAAAATGTTGTATCTTTAACCTACTTTAACCTACCACACCTTCACTTCTTTTTAGGAATGTGGGAATGCAATGAACACCAAAAGGTTATGGAGTTCATCAAGTAGTGGATAATGTACACTTTGGACACACAATCTGGCCCTGCAGAAGGGACAATTACATGATTTGTCATTATCTACTTTGTGATAGCCAAGACGAGTCGAGTCGAGGCTAAATTACAATGCAAGGGTTTGGGAACACCTGTGACACCTGTTTAAATAAAGGAAAGTATAATGTAACTAGATGTTACCAGACAAGTGCTCAGAACCATGCTATCAACTAGAGAATGCCATTTATTCAAGTCAGTTTGTTTCCAGTTGTGCTTTCAAATTCCCTCTTCTCTGTCTCGCTACCTTCTCAGAAAGGGCCTCCTCGAGGGTGGCAAGGGCTGTGTCAGTGTTGCTGGAGTCAGTCTGTAGAGACTTCACCCTGTCCCTCAAACTTCCAAGTTGTTTATCCTTGTCCTTCAGTTGTTCCAGCAGATTCTCAATCTGAAAAACACAGAGAGAAAAAAAAGTAAATATTAATCTGCACGATTAATCCAACTTCGATTTTTAGTTACAATTTTGGATGCTCTCACTTTATGTTACTCCTAGGTTCCACTGGGATTTTGAAGGTTTTGAGGCTGATTGGGGCTACTCTAGACAATGATTTGATAATGATTTTACTGGATTTTCCAGTTAAAAACTACAAGGTTTTAAAAAGTTGTGTTAAAAGACATTAAGTTCAATAAATGTAATATTTCCAGTCAATAAGTAACCATGTTGAATAATCAGGATTTCAAAAAACAAAAAATATTGCGATTATGATTTTCGCAGTAATTGAGAAGCCCTAGTAAAAAAAGCATAGACATCTTTGAAACATGGGTGGCAGAAAATGATTACAATCCTAATTTAACATAGCAGCACTGCAGACTACTTGAAACCCATGAAACGCCAATGAAACGCTGCGCTCCAATAAACAAAACTCTCAAGCCAAAAATGAAAATAGATTCAAATATACCACAATACAGTTCTCCATCCCAGACATAAATCATATTCCCATTCCCATAAAGAAGGCTCCGTCTGCATTCCAGTCATGGGTACATTGACAGATAATACCAAAAAACGGCGACAGCCATTTCGTAAATGATTGAAATTAGGCCGCCCTGACTGTGGCTAAATTGCTAAGTGCTGATGTTAATGGCTAAAGGGGTTTATCTCCAAAGCTAAAGGGCACAGAACGAGTGGGAAAGGGACCCGTAGAGGCTAGAGATAACAGTGCTCCGGCGTTATTACGCCCCCCAGTGAAGAGTCATTTAAAGCAAAGATGGAGTGATATAAGTCCATCGGCCCTGAGGGACTATATGGGAATCCGTAAGAAGCTGAAATCGAGAGGGTCACTTGGGTCAACATGTTTTGCCACTGCCTTTCTGAATCAGTTTTTCCAGATTAAAATGAGTGCAGTCTATGTTGGACAGCAAAGTATATTGTTTAGCTCAGAATGGAATGGGCTGATCAATGTCTGGAGGTATTAAGCAAAATCTGTCAGCAAACATATATTAACTTATGCTTCTTTCTGCTTCGATGAGTTAGAGAACCATTATCAGTGTTGAAAAGGAAGCTGGCAAATGGAGAAGTCTTTCCTATGCTTCTTTTTTGTCTGAATGGATGAATGAATTCAACAACTCTGTCTATCATTATTGGTTGCAGTAGTTTGGCAAGCTTGTAAGCAGCTTAGGAAGTTCAAAAGTTTACATTAAAATGCACAACAACATAAAATTGAAGAACTTAAAGGGCTCAGGGTCTTTTTAAGAGTGTGAACGCGTATCTTGCTTGGCCGTCACTTGCTCAGTGTGTGTGTGGTTCTCATGGGGCCTTGAAGGGCCTTATTTCAGGGCAAATTTAGCATGGTGCTTTGGCCAGCAGATAAACCGTTCCATTCCTTCCCGCCGCTGCATTTTCTTTGGCCCGTGCGGTCAGCGAAAAACAACGCCACTGCCGAAATATTTAAGTGCGCCATGCGGCCTCTGTTCCATGCAGTTGGGTGGGAAAAAAATGACGCCTGACCCCTGAAATCATTTTGCTGAGAGACAAGGTGAATTCACTTTTCAGATGGGGAAAGTGGATGTCCACATTTACTGGAAGTGCCGTCGGAAATTGTTTCAGCGGTCTATAGAGAGAAACATGTGGATAATGCTAAATAAATATACTTGTAGGAACTTTTAGGCATTTAAGCTCAAAGGAAGAAGGTGATGGGTAGGCTGAAAATATGGGCCTTCTTCTCAGCTTGGTGCTCCAGCCAGTGCACACTTTGGTTAGAGAGAGAGAGAGAGAGAGAAAAAGAGAGAGAGAGAGAGAGAGAGAGAGAGAGAGAGAGAGAGAGAGAGAGAGAGA
>JBBPDA010000019.1:6593081-6610058 GCA_037974385.1 Arnoldichthys spilopterus
GAGAGAGAGAGAGAGAGAGAGAGAGAGAGAGAGAGAGAGAGAGAGAGAGAGAGAGAGAGAGAGAGAGAGAAATGGACCACCTACAGTTGGAGTGCTTGGACTGTAAACTGAGCTGGTACATGATAAACATGGAGACATCTCTGCCTGTTCAGGGCTGGATCACTTTTAGCTGCTTCTCTCACTAGCATTGGCTTTTTTATCAAGCATATTACATAGCTGCTTTTACTGCAATTGTCACAAAATACATTGTCCTTTCTCTCTTTTTCTGCTTTTTTATTCCAACTATTAAGGATGCATTTGCGGTGGCCTGTTTTAATCTCTTTCTTTTTTATTATATATATATATTTTTTTAATTTATTTTTATTTTCTCGTGAAAATCCAGCACTGTGCTGAGATAAGTGGGGACGTGCTGGCCAGTGGCCACAGCAGTGGACCTTGCTGGTAATTGGTGGTGGATAAAACTGAGACGAAGAGGATGATGTGTGATACGTAAGGACGTGGGACACTGCAGAGGCTTGCGGTGGACTTGCCCAGGGCAGTGCAGTCAGAAAACCCCAGAAACACAAAGAACCTTAAGAATGCATTGAGTACTAACACAAATGCGTACACATTGTACAGAACTAAAAAGTGGCAAAAAAAAGCCGGACTTCTTGAGCCAGACTTCTTATCTCTAACACACAGACATAATGCTCAGAATCCCACCTCTGTAGAGCTGTCAGCTTTTGCCCTCTAGTGGCTCGGCTGTGGAATTGCAAATGGATGGCCAACATCCGTTCAGGCAACGATCAGCAATCGACAGACGAGACAGGAAGCAGACTTTTAGTTGGGTGACAGTAGGTGGTCTAAAGATGAAAAGCTTGGGCTACCTCCTACATCTTTTCTTGGATGACCCAATGTGATGTCATCCCCACCCTCCCTCAAGGACACATTACTCATCCACTATCAGTTGGAGCATTGGACCCTACAGATGGCATCATAGAAAAAGCAGAGAGCTTACAGTTGCTTTTACAGTTGGCAAAAAAGGTAAGAAATGAAGGAATGCAAATACGTTTTCATACAGAGCGGTCAATAGTCTTCCATTTCATAACTTCAGAACGGTTCCATTCTTTCCCTCCACAGTTTTTCTCTCAAGTGACCTGCATAACCCTCTACCGCTGAAATGGAAGAGTACAGAAGCAATAGAGCTCAGCCAGCAGAGGAGGAAAGTACATGAAAGACGTCATGGGAGAAGATATTTCGCCTTCAAACGGCTGTTATTTTCTCATTTGATCTTTTTAGACAGGGTCAGCCACAGTGCTTTTAGATTCGTTATGAATTAGTGACCCTTTCTGTTCTCATCACTGTGATTTGTACACTGGCCAGGAGCGAAATAAGAAATGCACTGCTATTCATCTTCATCATTTCACTCAAGCCCGTGACCACACTCTGAATGAAACAGCTAAAGAATACAGATATTTGCTTCTACAGTACGTAGTTATAAAAAAGGCCCATATCCTACATTTCAGAATCCTATTTTTCTGCTTTTGAGTGATTATTTGTCATTGTGAACACACCACAGCATGTTGTACTAGTAGAACTAGTAAATAAACATATTGAATCTTGAATTTTGAATCTTGAACACACAGTGCACCACAACAAAATTTGACCTCTGCATTTAACCCAAAATGTAGGTGCGGTGGGCAGCTGACGTAGGCAGTGGTAATGGTACTGGTCCTGTATGTGAACCTTCAGGTCAAAGGGGCAACTCCCTAACTGTTACACCACTACTGCCTGGGGTCCAGCATTTGTGAGGATAATTTAACAAAAACTGATATTACATGACCGTTTTCCAACCTCCCCTAGACCTAAAAGCGTGTTAAAGTTGTCTTTAAGTCTGATTTATATACATAACCTCTGATTGGCTGCCCAGCATTGTGCCTTATTCATAAAGCAGTCTAAACTGAAACACTACTTAGAACTTCAGCAACTTTTTGGGCTTTATTTATATTAGTTATTTAGCTTGTTGTCAAGTGAGCTAGCTCAAACTAAAACCACAGCTTGTGGTCTTCCACATACAAAAATACATAATAAAAAGCATTTTGAACTTGCCAGATGGTAAACGACCCAAAATAAACGGCTTCATTTTTCATCTTTTCATTACAGCTATTTCACACAAAAAAAGAAGAAAGAAGCAAGTGTATAGGTGTATAATGGTGTGTGTGTGAGCGCATGTGGGTAAATGTGCACAGGCAAATGTGCTCCAAACCATCTCTTCACTCCACTACACCCTCAAACGACCCTGCACACTCACTCACCATAGTGTCTGGGCAGAATGATGCCATCCTACGCGGGCATGTGTGAGCATTGGTTGGAAAAATTGAGGAGAAATCCACAGTCCTAAACAGGAATGTCTTGGAGATGTGATTCGTCACGGATTTTTACATGCATTTGGTAGCGATTCAGTTAGCCTGTGGGCTAGGGGAGTCAAAGTGCATTTGTGTGTCTAAATACAAGGGCTTCACTGTGCTGAAGCAATACTGGCCAAACTGAAGAAAAATTAGAGCAACGATTTTGCCTCTTGTTACATAGCTACCATAACAATGCCCCAACAAGACCATTCAGATGTTGAGTTTGATTCAAAGTTGTAACAATTATGTTAAAAAAAATAAGTATAATTGGATGATGCGCTTTCCTACACATTTCCTTAAGCTACAAGTACAAATATTGTCTAAATGTGATGGACTAATAGTAGAGAAAGTGAGATGGATCAAAAAGACACGAAATCATTGATAAAAATGGGCCATACACCAATGATGGCTGCAGTGCTAACTAATTAACTAGACAGATCATCTGTAAGTAGCAGTATAAGTGATCATCTATATCAGAACAAAACTTTGTAAGTCTATTTTCGACGTTCGTTATTCTATTTTTGACATAATAAACATTGCTTTCTTTATAAGGTCTCACAATTTCAGAATAATACAAATGGCCCAAATGACAAACGAAATCTCATTATATGAACTTACAAGATAGCATTTTTTTTTCATTCTACTGTAAAAATCCTATTTTAACTATTTTAGTACCACAAATACCTTGAATGTGCTGATTATTATATTTTGCTCTTTAATATTTAGTCTCATATAATTTCAAAGATTTTAACTAATAAAGTGAACTAGGGTTTAAGCAGATATATTAGAATTTAGAGCTTTTGAAGGATACTAAAACGGCTGTTTGCAACATCAGTAAAGGTATGAAGGTTAACTAGTTGAATATCACCATTAAACAGCATTTTTGTACTTACAATGGGAGTATTTTGGGGTTTTACACTGCCAAAAGGAAACTAAATGTGAAGATCCTTCTAGTGTGGTGCTGCTGGTTTTCTCTACTTCAGTGATGTATGCAAAAGCTATTTTGGCAAACTGTGTTACTGTTACACAAGCTAGAGGAGGTACATATAGGCATTTATACATTTAATTTACCACATAAAATTTTGCTGTTACTGAATATTTCAGCAGTTACAATAAAAACTATTCAAAGGGCAGTTTCTCTATTAATTGCTGTTCATACAGCAAATTTACTAAAAACATAACTAAACCAGTGTAATCGGTAAAAAAAAAAAATTAAAACTTAGAATTTGAATTAGAATTTGGGGAAAAATAAAATTGACATCATAGAGCCCTATGTAACCCTGCAAGCATTCCAGTTTCTCACTCTGCTGAACTGCTGAATAAGTTAGCATAAAAGGCTAAAACGCGTGCGAAAGGCTAACAGTGCACGGCACCCCCTGTATACACGTCTCTATCACTACTCTTGCAGCCAAGGAATGTTGTCGTGATTGCCTATGCAATTATCAGCCACTTTCACTTGTTTTTCCCCCTTTCTCTTTCATTCTTTGCTTTTTCTTCCTTTCAAAGCATTTTCTTAAAGCTTTGATCCAAGCTAGGGGAAAAAAGGAAAACGAGAAAAAAGAAAGTGGGAGGGAGAAAAAGAAATCAGCCCACCCAGCCGAAATATCTGCAGCTGTGCTCGGGTCTATTCATGGCCCACAGCAGAGGTTCAAAATGGGCTTTATCAAAGGGTTATCACCCCTCTCATCACTGTAAACTACCATAGACTCCATCTCCTCAAGCGTATGGCATCTTGACAGAGAGCTAATACTCTATCAATCCATTCCTTCATCACAACCACTGAACATCTATATCTCTTCTACGAATCTTCCACCGTGGCCTCGTCCCCTTGATACATAGCCTTCTCATCAGCTATGGGCTCCCTGGCTCCAGTCGTACTCATCTGGGAAGTATTATGGAGGAAAAAAGGGACCGTCCTTCATCAAGGGGGTCCCCCAGGGGTCCATGCTCGGTCCTGTGATCAATTGCCATCTGGTAATCATTGATAAGTCATTGATGATTGAGTGAATGGTTGGCAGTTAAGAACAACTTGTAAGTGATCTTTTTATCAGTCTGGTTATCAATTGCTGGAAGTCGGTTCAGATCTGTATTAAAGGGAGGTCTGTCGGGAAAAAGAGGATGACAATGCAGGGATGTAGTGCATCCTTAGTGAATCAACGTAAGCTTGATGTTAGGGGTGTAATGGTTCACCCTTTCCACAGTTCGATCCTTGTTCATTCTTTCATTCCTTCATTAATTTATTTAAAATAAAGTCGTGCTTTCTATTTTAAGTTATTAAAGTTGCGCAAGTTGTGCTTTTAAAAAGCCCTCTGCCAATATGAAGTCAAATTCCAGCCATATGCACTTAACCAATAGCATTTTGTATTCTCAGTTGCATTCAGCAACCGCCTTTCTCAACAAATCATTCGCTCATGGTGTGGTTGTGTTTGGAGTATTCATTTCCCCATATGTCAGTCATGTAGAGTGCTTGAGAAGACCAGTTCATCACAATTGTTATAATTTTGCATTTCTTTTCTTCCCTCATCTTCTATACCTCACATACTCAAATTAGGCCAGTCACTGTGGGCAAGCCTCAGGGGTTCTCTTAACCTCAATCAGAATCCCGTGGCTCGAGCACATTTAACCTTGATCGTAGTCCTGTGGCTCAAACATTTAACTCCAATCAGAATCACTTGGCTCATGCACATTTAACCTTAATCGTCATTCTGTAGCTTAAAAAGTGTAACTTTGATTGTAAACCCATGGCTCAAGCATATTTAGGAAAAAAATGATTAGCCACATGCACAATAAGCCTTATCGTAGACTCTGAACGCCATACTCTGCTAGTGATAATCTGTGCTAGGAGGTGAAGTGAAATAAGAATCAGTGTTCACATCAAAGCCAAGCAACGCAATTTGTAAGACACCAGCAGGGAGAAGGCAAGTCAAGAGACACACATACAGAATGTGAGAAGGGAGCAGGGTGAGTTGGCTAGAGAGCCAAAAACAACTCTGTCTAGAGGGTAGGCCACAGCTAGCCACCAGGAAACCAAGCAGCAACCACACATAGCCAATGTGATGCAAACACACCTCCCATGTGTGAGAGTATGCATGTGTGGTGTGTGCAAAAGCTCATAAAAATATCCCTGTGGATTTAAAGAAAAAAGAAGAAGCTGTTTAATATAATGTACTTCTGCCGAGGGAAAGGTTTGTTAAAACATCATAAACCTCTGAACAAAGCAGGGCCAGGCTCAAATCTCCAAGCTTAAAAGTGAAACTTTACAATATAATAAAATACATGTGTCCGACGTGATGTACTGTTGTACAACAGCATATGTAGGTCATTCAATAATGCATTTATATACAAACCATCAGACAAAAACAGTTTCTGCTTTGACTAATCCTGGCATTTGCAGATGCTTATAATTACACACAGTCCAGGAACAGCTCCTTTTGATAAATCATGGCTTTGGTTCCTTGAGGTTTACTGATGAACAGTGAACAGTTTATATAATAAAAAAATATTATTTATATTATCATTTATCTTCTGAGAGAACAACTGTAAGCTGGTTATGCTGCAATAGCAGTTCTGCACATGCAAACACTCACTGGTCTGTAGCTTAAACAGGGTTCCTGCACATTTACAGCAGACGAAAAAAAGGTAGCACATCTAGATTAGAGCATTAGAAATATGACGCTGTACATTTGTGTTCCTTTCTGGTCCTAACAACCTCTTGTGGCTTTATAGCTTCATATTTGCATATCATAACAATAGATGAAATGCCTTAATGTCAGAAGGCAGGGAAAAAGATGGGGAGAGAGAATTTAGGTCAACACAGAGACAAGGCCCTCTTTAAAGAAGTCACTGACATTTCACTTCAAAATACCACAATGTTTGGGCATGTACACTCACCACCCCACCTACCCCTTAATTAAAGGTCCACCGCAATGCAGTCATGCTTCTCTAAATAAAGTGGACAAATAAAATAAATAAATAAACACCTCATTATGCTTTGTCACATTAGTGAAAAGCAGGCCTTAACAGATCAGCCCCTGTTCAAGCTGACTTTTCAGTCAGCAGCCATTTAAACCTGCTGACCTGTTACACTCAAGCTTACTTTCACTTCATACACAGAAAATAGCTGGAATGGAAATGTTTCTGTGCATTTGTTACTGACGAACACAGGTGCACTGAGGCTGGATGATTTATCACTTTAATATTGAAAAATTAACTGTACATTACATTAATCAACATGTTTATCTTCAGGTAAGGAAATTTAATGTCACCAACCAGAGCTAGGGATACAGTTAGCAGTGCAGCCAGTGTTCAGACCTTAAGCCCAAAATCTATGGATCTGCAGGTTTTCTTGATTGTGATTTTTATATTTTTGGTTCAAATGTTACATTCATTTTATTGGTCTATAGCATGAACATAAAGTAAAAGCTACAGAAATGACTAGGAGTTTAACAAATAATCAATCTGTATTGATGCATCAATTAAAATAGCGTCCGATTCGATGTATCAATCCAACACAGAAAAAACTGCTTTTGCTTGACTACATGGCTGTATTTGACCTTTAATAATAAAATGAAATAAAATCACATTATAATTTGAGTTGATGGAAATGTAGCATATTGTGTCAAACTTCATCATATTTTATACTGACTGCAGATGCTTAGCATCACTTCAAATTTTACACTGTGGAAAATGTATCAAATCGTTGGCTAAAATAATCGGATCGGATTAAATCGTGATGAAACTTATGATTTAGACCCCTAGAAATTATAGACCCAACCATCCCTCTGAACGGAAGCAAAAATAGCTCAAAATGACAGTGGTGGCAGAGTGGTTAGGACCTTGCCCTTGCGACCTGAAGGCCGCAGGTTCAAGTCCTGGCCTGAGCACCAGTGAGGTACTCTTGAGCAAGGTACTGTCCTGCTACACTGCTCCCTGGGTGCTGTTGAGAGCTGCCTACCGCTCCATGTGTGATGGGTTGACAAACCTTCTTCCTTGTCTCTTTCTTTTCTTGTGTGTGGCAGTTTATCTGCAGGCCTTCTGAGACAAGAGTCAAGTACTACAATGTTTAAAATGAGTAGGAGGTGATTACAGTGCTCAAGCAAAGTAGAGCACTTTTGAGAAATTAGGTGTTTTTATGTCTTGATCTGAAATTCGAATGACTCTCACTGCAATTGTGTCTTTTAAAGTGAGATGAAGAGCTAAAGCTCAGCGCATAAACTCTTTTGCCAACAGAATCATCATCATCACCATCACCTGTTTGCCATTATCCTCTGGTTTTGGCAGTACGGAAATGCACCTTGGGCCTGATTCAATCAGGCAGCCCCGTTGCTGCGGCTATTTCCTATTGTGCAATGCTTTTACAACAAACACTTTGATTCAGTGCAAATCAGAATGAACACAGGTTCAATCTTGAGAAGTGAGGAATTCATCTGTTCAAAATGTGCAAACACATAAACACACGTATGCTGTCTGACAAGAAAACCTAGGACCGCCAGATAGGAGGCTTGGGAGTGTTGGAATGGAACATTGAGCGAAAAAGTTCCTTTCCGTCCACAATGACGAGCCGTGCCAATGATGTAATCAGAACAGCACTGGACATGCAGCTCTGCTGGGAACTCAAATGAAGAAAATGAGTGGAGTCTGAGGAGGGCTGAAGATAAGAGTGGAGATAGGGTGTATAGGAAATGACAGAGAGGCTGAGCGATAGGCAGGGACAGAAAGAGAGACGCAGAGAGAGAGAGAATGAGTGTGTATTTGTGATAAAGAATGAGAGTGCATGAAGAGGAACAAGGGGGAGAAAATGTGAACTGTTGGTGTGTAAAAAAGGCACAGAAAAGGCAGAAAAAGATTGAGAGAGAGTAAGAAATAGGGAAAACAGTTATGCACAGTGCTAAGTGTTTTTAATGGAGTAGTTTAATGAAAATACAAAAGGTGTTTCATACCTAAAAAAACCTGCAAAGCTAAAAACGTAGATTTCAGAGTTAAACTAGTATCCGTAGACATTTGCCTGGAACATCTTTCCAGCCAACATGTCTAGAATTGTCTGATATTTCAAACCAATATTTATTAATGCATGCATTTCACTGTGGAAGTACAAGATGTTAGGGTAACATTGGAATTAGCATGCTAAAATGCTATATTTTTTTCTGTTTCAACCTCATTTTTAAGCTTATTATGAGTAAATGTTTTCTATTCCAGATAAAAGATTTAGTGTTTTAGCTAGTAAAAACCTTGCCTTAAAACTCTGAGTTCATTGAACTTTAAATCATAAGTTAACACAACTTAAAATGCCATAAAATACAGATTCTTATTCTGTTATTTAATTTAAAATATTTAATTTATTTATTAAAATATTTAAGGCAAACAAGTTACTTATTTACAAACCTTTATTGCAGTGTAGAGGTAGAATACAGCAAAATAGCAATTAAAGAAATTAAAAGAACAAACCCTGTGCAGACAGTTTTAAAAATAACAAAAAAATGAACCAACAACAGAGTGCAAAAAAATAGCTAAAAACATAATGCCTTTTAAGCAACCGAAGTTGAGTGTTGTACACTGCCAATAAGAGACACAACATGTTAATATCATGAGTAAATGTTTTTGCTTTGTGTGACCAACCTTTCTGTTGTGGATTCCCCCAGATTTTGCAGGAT
This sequence comes from Arnoldichthys spilopterus, assembly GCA_037974385.1. Taxonomy (NCBI): domain Eukaryota; kingdom Metazoa; phylum Chordata; class Actinopteri; order Characiformes; family Lepidarchidae; genus Arnoldichthys; species Arnoldichthys spilopterus. Next base: position 6,602,119 of record JBBPDA010000019.1, read on the forward strand.
TTTACACCCTATACTGCAGTCTACACACTGCAAAAAATGTTTAAAAAACATTTGAATAGATTGTCATACTCTTCTTCACTCTTGATGACTCTGGGTCAGTTAATGGGATCGGTTAAGTAAAACAGACGACAAGCCATGTGTACATATGGAACCGAGCATGCATGTGTACACACATATGTGTGCACATATACACCATACTATTAGGCTGAAGAAGTCCAGTTGCTCCGTTACTAAGATAAATTATTGCAGTCGAGTGTGGTCAGCTAAGTGTGTAATCAAAAAGGCACGTAACGTAGAGACACACGTTTCCTGTTCCCAGACAGGAAGCTGACGGATCAGGGTGCCGCCCCAGCTGTAAATCAGACACAATTAGAGCTTCGTATAAAACAGGCTCATTACATGTCTGTTAAAAGCCTGAGTCACTACAGTAATGCTTCAGGATCAAAGAGACACCTGGCCTTGGGTACACGCATACACACACACACATGCACGCATACACATGCTTGTAAGCAGAATGCTTTGAACACTGTGTGACAGCAATGCAGCAAATCATTTTCTCATCTCATCAGTCCTTTGTGTGCTTAAAGAGCCTGTATGTGTGTCCACACCAGTAGTGCACGTAAGAGAAGCTGAATGACCACACCAGGCCAATCTGCAACCACATAGCTCAGCATAAGTGGGACGTTTCTTGTTCTTCATCAGACAGAGACAACCAGGCTACTGGTTTGACGTCACTGATTTAACATTAGGGGAATTTCCCAATATCCGGACAGTCATGATGTATCATGATATCATTTAAACATTTAAAAGCCCAAAGAAACACAGTGTAAATGTTTATATGCTGCTAAAGAGCTATTTCAGTATGATGTGGGCATGATCCTAATAAGGTGCTTTAAATTTGTCATAGTTTTAATAGTTGCTGAGGAAATTACTACTTTTTCATCTGCACTGCATGAGGAGGATTATAGTTCTTATAGTGCCATTTTGATGGACTTTTTCTAGCTCCAACTTCAACTAAGTGAAATTGAAAGTTACTTATTTGTCATTGTGAACACACAACAAAATGTGATTTAACCCATCACACATGGAGCAGCAGGTAAAGCACCTGGGGAGCAGTGTAGCGGGATATTATCTTGCTCAAGGGTATCTCAGTGGTACCTGGTCTGGTCTACAGGACCAGAGTTTGTAAGTGTTTGTAAGTGTTTGTGTGTGTGTGACAGAGGAAATAGAAGAGTTTGACATCTTAAAGCCCTCCAATCACAGCATCCTCCATCTTGTCATATCCGTTGCTGCACCTGCCATTAGCCAGCTTAGGTTACTTCAGTGTTCTAAACAGCAGCGTGAACACAAACAAAAAAAACAATCTTGAAGATACGTAGTTCTTTGGAGAAGCTCCGTAGTGGGTAGCTCTAATGAGGCACTTTTATACTAAACAGTTCTAGGGACTCACTGAGAGAACTACACACCTTCAATGGTGTTTTTCTCTGTTTGGTTTCATTTCACCAGTAGAAATGCTAAATATTGTTAGAGACCATTTACCTCAAGAGGTATAGAGACCACATATTGAAACACAGAAGACGACATGATCGAAGTGCTGGACTTTACTGTTGGTCTATTTGTCTGTAATGTTCCCAGTTTTTTTGTGCTACGAGCTGTTGTTTACATAGTTAAACCCTCACACAGTTTAAAAATTGCTATCCTGTACAACTTTCACCTGCACTAATCACCATTCACTTACGTCACTTAGTTCCTCTAGTGTGAGAAAGTTCCTACCCTGAAACAAGAGACAAAAAAGTTGCTCAAAACAGTATTCTAAGAACTATCATTATTCTCAGTGTGCAGTGTGAACACCCAAAACACCCAAGGGGGAACTTCCTCCAGTGGTTCTAAAAACTATGTAGGCCAAAAGCAACTGATGAGTTCCTAGAACTGTTTGGTTTGAAAGTGCCTATATTCTGATTAGCAGAAGTAGTGAAACAGAATCTCCACAGGCAGGTTGTGTTGTAGACTATGCTCACTGTGTCCATGACTCACTAAAACATTCTCTAGCTTTTATATGGTGATATCATTAAAAAAGAAAGAATCTTCGTCACATTACTTACTATAATTAGATTTTTTTAAATTAATTTTACACTCTGGGTACTTTTAGGAAATACCTAGTTAATGTTTTAAATTTCCTGTACCAAAACCACTCCACAACTTTCATGACCATTTTGCAACCTAAATACAATTGAACACGTTGTTTGTTAACAGGCCTTTAAGACTGATGTTTTGACTGGATAGCCTGTTGTGCCTCATTTAAAAAAGCCCAAGTCAGAATTGCCATAGGCTGAATGAGAACATTTACAGAGACAAGGAATTCAAAATAAGATGTAGCCCCATTTCCGTATATGGACTTTATGGACTGGGGGCGAATGGCCACTTAAACAATTTGGTTTCTCATGATATGGGCCCAATAATGAATACATTCAGTGCCCATCACAATGGCCCTGATCACAGACCATAGGCTCCAGCATAATGGGAAACTTTATAACAGCCTAGAAACAGTCTATATGTTTAGGCGCCTGCTGAACCCAGGGTCTGCACGGCAGAATCTGAACCTGCATTGTATCAAACGAACATCTTCTCTGACAGATCTGGGCCTCTTAGATCATTCACTTTTCAAATATGTTTTCCTTCCACATTGCTTACTGTTGCGGTAACGGTGCACTGTAAGGACTGTTTTCTATTAATCCGCAATGATACTGACAATGTTTTGGTCTGTGCTCTGTTTGTGTTTGTCTGTGCATGTGTGTGTGTACACACATGTGTGTGTGTGTGTGTGTGTGAGTGTGTGTGTGTGTTTGTGTGTGTTTTTGTGTGTGCTTGTATGCATGTGTGCGTGTGTGGACAAGAACATGGTCAAACAATAGCTACACCCATTTGCTCTCATTACTCATCTCTTTCCATTGGGATAGTTTTGACCTTCAGTGTTGAACGATATTTCATATGTTCTTCATCACTGCTTATTTTTTCAAGCATTTCATTTGAGAAAATATTTAATATATGTAATATTTGTATAAGTGAACTAACAGATGTGTATAACAGCTTTAATACACAAAAAAATTCAACACATACACATACAGTGGGCAGTAATGGCCTAGTGATTAGGGCACTGCCTTTGGGACCTGAAGATCGCAGGTTCGAGTCCTGACCTGGGCACTACTGAGGTACCCTTGAGCAAGCTAGCGTCCTGCTGCACTGCTCACCGGGCGCTGTTGGTAGCTGCCTGCTGCTCCATGTGTGCACGTGTGATGGGTTAAATGCAGAGGTCACATTTCGTTGTGGTGCTTGAGTGTTTTCACAATGACAAAAAGTCAAAAAGCATTTATAATGCTCAGATAAGCATATTGTGATGTTATGTGCCGTAAGTCATACTGCCCATACCCAGTAGTGGACCCCTCTCATAGTCTGATGGGAATATTTTTTTTCACGTTTTAAAGTTAATATTGTCACTGTCAGTATAGTTTTTCCAAAATTCCTATGACCTATACATTGTGTGGAACATCATCTGAAATAGACCAGGAAATTATCCAAAATTGGTCTCTTTGGAGATACGAGAATTTGACACGATTTTCCAGCAGTGACAATGTAGGTCAATGCAAGCTAATCTCATCAGGAAGCACATTCTTTCCACAGTCGTGCAACCTTATTATTACTGGCAACAGTAAAATTTAGTTTCTTATTGAGCTGATTTGGCAGTTATGCCTATTAAAACCAGTGGTTCACAACCTTGGCCATGGAGCCCCCTGCCGTGCGTATTTCAGTGTTTCCCCTGCTCTTACACTCACTTCATCCCAGGAAAGGCTTGTTAATTAGTTGATTAGTTGTATCAGATGTTCTGGTGGCATGGAACATTCTAAAATGTGCAGGGGGTGGGGTGGGGGGCAAAGTCAGGGATGAGACATACTGTTCTCAACACCTGAGACAAGTTTATAAAAAAGACATTTTTATATTAAAAACATTTAAAACCCACAACAGCACATCAAAAAACTGGAAAATAAAGCACTAATTAGGCCAAAGGCTGAACGGCTTTAGGGGCTATATCAGTGCTGCCTCAACAGTTTTCTCTCTCTCTCATTTATGTTCTCAGAATCAGTTGGACTGAAGATGAAAATGTAATGTTTGACATGCCAGGCGCAACGTTTACCTTACCATTTCCAACGCCAATTACCAGACTAGAGATATCATATGATCTGCCACAGTGTATACAAAACCACCTGGCCAGTCAGCAGTATGTCCACAATAACAGCACCATCATTAGTGACTGTGATAAGCCTTTTCCTTAAAGAGAGCTGTTCGATCTCAGTCAGCACACTGAGCAGTCCACGGACCCATGGTGATTCTGAATTAATCTGGCTTCATTTTATTATAAAGGCAAAACAAACACAACTGCACTAAAGCTGAAGAGAACTTATCCTGGAACAAATTCTTCTGTATGTATGATGGCCAGTACCACAAAAACTGCTTCTAGGTCAGCACTCCTATTCCTAGAGTGAGATGCCATTGTCTAAAACAAGCTGCCCACAGTGTTTTGTTCACCTTCACCTTAACGAAGAGTGCCTGTAGTTTCAGGTGGGTTGAGAGACATTCCAGCAGTGAATTTAGGAAAGATTTGGGTGACCATTGACGTCTAGTGTTTGTTAAGAGCAATATTAACCTTGTAGCTCCAGTTGTAACTAAAGAAGCTACTTTTGAATGACAAACTTGTCTCAACAGCTAATCACCTGTTTTCCACTTACCATATAAGCTAAATGTAAAATTGTGCACATTTAATTTTTGTCCCTTATTCCTTCCTGTAAGGACAGGGACAAAGAATGTAAGTAACCATACATAATGCAAATGTAATACCATTTATTTTGGCTTTTCATTAAAAAAATATTCAAATAAATAACTCTTTTGAGACAAAGGCCCTTGTGAAACTTCATTGGTTTCAATTAAAGCAGGAAAAAAATAAAAAGATAGTGACCTTTTTATGTACAATTATGTGAATAACTTATTATTAGAATTGTAATAACTGTTATTACATTATGCTGTGATTAATTTTGGGAGGGGTAGGAAAAACTACTGGACTAAACAATAAACAATGTTATACAGTTGCACCAAGTGGATGTATGTCAGATGTAAATTAATTTAGTGATAGGTTTACCAACACTCCATTGCTCCAGTGTTGTCCTTCATATACCTAATTTTGCTCCTCTCTCCACAAAGGACAGGCCTCCTAAAGAGCTCTTGAGCTGTGGAGAAAAACCTGTTCTCTAGAGGCTGCCTGTCAGGAAGGTCAGACTGCTGGAAGTTATGGCCTATGGACGAGACACTGAAAGTTTGGAAAACCAATCAGATCCTTTGGATACAATACTTGACTGCTGACAGATGGAATGGAACACCTGTGAGCTTCTTAGGCATGAAAGTTAAGGACTGAATGAGGTTTTGCACCATGAGAATGGATAACAGAATGTACTGAAGGCTAATATCAGATTTGCTAAACATTATGGCTATAGTTTTGCAGCTGGATGTACAGATGAGCGCAAGATGACAGAGCAAACTGAATTGTGTTGGTTCTGACTAGAAGCTCCAGGGCAGGAAGGAGAAATAAAAAGTGGGGGAAAAAATAGAAATGTGTGTTTGTATAAACACTGACGCTTGTTTTATGAGGGCTATGCCCTCAGATTACTTACTGTGTCCAGTCAAAATATCCAAATTTCCCCTTTAAAAAAAGGTCCCATACCTCACATAAAAACCAAGCTGAACTAGGAACATTAGATATACGATAGCGTGACCAAACAGTGCAACCATCCAGTTCATACTTCATAAATAATCTACAGCCAATGGAGCTTGTTAGCACCCTGCTAAGAGTTGAGGTTGGGCTCTAGGGGCTACTTGGGTAATTAAATGACTGTACAGAGAAAACACATAAAAAAGCTTTAAAGGTCACCATAATGGGACATTCTTGAGAGATGACTGACCTGAGACCTGTCGCCTTAAAGGCAGCCAACTTGGACATGGCTGGACCCTCTGGCCTGAGATCAGCGCTCAAATGGCAATGTGATTAAGGAGACGGGCAGTATTAATTAAAGCCTGTGAAGGACTCACTGATCTTAGAAAGGGAATCCGAGATTAATCCCTACTGGAGACTTGGTCACAAAGAAGTTAACATAGCTGAAGAAGAAAGTTAAAGATGCCAACTGTAGATAAATGGAGAGAAAAAGTTGTAGACTGGAATTAGAGAGGGTGAAAGACAACACAGGGAGAAACAATTGCATGTGTGTGGCCCATGGGAGCGGTCATATGGTTCCTTGCTGGCGGTTCTAACTCAGTAAGGGAAGTTAACCTTATAAAAGTCATTAAGGTCAAAAGAGACAGACCCCAAGGAAACACACACTGAAACACAGACAGACAGACACATAAGGTTAATGTCTATGCTCATTAAATTGTTAGGCTTTGCTCTTTCCTTGGACCTTTTAATCAAAATATCATAATGAAATCATAGAGACGCAGGTTAAGCCATTTAGGGGGGAGCGGACATCCCGTGGGCACATTGCTGCTTCACTGGCTGATGTCTGACTGCGTGCATATCTGTGTGAAAACATATCCCCAGTGACATGTAACGTAATCCAACAGACAACATAATTAAAAGCATGTGTATCAGATTCGCCACAACTAAGCTAATTCGAGTAGACATGATTTCAAGTTTTTAATTCAACAGACTGCACCTGCACAAAGTCCCATCCAAACGTGGTCATACAGGAGCCTACAGGAACCAGGTCCAAGTCTGGCAAGACCTTGACCAGAAGACAGGGCAAACAAGGCAACAGATAGTCTAGGCCAGATCCCAGGACAGTTAATGAGCAGACGGAGCCCAAAGCAAACAGAAACAGGGCTGAGTGCATGGCAACCTGGGTCAGCCTTGGAACAAATGATTACATGTCAAAGGCAGTCGAGGCTTAGGAGGGTCCAGACCAAATAAAAGCCTACAACAGACAGGAACAAGGCAGCAGAAAGAGTCCTGAGCCAGCCAAATCCAACACAACACAATTTGCTGAGGCAATTATGACATGAAAAGGTTTGTGTAATCAGAGAACATGTCTCCGTCAGACATCTATTATAGTTCAATGAGGTGATTTTGATGAAGAAATTCTGTTACACTTAAACTGAGATGTAGCATGGTAACACCACATAACTAAAGCAATAATACTATTGTCGGTGCATTATCATCGTAGATCTGTAGATATGATCGCCATCATCATGTTGTCACTAACACCATTATAGTCTGTATCAACAACAACTTAGCGGCCATCAGCTACATCATCACCGTCGTTCGTCATCATCATTGGACCACCACAAACCTCATTTCCACCATTATTACTGGCTCCAAAATCATCACCACGACCATTTAAATTGTGAATAGTATTCATCAGCAACACCCATTGATTCTCATGGCCGATGGTCTTTTTAGCACTGACCTTCTTTTGCAGGACGTTGACCTTACGCTCCTTGACATCTAGCATGTCCTTTAGGTCCCGTATTTCTCCACTAAGTGTTCCTTTCTCGTCTGTGACATCCTGTAACTGCTTGCTCTTCTTATTCAGGAAGGACTCCTTCTCCTCCAGACGCAGCCTCAAGGCATCAACCTGAGGAAGACATCCAGCAATGCTGAGATATATATGGAAATGTTGCAATGGAGTAAAATCAGTACGAGTATAACATGTGTTTGTGTGTTACAACTTGTTGGTTTTGCATAGCAGCGCAAACCCTGAGCACTGAAATGCTTTAGAGGGTGCCCAAAGGTCCAAAAGTTGTTTACACATGACTGCCATCAATATCCCCGTTTAACAGTTATTTGTTAGAACCTTTATTAGGCTATGAAAGCTCTATAAAAGAGCAGAGTTTGTTTGGCGCAT
>JBBPDA010000019.1:6620938-6638438 GCA_037974385.1 Arnoldichthys spilopterus
TGTGTGTGTGTGTGTGTGTGTGTGTGTGTGTGTGTGTGTGTGTGTGTGTGTGTGTTTGTGTGTGTGTGTGTGTGTGTATGTGTGTGTGTATGTGTGTGTGTGTGTGAATGTGCATGTGGTTTTGTGAACATTTAAACACACTTGAAAAGGTACAATCTAGAAGCTCAGGTTTGAGCAAAGTTAATCTTAACTTACTGGTTAATTTTCTAAGTGTAACATTTTGCTGATCAACCTCTGGCAACAGACCTACTGAGATTTCCAGCATAGACATGATGTCACACAGTCTTCACCTTAGTCATCATGCAAACAGCAGCCATGCTAAGGGGAGGATTCAGAGACCACAGGTGTGTCTTTGTTGCAGTTGTGTGAGACATGGATTACTAGATATCCAATCTGTAGGGGTGATGTTTGACTGTCATGTAGCACCACTGCTCCTTTACACTAAAGGTGTGTTTTGTGCAAACATGGCAACCCAGCTGTTTGCCTAGAGGCCACAAGACACAGGAAAAGGACGGGTGAACTTGTCAGAAGTCGAAATTTAAAGTTTGCCCATCAAAAATTTGAGGACAACTTGACCTCTGAAAAGTTTTAAGTGCTATTTGATTTTTACAGCAAATTTTACTGAAGAGAGATTTTTTTTTTTGCAAACGTTTAGGCATTCCTGCTTCTCACATTTCAAATGTGAATATCAAATATATCTCTGGCACAACACACAACGTTAAACATACCAGGCCAAGGGCCTCATCTGTGTACAGCAGCTATGACCTCACATGCCCTAAAAAGCTTTTAATATTGTCCATACTGATCACACAACTTCCATTGCTCCATTGGGAGCTGTTGAGAGTTCGTTGCTCCACTGGGAGCCATTGAGAGCCCACAGCTAACTTCCTTGGTCATATTTTCCGCCATCACACATATAGTCTTCATAGCATCCTATCTGTCATTAATCATCATTATCACCCGGCTCAGAGGGTTGCTACAGGGCGTTGCTCCAAATCGCTATGAGCCACTCGGTATTTGATTGTTTTTCCTGCCCACTCCAAATCACTCGCTCCCTGCATCCTGCTCCCTGTCTTCAGCCGTTTCCGATATTTTACGACTGATGTTTCCTTCTTCAAACAACGATAGGTAGAGAGAAGATTAATTATAGGCAAGATTTCGACATGGCCACAAATGCTGTAAATTCGACCTTATTACACAAACACACATCCCACAGGTACACAAATCACACCGACACACTGAGACATGAACAGGCCACTGCTTTCAGTTAAAGACGAAGAAATTAACTCCTAATAAGCAAACGTTCTGCATGTGTGTGGATTGTGTCCAAGGATTGAAACCCCTGGGTCTAAAGAAAATATACAGCCTGCAGTGGGTGTCTCTGCGCCCCTGTTATTTATACAACAAGTGATGGATGATGATGGGTTGTTGCTATGGGAGACTCACAGCAAAGTTAACATCTTTGAATCTGAACACTGTCGTACCTCCCTTATAGAAAATCTATAGAACAATGCAGACCTTTAAAGCTGAGATGCAGCAGGGATTTTAGAGTGAATTTTGTAAGGGATATAATGACACAAAGAAGATGCACATGCATAGTTACACAGCAGAGCTGTTTGTTAAAGGGCCTTGTTTTACAGATTTGGTACATAAATGCTGCTGTACAGAAGGCCTTGCCATTAGGAAATACCACTGCAATGAAGGGGTGAACTTGATCTGCAGAAATGTTTAGGTAGGTGGTACAGGTCTACAGTACCAACCCCATCAAGGCCAAGACCAAAGGTTTCCAGCAGAACATTGCCCAAAGCATCATGCTCCACATGCCCCACCCAAGAAGCCAGAGCTGAGTGTGAATAAACAAATAAAGGCAAGTTGGGATTTATATCCAGTGTGAGCACTCCCTCATCTGTTTGTTTGTTTGCTTTATCGTTCACCTTTACAGAAGATTGATGTTTTGAGAAATATTTGATTGCTGCTAATCAACCACTTCATTTTGTTTAGGCATGCAGTTGATACATATACCTTATATCTCCATGTTTGTAAGCACCTGCTGAACCCTCCTGACTTCTTATGAAGTTAAAGCATTTAAAGGAATGTTTTGGTGGAAAGTCATATTTGCATAATTTTACATATTTCCCAGAGGTATTCAATCTGCTAGGACATGTCTGGTTGGGATGCACAATGATATCAGTATCATATTGGCATCAGCCTCCGTTGGCTTGACCCATAGTGCATCCTGGTGCCATCTCTTCCCCAGGTAAGGTACACATACAAGCCTGGCTGTCCATGTGATGGAAAAGGAAAGATCTACTTCTGAGGCTCACCTACCAGCTGTACATGCTTTCAGCATTGGACAGGAGTCACTCTGATCATTCTCTGACTACAAAGCAAGCTGCAATTCACTGTTCAGCACACATCACAGATGCTTGATGGGATTCTGTAAGCCAAATCATCACCTTAAAGCCTTATAATCATATTCCTTAACCAATCCTGAAAAGGCTTTGCCCTGTGGTATGATACATTTTCTGCTGACATTGAAGGGGTGTATTTGGTCAACAACAAAGCTGAAGGTGGCACGTGTCAAAGTAAAATCAACATGAATTCTCAGCGGAACATGGCCCATAGTATCACATTTGCCTACATTCCAGGGCTACTTCTTCCATTGCACCATGGTCCTGTTTTGATTCTTACATGCCCATTGCAACATTAGACCAAAACAAAGCAAGTGTGTGTGTATAATGGGGGTCAAAATTCTGAGACCACTGAGATTACTAGTAAAAGTGCTTTGTTCTTAGCTGTATCTCCATATCCTTAGTAAGACTTGAGGAGATTTTTGTTTTAACTTACAATTTTAAAAATGTTCTTATTTTATTTCAAGGAATTTAAAGCACTTATATCATTCCCCAATGAACTGTTGACACAATTTAAATGACAATTGATAATTTCAAATTATTTAACAAAGTAAAAAGCACCAACACTATAGATACAACATTTTTCCCCACAGCAATCTAAATGTATATGTAAGGTTTTTGGGACAGAATTTAATTTTAATTTGTAGTTTTTTTTAAATATTGTGTTCCTATCATGCGGTGCACAACCCTGATACACACTTTAATACCCACTCAATCACGTACATCCACATAAAATCAACCCTAGCAATCAGTTGTTTATATTTTGACCCAAGGTCGTGAAGGTTAAGAAAAAAATGACCTGTCATTGACTAAGATCAACAGTGGAGAAGTAGTGGAGTTGACAAAAGTGAACGTTGCTTCCTCTTCCAATTGCTAAAAACAGCATCGAGGGAGCTATCAATCTAAAAATAAGAACTTCCACCCCCTTACACACGTCTCACTGACAGAGAGGGACACTTAGAGCCTGGTGTGAACTTTGACCCAGGGCCGAGGGTCAACCACACTTTTCAGGCTGAGGTTGATGCATCCATTATCCTGTCAGCTCAATGGCTGGATAAATGGGAGCAAACAGAGAGGGGTGCAGAGATAGTTACAGAAGAGTGGGCGAGCACATTTTTTTTTCTTTCAATTAGTTACCTCCAGCTCCATCCCTGACCCCCAGAGAAAATGTGAGTGTTTGTGTGTGTGAGTATCTTTGTTTAGCTAAATTCCTCAGTCTGCAATGAACTAACTGTCCCGATTAAGCAAAGCTTAGAAAAGGTGTTTTCCTTCAGGTGATTGATGAAGAGAGGAAAGGAGGAGTCGCCAACCTCATTTCTTTTTCAGTTCTTCCTCTCCTCCTCCTCTGGACAGAGAGAAAGTGGAGAGATCACTCTCGCAGGGTTCATGGATGTGCCTCATAAAGAACAGATGAAATGCAAAACACGAATGTGTGTCAGTTAAAATTTTACCTGCAGATTTTAAGTGTCTGTTTTCACCTCAGCTAACATTACTAGCTTATTCACATTGTGATGTGTAAATACTTCTTATATTTCAGCTTAAAATCAGAAATTTTTTGAAATCAGCTGATTCTAAATGTGACAAATTCACAAAAATGACGTTGAAAGCTTTATTTTGTTAAATCTTTACCAGGAGAGTGTAAGGTGAACTTAATCTTGTTTATCTGCCCTTTTTTACATTTTGCACTATGCTTAACACAGCATTAATTATAATGTGATTCATTGGTCTAAAATGATTAAAACATTCCCCGAAACATAAGCTGTTTATTCATACAGGAAGAGTATTTCAGCCTGGAATACTTTCTGAATGAGGCACAATCAGCTTATTTGCATATATCAGTCTTAAAGCCACAGTAACAAAAACAGCCTGTTCAATTCTAAGGGATGATACATGGTCATGTTAACATGATTTATGACTGTTTTTGCTTTATAAAACTACACCTTGTAATAAAATACAGTGTAAGTAGGTAAATTTACTATATGGGATCATATACCATATGATCCAAAGAATTTAGGTTTTTTCGGTCAAAAGCATGCAGACTAATCATTAACTGTCTTACAATTTCACAATGCATTTTTAAAATCTCACACATCATTATATTTGCAATACCTACCAATAAAATTCTAATTTTGAATTATGTCCATATCTTGCACATGTGCATGTATGCATACATACACACACAGTGAGGACAATCCCTATACAAATGTGTGTATGCATAGGCTGAAAGTAACCTGGGGAAATTGCTACCACATGTCAACAGCGTAAGTGATGCACAGTGGACCCCCTTCATTTACCAAAGCCCCCTGGGCAAAGAAAAATAAAGGAGAGAAGGAGGTGGGGGTGGAAGGTGCGGATAGAGAGAGAGAGCCAGAGACGTTGGAAGAGATTATGGCTGAAAGAGAGCAGGACAGGGGAGGAGAGGAGAAGGTCTGTCAGTGGTATTCAGTCATGCTGAATATGGTAATTTGATTTGTTAAGATGTAGTAAATGTCTACCTTATAACTTTCACAGGCCAATATGTGATTGATAACTCTGAATATAAATAAATATATTTATATACTTACTTACAAACTTGCTTATGTGTTTCCTAATGCCATAGGATATCCTGCTGTCTATGAAAACAGACAAACCTTCAAATAAAGTTTGAGCTTCAGAAAGGCAGCTGCTAAAGTTTTAAGCATTGTGACCCTTTTTTCACTAGTTTTTATAGACATGTAGTGTTGACATAAACACGTCTACAACAAATTGTCTTGGGCTGACTGACCGCATTTGGGGCAGGACGACAGAAGTATGGACATTTTCTTTGGATGGTAATGGTTTATTTAGAACAATGCAATGGCAGACGATTTTCTAAGAATACAATAAAATTTAATAGTGTCTGTTTACTGAGATTATCATCTGTGCTTGAAGTACTGGGTCTGACATTCAGGGGCCTTTAAATATAAAACTTGAGACTGGGAATACACACTTAAAAGAACGTGGTCTGACTCACACCACTGCAGTGCAAGGCTGATTCTATGGTGAGTGTGTATAAGCATGGTTGAATAAGCAAAATGGGGTTTGCATATCGACGTGAATGGTAGGGTGTGTGCGCTTGTGTGTGCTTGTGTGTGCATGTGTCTGCGTAAACCATTAAATATCTCATCATTGCCTTTCTCTCCCCTAAGTTACTGTTTTTTATTACTTTTCCACATGGACACTCCGCTGCTTCCAAAACATGGAGGCTCTTTTCTTTGGACGGTGCATGTGTTTGCGCTGGGCCGCACAGATCCCTCCGCTGACTGCTCCATCTGACCTGTTACCGAGCAGACCACAGGCCTGCGGAACACAGAACCCAACTACCACGCCAAGGGGAAACCAGGACAGAGCCCCACAGAAGCCGAGATGCTTACTTCAGGAGTATCGGGAGTATTAGTGTGTATGCATCTGTAAGTGTCAGGAGGTTAATGGTTCCTTGTGAATCTGAATAAACATGTGTTTGCCCTTTGCAAGCACGATTCTCTTTTATGAAGGTGATAATTCGGAGGAAATCTAATTTACACCACTTTCTCCTGATCCCAAATGTAAATAAGTCTAAAGTTGATTTCTTTAGTTTTGCATTGGAGCTGCAAGGCTAATGTTGCTAAAAAGTTTAAAATGTGTCTGCATTTCACAAACTTTTGCCTCAAACCATGATGAACTGATCTCACTTAGACTTGGGCAGTGGTGGCCTAGTGGTTAGGACAATGCCCTTGTAAACTTGAAGGTTGCAGGTTCAAGTCCCGGTCCAGGGACCACTAAGGTACCCTTAAGCAAGGTACAGTCCCACTACACTGCTCCCTGGGCACTGTTGATAGCTGCCCACTGCTCCACATGTGCATGTGTGATGGGTTAAAGGCAGAGGTCACATTTCGTTGTGGTGAACTTTGTGTATAATTAATTAAGTTCACAATGACAAAAAGTCACTTTCACTTGCTTACGTAGTAAAAGCAAGGATAAAATGGATGCTTATTGTTTTAGGCCTTGTTCAGAGCTTCCAGCTTAATCAGATTTTTCAGATCTCATATGAGCAGGACAGATTTTCTGCAATCTGAACAGCACAGAGCCACATGAAATCTGAATTAAGCCACATGTGTGGGTGGTTACAGATCTGATTCAGATTAGGTCGCTGAACATCTGGCACATCCAATCTAGTCAGACTGCTATTTGAGTGTTTTTTTTGTTTGTTATTATTGTTTTTTTAATCATTTGGGATGGCAGTTGATATCAGAATTTGTGACAAGAACAATGGTAATGGACATCACATACATATCATATTTTTACGGGTAAAAGTAAAGATTTGTCTCAATTTGAAACTTGCCTGTATCAACCCATTGATGCTTGTACTGACTCATGACTCAGTTTGATACTTGTCCATATCGGCTAAAACTCAAATTGAGTCTCAAATTGAGACTCACTGTATTGACTCAAAACTCAAGGCTCGCCTGTATTAACACTTTTTCTGTATACAGTGTTTACTCATGTGGTACTTTAAAATGAGACTTTCTGCCCGAACATTTGAAAGAAATTTTGAAATATGTAAATGGGGTGCTCTATGTAAATAGAATTTACATATTGCACTGCATTTGGTTGTGTGTGGTCTCCTATACTCCCCATTGCTTCAATCCTTCTTCGGTCATTATACACTAAGCCCATGTTTCAGACCGTCTACATTTCAGAAGCAGTTAATGACTACACCAGCTGTGCAGCAGCTGCTATGACCATTCATATACATACACCAATTAACAACCACACACACACACACACACATAGACACACACACTTTCACGCACACTAAATGAGTATAGATAGAATCATAATAATTTTATCCTGACTTCATGAAACACCACCACCAAAAGAACCTGAATAGGTCACATGGAAAACTTAAACAGATAATGAATACAGAGCAGGTGTCAAACTGTATCACAGTTGTAGAATCAGAGTCATACTAAGTATCTTATGCTCACAGTCTAAGGAATGTAACTACTTTTGATGCATAAGGTTTATCCGTATCAGAAACTATTTATAGCCAGCGTAGGAAAGGCTGCCATGCATGACTGCAAATATATAAGGGGGAAACTTGTTGATGTTTTGTGCATGCCTGCATCAACCTGCAGCCAAAGCTGCTAAAACATAAAATATAAATCAGCATTTTATTCACACTACAAAATGGCGTTTTTCCATTTTGAGAAGACATGTCATTGAGAGAGCAAGAACTGTCAGGGTTCCAGAGTGACACAACCACTGGTTCAATACCTGGTGATGCCACAACCATTCATAGCCAGGAATCCAAAAGAGCAGACCTGGCTTTGCTCTCTCTGGGTGGGTAGGATGGCAAACCTTCTCTCCCCATCACCAAGTGTGATGCTAGCCAGCCAGGAGTCTGTTGATGGTTAGCAGTCTCCTATGAGCAAACTGTCCAATCACAAGCTTCATGTGACTCAGAGGAAGCACATGCTAGCCTTTACCCTACCAGTGTTGGTGGTATCATGTGACTGTGGGAGTTCTAGCTAGTAGGTGGAACTTGGCACAGCTTCATTTGGGAGAAAACATGTAAAAAAATGTCAAATGGAGCAAAGAAAAAAAATGCTCAAATGTCACGTTATTGTTGCTTATTTGTGCAGATTTATTTTGTGTTTCTCTGGCCATCTTGGCATCAACGTCTATTTTCTAGACTAAGACAGGCATACCAAACACTGCATGAAAACAGACTTTTTTTTGGAAGGATGTATGTAGGCATTTAGACTCTTTCTTTCTGTGGATTGTTTCTCTCACTTTAAACAGGGATCCATGGCCTCTAAGATCTGTCTGTGGAAGTTTTATATACAACTGTTAATGAAGATTCAATAGTTATAAAACAATGGGCCAGACAAAACAGAAAAAAACACATTTAAGTAAATGCATAAAAGGAATGCAGACATTGCATAGGCAAGTTACCTAATAAATCCAAAACAGGCAGAAGGAGAGATATCAGTGCTAAACGCAGAGGCCAGACACAATTAAACTAATTTTACTTGCTGTGACCAGGCCCATCACATCTATATAGGCAAACTAGGCATTTGGCTACATTAGGGCTTGAGTACAATTTTTTTTCCCACCTATGATGAACTTAGTTGGAGAATATTTCAATGTTTCAAATCCTCTGTAAACTAGGAATGCGTAATTTCTTAGGTCGTCTGTAACGCTGCCCTGACTGGTTAAGCAGCTAGTAACTTTGTGAGTGAGGGCAAACTCTGAAAACTACTCAAAGCTACAGCTACAGATTTGCTTTTGAAAATTTATCTCAAAAATTAGGACTGCATAGTTTCCCATTTCCTAATCTGAAAGCACAAATGGAAAATTGTTGAATGTGTAGTAAATTATGTGGGGCACCACATCAAAAATTAAAATGGAGAACAATACACAGAGTCCAGTATTATAATATAATATAATATTATAAATAATCCAGTATTACACATCTTTGTTTGTGAATTAGGAGTAAAAGCTATGCAAACACATAGTTATACCTTTATTTTAAATACAATCATGTTGTAGAATTGTGTCTGAACTCACATTGCTTTGTAATGATACAATTCATTCAGACATACCTATATATGTTTAGTGAGAACTGGCTTCAGCATAAATAAATATTTATAAAGACGTATTCCTAAAAATATCACTATTTTATTGATTGTTTGATAACTGTCAGTTAATTTTCTAAGGTGAATTTAATAAAAGCTGGCTTTATGACAACTGATGCTTTTTAGGATTTAGTCAATTGCCATAAATGGCTTACGTAGGCATTGTGCAGCCTTGCGAATGCCATGTTTTAGTAAATCATTACCAATTGTTTTGTTAGTGAAAGGTGGTTCTCATTACTTAGCTAAATAAACCATATTTAAAAGACTTTCCTTCTCTTTCCCATGGTCACTGATTCTACAAAACTTCACAAATCTACAAAGTAACCTTAGATTCCTGTTGAGTTCAGTTCCATGCCTAAACACTACAACACAAAAATGTCCAGGTGGTAAATACTCTTGAGAGAACACTAATTAGCTAGAAAAGAGTGGTTGTTTTTTAGTGTATGAACTAAACTAGTTAGGAAAGATCTCCAGGAGGTAGGCTGGTGTTTTTTGGGTCATTTTTTTTACCATCCAGATACAAATACATACTGCATGCTTGGCACAACAGTAAAAAATCATTGAGGTGTTACAGAATGCTGTCTATATGGAGAACTTATCTGAAATCTTATGAACAATGCATGTCTTGTTGTGCTTCAGCAAGCACTACGAACTGCACAACTGTCTCCAAAAGTCTAAAGCGTTCACTTCAGCAGTTTCCAGTCCAGACTATAAGAGAATGTGCCACTAATGGCCAATTAAGGTTTTTATTTTCAGACAGAAACTGCATGTATCTGCGTCTGTGTGTAGCTGAGCAGCCATGTGGAATGAAATATACTGGGCCGAACAATGGCCAGAATAAAAAGACTCCAAAAACAGTATTTAGTGGTTAGGACTAGGGAAGTAAATGAACATTTAAGTAACTGGATATTCATTTGAAATGGATCATCTGTACTGTTCTATTTATTTAGTTCTCTACTAAGTTTTTTCATCCCCTCAAAAATGTTCATTTTCATTTGTTTCCTTCAATAAACATCCATGCAATCTATTTTACACAAACGTAAAGAGACTACCCAACGAGGGCACAGCAAGCTGTTACAGTTACCCACAGGCTACTTTGACCACAGTGTTCCAATAAAAATGTCACCGCAGTGAAATGCGCAGTGGGACATCAGTGCATCATCCAATGCTCCAATGTCATCCATGTTACTGTAGCAATTTTTCCCAATCAAAAAACAACCAAAAAAATTCACATACATGGCATACGATAACTGTTAGGGGTGCACATAAGTTTTCAGCAACTTTCTGAGCTCAGTACTGTTATCATTGACCATTTAATTTGATATTTTTTTACATTTGTTCATGTTATTTTACCTTATAAAGTAACTGTTTGTGTGAATGAGAGTCAAAGTCAAATCTCAGATAAAGCAGACATGTTAATTTACCCACATGAGTAAAGTACATAATTGCTGAAAGGGCTTATGTCTGACCAGTATCTTTTGTGTAAACATTTACATAATGCTAGTCAAGTTTTTTAGTTTTCAAAGGACAAAAAAGCACTGTATTTTTGTACACAATTCAGAAATGGAGATAGGAAACTGCCTCCAGCATCAGATAATTTGTATATGAAGCTAAAATAAATAATGAAATGAATCAATATGAAATTAAAAAAAAGCCCCCCAAAAATAGATGCTTTCCAGCAGGCATTATAAAATTAAAATATGTTCTGTTATCAAGTTTCTCATAGATAAGAATCAATTGGTATATTTTTCTCAAGTTCCCCTCCAAGCAACTGCCTAGTTCACATATGAGGATGCATAAACCCTGGACTTACAACAGTAAAAGGTAATCTGATCAGACTGTGGGTGGTAGGATAGGTATAAAAGCATATTGACTTGCTGCACTAAACTAATCTCATGTGAGAAATGGTTCAAGATATCAGAATGTCACTGTTCAGAATTTTCAAAAGTTGTTGGATTTTTACAGTTTTGAGGCTGTGGCTATAAGGTGGACACCCATGTACTATAAGCCTTAGGTAAGTGAGTGAAAGACAAAATAAATCATTAAAAAATGTGGTAACATTTTACTGTATGGTACCATTCAAAATGTTACATGGCATCTACATACGCCTTTTATGACAAGTGCCATAAACCTACATAGGTATTTATAAAGGTTTATTCCAACAAGTCCCACTTGTCATTACACTTTCATGATGAATGACACTTGTTGAATGAAACTTTTATAAATTTTTATGTAGGTTAATGTCAGTTGTCATAAAAGACGTGTGTACATGTAACATAGCCTTAGAAATGCTACCCTACAGTAAAGGGTTACCAAAAAATGCTAGATGCTAATGATGAGTTTTCTGAATCTGGACTCGAACATACTGCAACATACCTTAACATTACATTATTAGTAATGATTCTAGTATCATCCTCAATAATCAACCATAATACTTATTACATTTTCCCAATTACTGTCAAATAATATGATTCAATATGCAAAAGACTCCACCCCTCTGGTCAAAGTACCCGTTAGGAAGTTTTTGAAGTGAAAATTAGCACATATTCTCTACAGAGAACACATGTAGATATGGCATTTGCCTCCAAATTTTAGTGCAAACTTTCTTTTCTACTGCCTGAGTTCAACACATAGGGTAAAAAAATCTAAAGTTGTCACAACTTTTAACATTATATGTTCAGTTAAGCAAATACACAATAATTGTGAGTTCATGTGATGTGTTCTTATGCACTTTTTTCACTTAGAAAATCATCATCATCTGACTGGGGTGTCCAAACTTTTAATTTCAAATGTATATTGTGCTCTTCATTGCCATATTTGGTCAAATCTGACATAACATATAATTAGAAAACTGTGAATGATTAACAAGATTTATCGACAGGTGCAGTTTTAATGTTGTCCATCTGGTATGACATCTACTGCATTTCCCCTATTATACCCCTATTAAAAATGCAGTACCGTTCTAATTGGACATCTGAGATGTGGATTCAGTTTCATGCTGCACTACACCTGAAAGAGAGAGAGACTTCCCATGCAATTAAGGGGTCAAATTACAGCTGCTGCTGCCCAAAAACTCACAAGGGAGTAAATGGACAAAATACACTGCAATTCTACTGCGTTTTAGAAACTCAGTATGACAAAATACACACTACAATCCATGTGAAGCTGTTAAAGAGCCACAGCATTTGAGGAAAAACGATTACAATTGTCAAATGCCTGAATGTCAGTGATTCATTAGGGCGTTCATGGAGCATTTGCCAGGAACATGACCGACTGGTCAGCATGTTCATGGCATACTTTGCTTCACCAATCTGTCAGAGCAGCCATTTGCTGAGCAGCGCTGTTATGACCGGTTTCAAACATTTACTTTTTTTCCAATAAAGCCACTAAAAGTCACACAAGTGTGTTATTCAGATTGCCCTAGCTAAAAACTGACAAAACTGTTGGCCGCTTAGCTAATGGAACCCGCCACTGCTGATGAAAAGCCCTGAACATCACTCCTCCAAACCCAGAAGAGTAGAACTGCTGTTTGGCCGTTCTACCTCCGGTGGCTGCCATTTGGCCTAGCGGACTACCGCTACATTAAATCGCAACAATGTCTATGCTCAACCTATTTTACACTAGGCAGGCTACCAGTAACACATGGGCAAGTCTAGTGGATGGTACACACACTGGCACACAGACAAACCCACACCGAAACACAGCTAGAGAAAGAAACACATGCTGACTGATAGTAGGTCACTATTGCCAAGCATGATATGAGAACTGGGAGTCTGACAATAAAATCAGCATCATTACCATATTTGAGAATTCATCATCTAGAAAAGTAAAAGGAGTCAAGAAAACTAAACACTCCAGAATTCTCATGTACCTCACCACCCACCCACTGAATATAAATCATGTTCTGAAAAACAAAAAGCAAGACAAAATATGCCCTCCTCTACAAATGATAAGATATGATAGCTTTATTGTAACGTTGCGACTACAGTGAGATATTGTCTGAAGCTAGAATGTACAGATATACAAAAGTAAATATTAAAATATAAAGTGCAAATAACTATATACAATTCCAGGTATACACAGAATATTGAGGCTAAGGTGCTGGTGCTGAGTGCAAATGGATTCAAGTGGTATGGTGCTATGACCATATTTCTGCAAAAGTTTAGAAACATTCACAGGCTGCCTTGCATGCACAGCATGTTGAAGATCTATGCAAAGATTTTCAATAATATGCTAATCTGGGGACGGTGGAAGTTTTCTGAACCCAGCAGTTCTTCTGACAGCAAACATTTAAGACAATGAGTGTCTTGATGGCATATGTGCATATATGTCTAGATAATATTTCTCCTCCTTCCATTCATTTGTTTGTGATCTGCCTGAAGTGCTTTCTCTCTGTACTTGTGTCCTGTTATTTTTTTTACAAATTTTTTAAAGTTTTAGATCTACAGTCAACTGCTTAGATAATTTCTTGCCTGCTGAGTGTAAGCACAACTTTTTTTTACACGTATGTCATTTCTTACATTACAGAAGCAGTAGCTTCAGCAGTACTGATAGTACAGATGACAGCTACCCACAATGCAGGCCTGCTACCCATAATGCTTTCAATTAGCATCTTAAGTATCTTGACCAATCACAGATCTAGAGTGTTTCTTTGAGTGTTTTGATGAATCAGAGTATGCATGTATTTCATTATTTTGGCAGGTCAATATCTGCCCCTGTCACATTACTCACCAGTGTGATTTAATATACTGTAGCTACAACATGCAGCATATCATATACTATTTTATATATTTTTATATATATATATATATATATATATATATATATAGTGACAACATTACCATTTTGGATTATGGGCAGTGGAGAGTGCACAGTTCAATCTGCTAAATATACCATAAAATCATCTAGAAGCAGCTCAGACACTTTGACCAACACTGCCACTCAGTGCAGTGTCTATTACATTAAATTAGTAAGTGCTTCAAATGCCTTATACAACTCTGAATGACTCATCCCTCTGAATATGAGGAATTTGCTTCCCTACCCCCTTGCCCACACACACAAAAATCTTTGCACATTTATAGACAATTAATGGTATAATTTTGGCCCAAATTGCTTCCTTTAATGAAGGACTGGGCAAGGCTATGGTCTTAGTTTTCTATTTCCCGGCCAACAAAGAAATTAAGTGAAAGTTCCATCGTACATGAAAATCAGAGAGGTCTCCCCAGGCTCAGTCTGAGCGATAAAACTGTTGAGTGACAGAAAAGCCAGATGAAAGAGTGGACAAGAAAACCCCATGATTCTCCCACGATTCCAAGGCAAGTAACAGGAAATCAGGGCAACAAGACAGCATTAAAATGTGCACTTCCATTCAACCTTAGTGAGTCATGTGAATTAGAAAAGTCTGGATGACTGAATAGTAATAAGATGCATTATTTCTTTCATTTAGAATAACAATCTGACCAATTCAGTAAGGAGCCATGTATGGCTCATACAACGATCAGCCATAACATAAACAAAACCTGCCTACTATTGAGTAAGTCCCTTGTGCTGCTAAAACAGCTCTGACTGTGGTGCAATGTGTTTTTTGCCAGCTTTCTATCAGAGTCAGCATTCACTTCTTAAACCACAGTAGCTACTCTGTGGGATCAGACTAGACGGGCTAGCCTTCACTCCCCAGATGCATCAGTGAGCCTTGGGTGCCCCTGACCCTCGCTGTTTTACCAGTTGTCCTTCCTTGGATCACTTTTGGTAAGTACCAACTACTGCATACCTGCCGTTTGGAGATGTTGTAACTCACAGTAAGGCCCTTGTCAAAATGATTCAGATCCTTACACTCACCCATTTTTCCTGCTTCCTGCATAGGCTGTTCACTTGCTGCCTAATATTTTCCACCCCTCTGACAGGTGTCATTGTAATAAAATAACGAGAAACTCCTTGTTATTCAATGAACCTGTCAGTGGTCCTTCGGCCCCTATTAGACGTCTTTACAGACTGGTGCTACAATCTTAGGCTACATTCACATTACAAGAGGCAATGCTCTATTCAATTTTTTTTGCTCAGATCTGATCTTTATAGCATGATGGTCAACCTTTGTGTGTGTAAGTTAATCACATCTTTCTTTAGTGTGAACGGACTTATGCCTTGAAACGCTCATGTACACAAATCCGTACCGTCACAGGTATGAACTACTTGTGTTTTCATTAACCTCAGACTACAGCTGAGCACTATATTTCTTAATACTCCCTAGAGCTGTCATATTCTGGCACAGGAGGTAAGTATGAGGTCTTAAACACTTACGGTGGGGCACAACATGAGGTAAACACACGGACCAGTAAACAAACAAAGGCACATAGCTATATTATTAAAATCTAATAGGGTAAGACAAGAGAGATAAAATATCACAAGGCCCATAGTACAGGCCTAACCTAAGAAGTGCAATCTGCAAGTCATGGGACTATACGTAAAGTACTGACATAAATCTACAGCAGAATCCTGCAGTAATATGTTGTTTTTCTCTTTTTTTTAGAGAATTGTTTTTTATTTATTAGTTTTTAGAACAATGCACATAAACATCAATACAATTTAGGATAAATTCCAAAACATGGCTCTGTTGACACCGCAAATTAAGTTTGTTTCTTAAATCTGATGTTTAGACTTGAGTGTTCAGGTTACAAATTACAAGGGACCAAATGTGATTTGTGTAATCCATTACAAACCTACATAACTTCCAATAGTAACACCAAACTTAGTGAATTTATAGCATTATTATTTTGGTGTTTACTGTTACTTAATGACTATAGTCAGCAGAACAAATGTGAGTACATTACTGTATTACACTGTATTATTAATTTGCAGCTTATTACTGTATTACTTTATTACATGCTCATTCTGTCATTTATAGTCACTGAGTAACAGTACATGTTACAAATAAAGTATTTATGCAGGTTATTTGCTGTTTTGCAAACACCCACCCTCATCACTGCACATAGGAATGAGTTATTACTATGGCACTCAACCAAATGTGACCATGCAAATCAGATTTGTTTCCTAAATCTGCTTTTTAGATCTGATTATTCAGAATACAAGTGATCAAATCTATCAAATTACCAGTGATCAAACTATATTTCAAGCCATATTTCAACTGCAGCATACAAAATAAACATGTTACCTAAGTGTATGTTAAAAGCTTCAGCTCAACATGTTTAAGCTATATAGTTGGATGTATGAAACACATGAAATCTGACCTGACTGGTCAAACAGAATCACATGTAATAAATCTGATGTGAATCAGATTTGAAACCACCTACAAAAGTTGCCTGAACAGTCAGATTTCATGAGGCTTTCTGCCGCTCATGGCGCTTTTTTGCAGTTTTACAAAAACTACACGAAATCTGTTGAGCTCAAATCACATGAGCTGAAAATCTATTCGAGCTGCCTGTCTGAACAAGGCCTTTGAAACAGAGGTCCCAACTGTTACCCACTCTGAAGAGTTCAGCACGACTGATGCTACAAAAATGTTCTTTTGTTCCTGCTTCACCAGTGAGGCCTCAAAACCCTCAATTAGCATTATATATTGTATAACTTGGCCTTTAGTGTATTGCTCTCCTTGACACACAAAAACACAGACACTGACCTCAGTCTGCAGGATATTGGCTCTTTGTTCTTTCGCTGTCAGGGATTCCTTGAGAACTTCAATGTGTTGCTTGCAGTCTGAATTTTGATTGGTCAGGGTTTCCAATTTAGTCTGCAGTGCCAACATCTCAGACTCTTTTTTTGACAGCTCCTGTTTAAGTTGATCAATCTGAAAGACAGTGAGATAGGGAGGGAACAGTTAAATCCATGTAAAAAAGAAAACACACAAAATCACAACACACCCATGCTGGAAAACTGTCTAAAGCATTTAGCAAGAGTGAAACACTTTTTTGTCTAATATATAGTGCCAAAGGTCTGAACAGATTTCAGTGTGATTATTCCCATAAGCTCAAGAGAACAAACAATGCACCACCCAACAACCAGTGAAACTGTTTGAGGAAGCCAAAACGCCCACCAAACTTCATAATAGTTAGGATATTCAAATATCTGGCATCACTGAGATGTGTGAAACAAAACAAGAGCAAAGTAGGTGCATCTACCATCTAGCTAGCACATTTTTTGTTTGTTTCTTTTTCTCTTGGACCATCTCCAAATACTGCCAAAAATTTGATGTAGATTTGATGAATCTTGGTGCAGAAGAAGAGCAAGAGCAGAAAAGAAGAATGAACAAGACAGAGAAGAGAAGAGAAGTGAAAAGAAGAGAAGAGAAGAGAGGAGACGGATTGAGGGACGGAGTGAGTACTTTTGATTGATCTGATATCTTCTGTTGTTGAGGGAGCAGGTATGTTTGGTCGAGCGAGCGAGAAGTCACTCGTGGAGTTGGTGACCTAAACTTTTCCTAAAACACAAAGAAGAAAA
>JBBPDA010000019.1:6646279-6657333 GCA_037974385.1 Arnoldichthys spilopterus
TTTCAGACACAGACGTACCATGCTGAAGGCCGATTGGTGAGCTGTTTGTACATAAGAACTACTACCCAATCCAAGCCTAGTTAGAGGGACAGTGTAGTGGGCGGGATTTGTTGGAATACAGAATTCATCAGCCTCCATCAACAGTCATATTATTTTAGCAGAAAGGTTATTTACTGTTTATTGAAAATTGTTCCAGTGGGTGTTAGCAGTCTGCTTGACAGGGGGTGGGGTAAAGCGTTGGCGGTTCTGTGTTTGTGTGTGTGTGTGGGTGGGGGGGTTGTACTTTTGGAAAGTTCACTTAGGGCTCCAACCTGGTCAGGGCTGACCCTGATTTTCATTAACAAAGTGAAAGGAATACTACTGCACCCAATGCACCTTTTTGTTCATTAGCTGGTCACTCAGGCCCACCTTTTGACCTAAACAGATCCACATGCGCTACTAAAGAGCTAAGTAGTGGCTAGCAACAACTGTTAAGCAGTGATCAAGATAGGTCTGATTGACTGAGTCCCTGATATTGGTAAGTAACTAGTCTTGCCCCTGTCCTTTAATACAATACACACACACCTATTTTTCTTAAGGTCCAGTCGCACTTGTGTTTGCTAGTAAATTTTCATCAGCGAAACTCAATTTTTTGCAACTACTGAATGTGTATATTTGTCATTGTGAACTTAATGTGACCTCTGCATTTAACCCATCCACACATAGAGCAGTGAGCAGCTGTTAAACAGCACCCAGGAAGCAGTGTAGTAGGACAATACCTTGCTCAAGGGCACCTCAGTGGTACCTGGACCAGGACTTGAACCTGCAATCTCTTTGATCAGATAAAGTCCCTAACCACTAGGTCATCACAAAGCACAAATGTTAACATTTCTTCTGCCCTGAAGATACATAAACACATGATAAACAGAGACTGCAGTCAGCTTCTCTTTTGCCACTAAATTGCTTGATTAATCTCTGTGTGCTTTTACAAAAACATTGAGCAAGAAAGAACTGTTTTAAAGATAAACTGCAACCACCTTTGCTAGGAGGATAAACAGTAACTGTGTGAAAATAAAATAATAACAATAATAAAATAAACTAAATAATACCTTAAAATAAAGTGCAGATGAAGTGAAGTGAAGTGAAAGTGACTCTTTGTCATTGTGAACACACTCAAGCACCACAACGAAATGTGACCTCTGCATTTAACCCATCACACATGCACACGTGGAGCAGCAGGCAGCTACCAGCAGCGCCCGGGGAGCAGTGCAGTGGGATGGTACCTCGCTCAAGGGTACCTCAGCAGTGCCCAGGCCGAGACTCTAACCTGCAACCTTCAGGTCAGATACTTGGCAGGAAGGGAAAATGTCATTTTGTAAGAACTAAAATCTCGTTTTTTTTTGCACATCTTCTCAAAACAGAGTGGAAGCAGTCCCTTGTCAAGACAGGCCTTGTCGCTTTTCCTTGACTTCAGCTTTGGCTACCTTCATTTGATTTTCTGTCTCAGAAGCATTACTAGATTTTCTCTTTGTCCCTACCGAAATATGTCCATGTTTTACTTTACATTTGTTTCTCTGTCTAAAAGAAAGAAACTACCTCAAAGGCACTGTTTGCTGTTTTTCCCACTTGAAACATGTAAATTCATCTTTGGTTCTGCTACACATTTTAGCACACTCCCAACCTGGGATTTGTTGTGGTTTGTGCTCCCCCTGCAGTGCCACACACTTTGAGAATTACTGGGTTAACCGCAGCTGCAGTATATTATCAAAAGTATGTGATTCATGTGAAAAAATAAGTACACTGCATGGAAATCATAGATTTTTTTAAACATATCTGAACAAGCAAACATTTCATCCTTTCTAAAATAGAGCCTACAGGTAAATGTGATACATTAAAAATATATATAATTATATAGATATGTAATTTAAAAATAATTATAAAAATATACCTAAACTTCACAAAAACGTTCACTTTCAGGTCCATTAATTTAGAATCAGCTGTTCCAGATTAGGTGCTATTAATTAGAACCTCCTGCAGCTGAAGGTGCATGTAGAACCTGCCTTATTAAACCTGACATTTAGGGTTTGGTGTTCTCTGCTTTTAAAGTGTGCTGTGTCATCAGAGATTTAGAAAAATCTCTACCACTGTAAGGAAAGCTGTAAGAAGAAATAACTGACAAGTGGCATCACAGAATCTGCAGAAAAATCAAACATAGAGTTGTCTTGCGACAGTAACTATATACATGTGTGGCATAGACCTTAGACAGCTTTTCCAAAAAAAAAAAAAAAAAAAAAAAACTCAAACTATTCCAAGATCTAACGAACTCTCAAAGGCCTTCGGAAAAAATAACTCGGTGATAAAAAGCATGGAGGTGGATATTTTATGGTTTATGTTTCTTTGCTGCTGTCTTAGGGACTGAGCACCTTTTAGTTAATGATAAAGTGAGACCATCTATCCAAATGTTGAAGCTGAATCACATATACCCTTTTAACAGCATAAATATTCTAAGCACACTAGCAAATGGAATAAAAAAAGAAATGGAGTGTTAAGGAATTTTGAATGGAGTGGTAAAAAAAAAGTAGCAAACAGATGCCAGAGACTAGTGAACAATTATGCAAAACACCAGAATTGCTAAAAAGGGCAATACTAGCTTCTGACAACTTTCTCCAAAGTAGAACATTACATCTACTGATTTTTTTGTTAACTGATTAAAAAAGCTATTTTTTCTTGTGGTTTTGTTCAATTATATTGCATTTTCCCACATGACTATAAATAACTGGTGTAAATGTGTTTCATTTTTGGTTATGGTTAGCAAGGTAGGCAGCCTGCTAAGTCCACCATTAAGGAAAAAAAAAATTTGTTGGCAAACTTCTGGCCTAGCTTTGGTCATGCTCATTTCTCAAGGTGAAACAAATTGCAAATGGCTAGAGTGACTGTGGCTTTATACTGGATCCTACTAAGGGCAGTGAAAAGAAGGTTGCAGGTTCAAGTCCTGACCTGGGTACCACTGAGATACCCTTGAGCAAGGTACTGTCCAGCTACACTGCTCCCTGGGTGCTACTGACAGCTACCCGCTGCTCCAAATGTGCCCATGCAATAGTTTAAATGCAGAGGTCATGTTTCGTTGAGGTCCATGACAAAAAAAGTCACATTCACTACTATAAAGAATTCTAGTGCAAAGTGTATTACAGTACACAGGGTTTTTATATGTTCGCAGGGGTTTATAGTTACTGTAATTTCAAATTTCACTATTTAATTAACACTATTTATGCAATTTAGCAGTATAATCGGCCAAGTACTTTTATAATTAATTGACATCCATTTCCGTTTAAGCTAACAGCAGAACATATGCCACCCAATCATGTTAGAAGCCAAAACTTTGGCTCAAACGCAACAATAGTCCTTTGTTAATTACTTAATGTCTCAGTTACTACTGTAACAACTGCCTTCTATCTCCCTTACTGACATAAACACACACCAAATCAGTGCATCTCCAGTCCACACATGCACAGAGAATATGACTGTAGCTGTAGTTAAAAACATAATAGAAGACACAGTCTGGCAGACTATCACCATGGAAACCAGTTTCTCACACAGCCCTGGGTGTCTAAACTCGTTTGTCTGATATGGATGTTTATGTGTGTTTAACATGCGCTGACAGAAGCTGGTGGGATATGATGTGATCTAACTAAAGATCCATGCACCAAATTAGCTCAGAAACATTCAGCAACAGACACGTGTGTCCACGCATGTGTGTGTGTGTGTGAAGTGGGCAACCTTTTTTTCACAGCTCGATCTGACTTCAAAGTCAGCGCACAGAGTGAAAGCTTCCATATGTGACATTTAAAACAAATTGAATAAGTGCACTCTCTTTAAGCAGAGCAACACAAGCTCTTCCTGCCATTGGCCTTCAACAGCAAACAGCACCATATGGATGGACTTCAAAACTGCATTCTGTTTGTGGCCTACTTCCTGGTGCCATTGGGTCAGTTTTGCAGCTTGTCTTAATATTTGTAAGGTTGGGGTTTGAGTTTTGGTCATCATTTGATCACTGCATTGACGTAGTTTGGGAAAATGGTGTGCTGAGGCTGTTTACTGTGAGCTGCGAGAATCCTGATCAATCACGTTCCAAAGGATGAGTGTTTCTGCCGGTGTTTTTGATGAATCAAGGCTCTCGCATCGATTCAACCAATGCAGGTCAGACACGTCAATGGTTCACAGTGCATAGACAGAATTTTCAGAATTAACCATGAGCCAGCAGAATCTTCTTATTGAGCTAACTGTGTGGAGAAAATAAATGTGGTTAAATTAGTAAATCTGAATCTTCCTGGGAAGTGAGAGTGTGTTTTTTTCGCCTTGGTTTTACTTTTTTTTTTATTATTAATATTTCCTCGTTTAATTCTGGCAATTTTGTCACATTTCTTTATACTGAAGTAGATGCGAAAACAACACACCCAAAGTGTGCATTAAAGACTAATCTTCGTTCAATGAAAGAACATAAACTTATAGCTCAATTTTCATATTTTGTAGGGCTGCAACAATATTTAACGCCCATAATTTCATTCAATATTTTCCTAATATTTTTGAATAAAATATAAATGAGTTAAATGACTGCATTTTCTTCTACAGCTGAGAGGCATGTCTGTCATACTGGCCACAATAAAACCACATCCCTCGTGCTATTTATTACTATCATGATCATGTTTCAATGTGCTTTACTGAGATTTTGGGGATAAAGATCATTGAGCAACATAACTGGATTTAGTGAAGCACCGTATGTGAAAGACTAAAAAAAATTTTGTCCTTTTCAAATGATAAAATATCTGAAAAAATACTGTGACCAGATTTATCATTGGTATGATACAAACTGAAGTGTCATTATATTATTTTTTGCCATATCTACCACCCCAGTGTGGCATATAACATGAACATGCTGGTTGCTGACCAGTGCTAGATGTCTGCAAATTTGTGGTGCTTCTAAAGATAATGATAATTAACAGAATGTCCAAGTTCTGCCTCACCTCCAGAATGCCATAAGGTGCTTTCAGTATGTAGAAAAATTATTTGCAGCTCTTAGAGCCATTGAAGGAAGTTCCCCCTACTTTGTGTGTGCACACTGCAGGAACTGAAGACCATTTTAATTCTTAGATTGGGGTTTTATGGCCCCAGGTTCAGGGTTGGTACTTTTTCCCAAAAGTGGAACCATGAGTGTGCATTGCCTGGTCCAGATGAAGGTGTGCACAAATTAGTCTAGATGAAAGTGTAAAGAAATTTATATCACCATTTTTACACCATGTGTAAAACACTAACCATGTAAACAACAGCTCTTGGCATTAAAAAACAGACTTAGTTCAGGCTTAATTGATATGTAGCGGGGGTGGGGGGGTGTTAGTATGTGTCGACCTTCTTGTATGATTGCTATACCAACACTTCAGAGTTCATACTGGCAGTGCAAATACAGACAGAAAAAGACCCTGAAGGTATGAAGTTCTCCAGTAGTTAGTTCCTCTTAGTGAGTTCCTAGATGGTTTGGTCTTTTGCATTACACTATCACTATGCTTGAATCTTGTTACATCCCTACTATACTGTTATACTATAATCTTTGGTTGTGCCATGAAATTCCTGTAAGATAGACTAGAACTGTGAAACTTCTACAACTACCATTCAAGTCAGCTGTGTCTACAGCTGGTTAGCTTGATGCTATTCTGTCCAAGGCCATTTAGTGTGAAGTCAGTTTGAATGAGAGAGTTTTCTCACCATAGTCCGAGGACAAAGGTGATGTGACTTTTTGTACAGGCATGGTATCTGCCTATATTATACCTTCTTGATATATTTCATATCTACCTGATTTTCTAGTTAAATACAAAGAATCGATACTCTCACAGCCTGCAGCTCAGCATAGGAAACTGGAGCCCCAGCTTGATTCTAGCAAATGGTAGTTAGCTGGGTCAATGATATGGATCTGTGTCAGCTGTGCGGTGCAGCCTTCCATCTGCATTACTGGCAAATTCCCAACAACCCCTGATCTGAGGACTGTGTATGCTTCATGAACGGAAACATGAGTTGGTCCAATGGCCCCTTAAAATCTGCCCTAAGAACAGCTTACTGCTAGAGGTTCTGGCCTCCATACCGAAGTTATAAAGTCTAGATTTGAGATAGAATAAGTCTGGCTCAAAAGGTACCTTTGTGACTGCCTTTATTTTAGCTAGAAATTTTGTAAAAGAAAGTTTGTACATTTTTAGACTACCAGTGTATGAACCCTGTACATTTCTCTACATTATTATATATCTGTATATGTTCGATTAAAAAAAATATTGAGAGAACTCCAAATATATCAAAGCAACATGATCATTTGTTTTGTTTTCTCAACAGCTGCTTTTGTCAGTTTCCTCAGTAAGTTTCAATTGTTTGAAGTTACTTTATATACTAAATATTACTAAATATTACATTTCTAAGGGGTAATTTCACCCATGTTACAATTAGAATTTAACATTCTATGACAGATGCTACTGTATCAAATCAAATGACATCCTGCTGTAGTGTTTCCCATTATACCGTCCCAAATGTAAGGACTGCTAAAGACCTAAAAGACACAACATGTCTTAACAAGCATCCAACTAATAACTGGAGAGGTTTAGAACCTGCTTGTGTTGTGTTAATATGACATCCTGGCAGTGGAAATGTATTTTTACATACTGGTTGAGACATGGTATGGGTTTAACAGACACAGCAATGGTTACATTAGATCGTGATATGTGTAGCATATAGGCTTACACCTCTGCCCTCCCCAAGTCAAGACACACATCAGGTTGTACCAGTAAACTTCCCTGGGCAAGACTCCTAACACTGCATTAGCTTAGCTCTGAACATGATTGGACTGGAGGTCATTCTGGATAAGAATGGCTTGCGAATACCATAAGTGTCATGTATTTTATAAGTAGCCTTGCACTGATATGTAATTTCATAGCCTTGATTTTCTCTCAACAATGCTAAGGTCATAATCAATATGACCAACACTGGAAAAAAGTTTGAAGCATTAATGCACAAATTGCCGGTACATATTGATACATAAGGGGATGAACCTCTTTTTATGAAAAAAAAAAATGTCTGCAACAACGAAGGCAAACTACAATTCCAGTAAGAACAACAGCTGTAGAAGTTCTAGGCCAAACATCTGTTACACAAGCTGTTAATTTGATTTACAACACCAAAGTACAGTAAAAAAAAACATTTATCATTAGTGGCGTCAGCAGTGAGTGTTGTTGAAATACAACCCAACTGGTGCTATTTACCTACAAATGCATCAGTTCCCCTAGACTGGCTTGACAGCTCAGGCATTTTGGCTGTTAAAGGGTCAGCGCTAATGCACTTACCTTCATGTCAATGACGGTCTGCAGGGCCTTGGTCTTAGCAGGGTCTGTCTGCTGATTCCTCCGATGCAGCTCCTGAGGAGGAACACGATAGAAGTAAGCTTGTCTACTCATCATCTTTAAACACCAGCTGAGAATCTGTCTTTCAGCCTCTTTCACTTCCAGCTGCTGTCACGCTCTCTCGGTCTGACCCTGCACAACTCTTCATTCATATAGCACTGTTTCGCTATTCAAGTCTACAAGTCTAGCCTTCAGTCTCTTTTCTTCATCATCCGTTCTCCTTTTCTTTATAACTGTATGCTATGCCTCTTCCTACCACCCTGTCTCTCGCTGTCTTCTCTACGCTTTCCTACATCAGATGCTGCTGAGCACTTTGGCTGTTTCACGTGCAGCTACAGGTGCATCTCTCTGTTTCCATCTCTTTCTTGCTTTCTCTCGCGCTTTCTCTCCAAAGCAGTTCACTCCTGTCTCTTAGTATCTCGCTTTCCCTCATTCCGTCAGCAGTTCCTGCGCACTAGCTCTCATAACAGAAACTGCTGGCACATGCGCTATCAGCCTGCCTGCCTCCATCAATAATTAATGTGGATAGTCATGCACACAAGCAAGCACACGCACAGTAAGCAGCTCATTTTGCTCATAATTACTCTTTATAATGTAAACTACTGTGCTAATTAGTGAGACGGTGACAAATAAACTGAGCACAGAAACAAAACTGCACTTGTTGATTTTAAATAAAAGACTTGCAGTCTTCCTGTGCCCAAACTGCATACCGTTGCTGTACAGAGAAAACCTTGCATCTCCATTTTTGATTTTTTTGATTTTTCTTTATCCACATCAACACAGCAGTCGGCCTCCACATAGAGCTGGGCAATATGATGATATTTATTGTTATTGTGACAAACTGTGATCACAATATTCTTTTCTGGGCATGTCAATATTGTTAGCATCATAAGTCTTGCTTAAGTGAACATGTACTGTGGTGTGAAAAACACTAAATAAAAATGATTAGGACTTTGACTTTTTAAAAAAGATGGCACTGTTTGGCCCTTTTTCCTTTGCTCTTAATACATATCGTGACATCGCATATCATTGAAATTTCTCATAATATCATGATAAGATATTTTTGCCATATCGCCCACCCCTACCTTCACATATTATGAACTTTTATGATGAATAGAAGAACAGAAATGAAAACTAGTTGTTCTATAATGTTCTTCCATCAACTTACATTAGAAGTAAGAATCATGTTTTCCCTTCTACTGTAAAGTTACCATTTTGGAGATACCTTGGGTGCCTATGACCCTTTTGCTGATTCACCAGTTTTCCTTCTTTTAATCACTTCTGGTAGGTACTAACTACTGCGTACCTGGAACATTACCCAATACCTGTTGTTTTGGAGATGCTCTCCCATTTTTCCTGCTTTACAGAACATCAACATCAATAACTGATTGTTCACTTGTTGCCTAATATATCCCACTCACTAACAGGTGAGTGTAAAGTGTAGTTGGTCTGTAATAATATTTTGTCAATAAAACATTTATATAAAGGCCAGGACCCAAGGTTTCCCAACAGAACACTGCCCAGAGCATCATACTGCCTATGCTGCCTTGTCTTCGTCCCATATGGCAACATGGTACCACCTTGTCCTTAGGTAAGCAATGCACACACACCCGACCCTTGATATGATGTTAAGGTAAACATAATTCATCCATGGCTGACAAAAACTCTGCATGGGAACATTGACCGGTCTGCAGCTATGTGGCCCCAAAAGCAGCATGTTTCGATGCCCTGTTTGTCCTGGCATCGTTGTGTTCATTTGTTCAGCAATTTGTGCGTCAGTAGCTCTTCTGTGGGATTGGATCAGTTAGCCTTTGCTCCCCACACGCAAATGAGCCTTGGGTACCCATGACCCTGTTGACCCTTGTCCTTCCTTGGATCACTTTTGTTAGGTACTAACCGCCTTGCACCGGGAACACCTCCCAAGACCTGACAAGTACCTCTTATCCTTTCACTTGCCCTTTTTTTTGCCCCAGTGGTTATAATGTTGTGGCTTATCCATATGTGTGTGTGTGTGTGTATTTATTTATTTATCTATTTATTATGTATTATTAAGTTCAGTTTAGTTGTCGATTGTGGTGAAATTTCAAGATGTTGGTAGGTTGACCTCCCTAAATGTCATGCTGATCTGAAAGTAGCATATGATGATGTGCGTGTGAGTGCAGGTCATCGTAAGGAAGCATGTATGCGAGTTTGTTTTGTTTGGAGCTGGTAATATTACCTCCTGCTTGCTCTGAAGCTCATGTCCATTAGTACATTGTTGGCAAGCTGAACTGATAGCATCTCACACACTCGCTTCTCTCCAGCATCATTAAGTTGTCATCCTGCATACCATAGCAATACTAACTAAATCCACCCAAAGAAAAAACTAAAAGGAATGACTGAAAAACGAATTCCAGGTTAGACCGTGTCTCCTCCCTCCCTAGCTCCATCTGCATGCTGTAGTAATAGGGAATAACCTTTCACCTTGCTAAGTTTGATTGACAGCCAACCTCTACAGCTGTCGTTTAGATAACTGGGCTTGTCAGTGGCTACAAAGAAGGCTTTGAAATACCTTCCACTTAACCTGCACACTCTGTAGGACACACACACACAGACTCACACATATATTGCAAAGTTTCCATCAAAATGGTGCTTGGATAAAGAAACTTTTTTAAACTTTGTTTTGCAAGCTTTTATGTAATCAAATTTCTAATTTGTGCAAAATTAATCATTTAATGTAATATTTAAACAAGCAAAACATCTATTGTAAAAAATAAACCCTTTTCCCCTCTTCTCCTTACTTTTACTTACTGGTTATAAACAATTCAAGTAAAAGCAAAGTGACTGCAAGTGTTACCAGTTACCCCAGTGGTGGGGTTATTCACCATAGACAGGTGGCAAGCTGTAAAAAATACTAAATGGTAAATAAAATGCTATAAACATAATAGAATTGCATTGAATTTACTGTGTTCATTTCAAATGTGGTTAATAACATACTAGGGTGCTGTATCCCCACTTAAAGGTCTGTTAATATCATGCAAACACAATAAATTTAATGCTGTTGTATAAGAGTGAAAAGACAGTGCCAGTGATAGCAAAGGTTTTTTGACTATGTAGAAGGAGATGCAAAATTTTGATGAATGTGTAAAAAGACCAACAACAATCAAGCTGTTTTAAATATATAATAGTATATAATGGGTTATGAACTTCTCTTTTTTGGGATAGCTCAGTTGTAACACTACTGTTCTGCTATACTTTAACTTGGCTAGCTCTTGCTGTAAGTCAGTTAAATGCTTATGTATTGTTCTATGTTGTCAATAATCCATTCAACATATTAACAAGAATTTTAAGGGTTTTCTTTTTAACATAAATTCCCTATTTATTGGTCAATATTATTTTTGGAGCGATTTTACGTATTTAGAATACTCAGAACATCATACTGTAGCATTGTCATTAATGTTTACTGTTTCTGTAAGACTTCTGTCTAGTTCTGTGTCTGGTTACTATTATGTAACCAGTGGGCAGTGGTGGCCTAGTGGTTAGGACACTGCCTTTGGGACCGGAAGGTCGCAGGTTCGAGTCCCAACCTGGGCGCTACTGAGGTACCCTTGAGCAAGGTACCGTCCCACTACACTGCTCCCCGGGCGCTGTTGATAGCTGCCTGCT
>JBBPDA010000019.1:6676744-6687226 GCA_037974385.1 Arnoldichthys spilopterus
GGGATTGGCTCCAGCTTCCCCGTGACCCGGAAACAGAAGAAGCGGTTGGAAAATGGATGGATGGATGGATGGATGGACTAATAACAAAACATCACTTTCTATTGGTGAAGAATGACCTATATTAAAACAGGTGAAAAGAGCTTTAAAATTAAGGGCATCAACAGGCCGGTGCTGCCAGTGGTTGTCAGTGTGAAATAAGCCAGAATAATAAATAAATAAAAATTAATTTGCCCATTATATAAATAAAATAAAAAATTACTACTGGACAAAAGTTTTTTAATTTTATTTTTCTCTTCAGTCTCCCATGTCATATTATTATTATTATTATTATTATTATTATTTAAGGCAAAGCATTGGAAATAAAATGTAGTGCTATTCTTAAATCAGTATGCATACAGTAATGTTGGATTCTATATACCATATTTAAATACGCACACACATTTTATCACACATTAAATCCCATTGTATACTTGGCCCATAATCAGTCTACAGTCATGTCTAAAATGCTTAATATACTTAACATGCTTAGTGAATCCCTGCTCCTTGACTCAGAGAAGCTCATGAGACAGGAAGCTCTCTGTGACTTTCTTATCATAGGACCTCACATTGTCAGAGGCTAGAGCAATATGCAGGTCATTCCAGAAGAGGGGCTGTGCCCGAGGGTTCTTGGGCCAGGACAGAACAGACTTCTTGCAGAGTCTCTTTCTCATCTGCAGGTACTTGAGTTTAGGAAAAGTAGAATCCAGAAGAATCAGCACTGCCACATCCACTTTTTCATCCAGCAACCTCTGCTGGACCAGGAGGAAAGTCTGTCTTACAATCCCGTTCACTGAAGTCCAGCCACCAGGGTTAGTCAACACAAACACTGTTTTTCTGCTGTTGTATACTGCACTGTGTAGATTTTCTATGCAGGATACCCCTGGCACCCAGTCCCGTTCCTCCAGACAAAGCTGAAAGCTCCATCTTCCGTTTTTTTCCAGGTTAATCACCATTTCATTGTAGATCCAGTCTCTGACTGCCTTGTTTTTTGTGTCAAAAACCACAAATGCATCATATTCATTGTTCACCATGTTGTTTCCTTGAAGTGGAGTGTAGCCTTTGTGTCCTGCCCACAGTACCTGGAAACAATACCACAGATCCCAGCCATACAGATACTTTAAAAGGGGAATTATAGTTGCAGCAATGGTAAGCAGTGAAGTGCACAGGAAAGCAACACTGCCAAATATCTCTTGGCAGGAGCGGGGATCAATGGCGAGGACATTTACCCCAGTCTGGGATTCAGGGAAACCACAGTGAACTTCAGTGGTGAGGTGCGGAATAAAAAAAGGACTTTCTCGCAAAAACTCAGCAAACCAAGATGTTGCACAGCTGCAAGTAAATGGGTTGGCGTGCAATGTTAACTTGCAGTTCTTTGTTTTATAAGAGTTGGTGCAGACTGCATTCTTTAATGAAGGTGGGAGAGCCTGCTTTTCCAGGATCTTCAACTGGTTGTGATCAAGCCTGAGATCTTTAAGGGCTGTTGCCTGACTAAAAAAAGATTCTGGAATTGCACTCAGTCGATTGTGACTCAAGTCCAGGCTTGAGAGGTTATGTCCAAAGGGGATAACACTGTTCGGTAGGTTGGACAGATAATTTCCACTGAGGTTGAGATAGCAGAGCTGAGAGAGAACTGAGAGGTTGCCCCATGGGAAGTAGTTTAACTGGTTGGAGTCCAGCCTGAGAACACGAATACTTGGTGGAAGGTTAACCATTGCCTCTGGTGAAAAAGAGCTGAGGTGGTTGTCGGAGATGTCCAGGTATATTAGCTTTGTCAACCCTTGAAAGAAGCGTATGTATTGATCTCCCCTAGTGTCCCACATAATGTCCAAACGATTCCCAGAGAAGGAGAGATACCGTAGAGATTTACTGGAAAGAGTGTTAGAAATTCGAAGCCCAATGTTGTTGTTTGCTAGACTAAGTGCTTGCAATGAGGTTAAGTTCTGTATGAAGGTGAAGCGATGACCTATTCCCCTCATAAGGAAATGGAATTCATTGTTGCTGAGATCCAGAACCTTAAGTGTGCTCTTTAACTCCTGGAAAGCCCCGTTAAAGTAAAGGTCAATACGATTGTGAGCCATGTTTAAATATACTAGTTTGGTAAGAGGGTAGAACTGTTGGCCACTTAAAGTTTGACTCATGTAATTGTAGGACAGGTCTAAGCATACTGCCTTTTCCATTCCATTGAAAGTACTTGCATTTAACCATGGAATATTGTTTTGAGAAAAGTTAAAAAAGAGCTTCCCATAACAGAAACACTTTTGAAAATACCACATTGAATAATTTATTGGGCATTCTGTCTTAATGCACTGCACAAAGTTTGTTCCTGTCTCAGACCTGAAGGAAGGGGCTTCTTGAGTCTGCAGGTGATTGTCTCTCAGACGTCCTCTCAAGATCTGGGGCTTGGACTGTTCATCACTAGAAACTGCTTTGCTGCATGGGTTGAAGGAAAGCATATTCTGGGAAAGCACCACCATTCTCAAGGCTCTCAGTTGGCTGAATGCAGTGACATTGCAAGAACTGATGAAGTTCATGCGCAGGTCAAGATATTCTAGCTTTGGTAGTTGAAAAAGAGGCTCAAGGCTGTAGTTAGACAACTGATGGAAGAAAAAGCCACTTAGAAATAAAGTTCTCAAGGCCTTCATTCTGCTAATAGAGGGGGACAGAGTCAGCTCTGTGAAGGTTTTCAAAGGCTCATAGTTGTATAAAAGGTTTAGGGACACAACACCCTGCAACTCCTCATAAAATGTGCCAGTGCGGATACTGAAGGCTAGGAAATTGTCAGAGAGATCAAGTTTTTGAAGTTTTCTTAACTGAGCAAAGAGGTTTTTCGGAAGGTAATGGAGTGAGTTTCCCTGCAGACTCAGGTATCTGAGGGAGTCTCTCTGATCATAAAAGGCACAAGGATGCAAACTTAAAGAG
Source organism: Arnoldichthys spilopterus (assembly GCA_037974385.1). NCBI lineage: Eukaryota > Metazoa > Chordata > Actinopteri > Characiformes > Lepidarchidae > Arnoldichthys > Arnoldichthys spilopterus. The sequence continues at coordinate 6,679,703 of JBBPDA010000019.1, forward strand.
GCATTATTTGGGCAAGGGAAACAGGGCTGAGCTGCATGGTCACACCTTTGACAGTTCCACTCTAAGTTAAGGAAGGAAAGTTTGGTAAGATTTGCAAAGGACTCTTCTGTGATTTCTGTGATCTTGTTTTCCCTCAAGTCAAGACTTTTCAATGAGGGTGGCAGTTGGGTAGGAACAGATGTCATATTATTAAAGCCAAGGGTAAGATTCTGAAGCTCAGGCAAATCCTGAAACACTACTGGGTTAACAAAGAAGGATTCATTACATGGGTTGGCATAGTAGCAGTTCTTAGCAAGCAGTAGTTGTTTGAGGAAAGGTGTTCCAAGTGGACGTTCAATATGGAAAATGTTGTTAAATTCCAATCCTAGCACCTCAAGGTGTTGCGGTAGCAGGGGAATAGTCTTGAGGCTATTACCTGTTAAAAAAAGGGAGTTCAATTTCTTGAGAGTCATAAAAGCATCTTTGTCAATAGTCACCTTGCATGAAGGTAATTTCAGCTTCTTGAGGCGACCTGGCAAACAGTTCCACATTAGACTCAGGTGCTGGAGATTAGGAATGTCAGAGAAATCATCTCTCCTCACTTCCTGAATAAGATTCTTACTGAGGTCCAGAGAGATAACAAAAAGAGACTTGAGTTTAGGGATGCTAGTGAGGCCTCTCTGCTTGCAGTCCACATGTATGTCTCCACTGATGACAGTGTTGTTGTCACAGGGGTAGAATATAGGATTTATAGTTTTGACCACACAGAGGTGATTCAACAAAAAGAACAAGCACAATCCAGGTCCAAACATGATCTACAGATATAGGGAAACATATGTTAGTATAAACATCCACAAGACTCAACACATTGTAAATTTATTGCTGTTGGCTTTGACAATGCATCACTGCTCCAATAGTGTGTAAATGTAACTGTATAAGGGTTATTTTCATGTAACAAAAATACTGCATTAGAAATTACCCCGCCTAAAAATAACCTAAAATTTACATCATAATCATTTTTATACTATAAAACTAAATGTTCTTTTTTGATGGTACAAATAAATCATATTATAGGAAAAGTTTGTCAATAAATAGAATTCATAAATGTGTTCATAAGCTTAATATTTGTCAAGCTGAGAATTTCTTAGTGTGTTGAAGTCAACTTATCAGCTTCTGTTTTTGATAAGAACCTGTGAATTTATATTATATATATAGTATATATTATACTAAATAGGCTTTTGGCTCAGCCACAGTTCTGTTAATAGTTCAAGTGTCATTTAAAAAAAGGATTAATATAAGGTAGCGCTTAAAGGAAATCACTAATTTAAAAGAACCATCATGAACGATCATAAAATCAGTTATAATGTGTATAATGTGCTCTCTCAGAATAACTCATAACCTTATTATTTAACAATTTATTGCTTACAAAAATGAGAATTGATATATGTTGAGTATTTTAGCATTAATTTCTTCTTGCAGTAATATCTAACTGTACGAATGACCAGACTATTCTCTACATCTGATTCAGTGCAAAAGAAGCTGCTATTATATTAAAACATGCTTAAAAAATTACATTAAAACATGTCACTTTTACTTTCAGATGCTAAGAAATGTGGCTCCCACTAAATAAAAGATACAAATGAAGCAATAATGCATTCACACCTACTAAACATACAGCTATACTTATACAAATCAAACACCAATCATCAAAAAACACCAATTACAACAGCTCTAAAAGTAATTGTTACTTGCGAAAATTCCACCACATTTACATTATTTACAAATAAAAGCATTTTTTGCTGATATTTGTGATTTAGCAAAATACAAAACTGTCACGCTATTACACAAATCCATGAAATAGCAATGAAGTTTCATAAATTTATGATTAAAATGGATAAAGGTGTTGTAATGACACCCTGTAATAAAGAGCATATTTACTGATGTAATTGCCATTGAGACTTCATCCACTGACTTGCAGAATTTCTGAATGTAAAACATCAACAGTGTTTACTAACAGAGCTTTCCTGATTTATCATTTGAAAAGGCATGAATTTCTTGCTTGATGCCACTCCTCAATTCCTAAATGGGGTTTAAACTGGGCACAAATAATGGTCACCATCAGATGATTATTTTTGGGGCCCAATTTTATCAAGGACTCTTCCTCCTTTTGGCAACATGTGAGTTTTATGCCAAAGGGGCTTTGTGGCATTAAACAAAGTTGTTTTCCAGAATTTCAAAATAAGCATCAACTTCATGTATTTGCCAGGGAGTTATCAGCTTACCACTACTGCTGACTGGCCCAAAACATCACATCACCTCCTAGTCTGAGAAGAATCCCAATCCCCCATGCTTCAGGTCTATGATAATGTACAGCGCCAATCAGTGAACAATGCAGTATGAAAATTCTCCTTGTAAATCAACCATGCACTCCTAGGCCCATTCAATATGCTTCACTTTATGGCTACCCATCAGAGGACAAATATCTGACATTACATATTTTCCAAAGTGGGGAAAAGTATCCTGCCGTATGTTGATCTATGGCCTAAAGATTTTTCCACCACCAATCATTTAATAATTGCCATTATACAACGTTAATTTACACTCATCTTACCTTTTACTAATTGCATTTGAATCTGCTACCTACTTCTTTACGATGTGTTGATCTCCACCAGTCATCTTGTCATTTTCAAGCAGTGAAGTTCCTAACCCCCGCTGTGTGGTTTTCTACAGTTAAATCTTTCTTTCACTTCACAACAGCTTTAACAGCATCTTTATCAAAAATTAAGAGTAATTAGGAGTACTTTAACGGAACGAACCATAAAAACTCTCAACAAACAGCATAGCAGCACTGACACAGTGTGAAATTCTGTAATACTTTACCCTGTAAGATAAACCCGATAATTACTTACCAAAAGAATTTTCAATTGAAATCCTACAACGTGAAGGAAAACAGTGATGTTTAAAGACGACAAAGCTCAAATTAGTGAAGGACAAGAGCTTTACATAAGCGTCCACTGATTTACAGAAGTGAAAATGTGCAACTCAGGAACACACAAACAGTAGTTTTCCCATCACAGGTGTTCAGTGGTAAGAGAACATGATCGAGCCCTTCACAGGAAAAAAGAAGTTATTTTAAACATGAGACATTATGTAACAACTGCTATCACTTCCCCCTAAAAAAAACAATAACCTAGTAAAGGGGGTGCAATGCGTAGGGTACCAAACATCTTACTCTGAATATAAATTGCTCTACTTCTCAGACTTCAGAAACTGGATGTAAAAAAAGACAGGTGCTCTGAAACCATATAAACATCTTTATTTAGAAAAAGCAAAAGCCCCCCCACCCCAGAGCATAAGAAACATCACCAGAAACAAAACAGTAACCATTTCCAAGTGCTTTAAGAAATCATTGACCAGTGCAGCACCAGTGCGAAGATGAGAAGATCGTCTAAGATGAAGTAGCTCTTTTGGCAACACATTGTAGTGAACACACAACACACCTAGTGATTTACATGGAACAACCCAAAATAATTAGTGAGAGCAGCTAATTAGAGTGTCTGGAAGAACACTGAGAAACCAAGGTGAACTGCTATTTTGCATAGACACAAACCAACAGATCATCAATATGGCAAACTTTTTTTTTTTTTTTTTAGAACTACTCCTTAAACAGGACTTCATACAGCAATGGTCACCGATGGTCCTTTTGAAGATCTACCAAGTCTATAAATCCTGGACAATCATTAAAAACATACAACCAAAAAATTAGTTTTTTGAAAAAGAAACAGCCAGTTAAGTTTGAAATTACACTTTAAACTTTATCAGAAGTCTTCATTAAGCAGGTTGGTGACCAGTGTTGTATGTGTCATCACAACATGAGCCAAGAGTGGCTGGTTTACATGAATAGCTTTGGTTTGGGCTTTGGGTTGTTTTCAGCTTGTTGTCCTAATCAATCAAAACAGCTTTAAAATTGTGCTTAAACACTGATGTACCAAGAAAAATTATTTTGACAGATTTAATCAAGTCTGTATGCTAACAAACCGGATTCTCCAGAAACATTAACAGTCTTCCTTTTCATTCATCTCTTGTATATTTGCTTTGGGAAAGTAGATAATGGAGGTAAATTTAGCTAAAAATTCTGATTACGCTTCTGAATGTAGTGCCAACTCATTTTGAAAGCATTTGGATGTCTCATATCCTTCTTCGGTAGTGTAGCATGCAGACCGCAAATCATCATAAAATTAACTTCTGTGTTAAGAGTTGTAGTCATTTTTTGTAAGTGTAGCACAGTGTGATTACATAATGTTTGTAATTTAAATATGTAATTTAATTACAGCCCGTTCACCCAACTCTGCCGATTATAGAGCGAGGTGCTGGATAATCCAAAGAGCAATGTTCATAAATCCATCTGATTCCGCATGAACTTTGGACAGAGAGTGGTTATTGTCGGGGTACCATAACAACCTATGGAGACATAAATTCATTCATAAACACAATACGAAACATCATTTGCATAGTGTTTATGTAATAATTAATATAACTTTTAAACTAATGTGGATCTTTGTATTTCACTTTTAAACCTGCTTACCTGACTGGGACCTGCAAGGCCTTCAGAGATCTGTAGTACTCAATGCCCTGCTTAGGAGGAACACGCTTGTCATCCTCACCCAAGGTAAGCAGCACTGGAGTCTTCACCTAAGGAAAGGCACTCAAGATGAAAAGCATGTCATCGCTGTTGGAACAAAACCTTGTATCTCCATTTTCTCACATTATTTAAACACGCAAGCTGATCTTTGAAAGTGAAAGGACTTATTTTGTCATTGTGAACACAATAAATCACACAAACTGCACCAAAATGTGATCTCTGCATTTAACCCGTCACACATGCACACCTGGAGCATCAGGCACCTCAGTGGTACTCACAAGGCTTCCACTGCCCACTGATTTTCACTATGAATGGACCAGGGGAAAAGGTTCTAAATTACTTACATAATGTCTTTTTACATAACCACCATTGTAAGTTAAGGTGTTGAGCTCTTCTTCTTTAAAATCATGTTCAAAGTGTCACTAATTGTGACATGATTAAACTAATGTATTCATTGCCTGTTCTAACGGATTAAATCTCAGGAGCACTTCATATTTTGATGGATATTGTGCATCAGAAAGTATTGCAATGTTTTGCCCACCCCTACTATAAATACTTAACAATTAATTGGGTTGAATACTTGGCCATGAAACAACAGAAGACTACATTAGCTAGAAGTAAACATAAACCTACCTGTGTGACATGTTTGATGGGTGATTTGTTGAACATTTGCTCCAACATAGCAGGGCTCAACTGGACATCAGTTTTATAATTAAATCCAGCTTCCACCATACACCTGCACTCACATACAGACCAAAAAATGGGGGAAAAAACGAGACAGAAATGAAGAAATGAAAATCTGCTTTGCATGACAGATCTTTCAGAGCAGGACAGTATGTGAACCGAATCTCTATGATTTTTTTTTTTTTTAACAAAGACACTTATATCTGACCAAAGTTCCTCTTTCTATTCATCTACATTTAATATTTTAGAACAGTGATCGGAAACAAAAATACATTTCATGGGCTTGTTTTTCAGAGGCGCTAAAACACCACAAAAAAAACACAACAGCAGTGCCCAAGCTACCAGCCCATGCAGATTAGTCCAGCCATCTGTTCATCCAACACTTCTTATCAAATCAAGACTATTTAAAAGGGGTTTACCTCATTTACTGCAGTTACACTTTCTACTCTTCTGGGAAGGCTTTACACTAGATGTTTGAACATTGTTGTCAGAATGTGATTGCATTCAGCCACAAGACCATTAATGATGTCTGGAACTGATGTTGGATGTTAAGTCCTAGATAATAAACACCGATCCAACTCATCCCAAAAGTATTGTATGATCACTCCAGAGGACGCCAACAGCTGAATGCATTCAAATACTGATGCTTTTCTATGGCAGGTAAACAGTGTGTAGTCTGTGCGCAGTTGAATGCCTGTTTCAGCAGTAAGTGCACCTAATGTAGCTAAACTCTCAGTTACTCATTTGAACTTTACTTTTGAACCCATACTATTACCCCTTGCCTAAGCCTTTATTGCAGTAGTTTAGGATCTTGGTGTGTTTATTTATGGCAGTAGTTGCTCACTGTTGTTGTATAAGCACTTGGCGTATATTTGCTCTAAAGAAATTGCGCCTGTTACTGATCTTACAACCACCAGCAATGTGTTGGTCTCCGTGTAGCACCACTCTCAATGTTGATCTATGCAAATGCGAATGCTTGATTGTTTCCTCTGTCCTGGAAGTCGCTTTGGATAAAAGCGTCAGCCAAATGATTAAATGTAAAATGTAAATGTAAGCGCCTGGCCAACAGGATGTTTCACAGACAACATAATGACACAGGAGAATACATTTCGATTTGCTAAGTCATGCAGAAAGTAAAACAGGAAAAGGGCATTTTGCCACCATTACCAATCAGGAATATCAGTGCTGCCAATCATAGATGCCAGGTTGGTGACTGGATTTCGGGCAACACATGCTTTGTAGAAGTCTGGGTATTGGCTAATTAGATGGCAGGCCAAGAAGCCACCGTGGGAGCCCCCAGTTATTGCAATTTTCTCTCTGTTGAAGTCACCTTTCTTCAAAACGCTCTCAACAGCAAACTTGAATACATAAAACAAAAATGTATTACTTGATTCAATATTTCTATTTTTTAAAAAACATACCTGTCTTCTTATGACTAAGAACAGCATAATTTAATAAATAAAATAATTGCACAGGCTATACTGAACAGTCAGTCAGTGATTTTCATAATGAGAATAATTGTCTGTATAATAAATTACTGTTTTTACCTGTACATCTTTCACATCTTGAGTGCCAACATTTCCAGGCAAAGAGAGGATGCTGTCCTGACCGTAGCCAATGGACCCTCTGTAATTGACTGACAGCAACACAGATCAGATGAGTCACACAGTGCATAGGCCAGCATTTCACCAAAACCACTAGAACAAGAAAGCTTTCTCCAGTCAATAGCTTTACTGGGACACTTTTACTTAGGAGGCAACTGACTACAAATCAGTTTGACTGACCCATAGTGATCCAAAGCACCAACAACAAAACTAAACTGACATTATGTTAGTGAGGAGACCAAATCAAATGAAAGCAATATGTAATGGGTCACATACAGTCCTCACTGAAATGAAGTTACACATACAGTAAGTACGGAAAGTATTCAGACCCCCTTCAATTTCTCACTCTTTGTCCTATTGCAGCCATTTGCTAAAATCATTTAAATGATTTTTTTTTTTAATTGTTGCAGATTAAAAAAGAAAAACTGAAATATCACATGGTTCTAAGTATTCAGACCCTTTGCTAAGTATTTAGTAGAAGCACCCTTTAAGCTAATACAGCCACAGAGTTGTTGTGAAGCCACTCCTTTGTTATTTTGCTGTGTGCTTAGGGTCATTGTCTTGTTGGAAGGTAAACCTTCGGCCCAGTCTGAGGTCCTTAGCACTCTGGAGAAG
>JBBPDA010000019.1:6693959-6706201 GCA_037974385.1 Arnoldichthys spilopterus
TGAGTTAAATATGAGTGTCACAGCAAAGGGTCTGAATACTTAGGACCATGTGATATTTCAGTTTTTCTTTTTTAATACATCTGCAACAATTTAAAAAATTCTTTTTTTTGTCTGTCAATATGGGATGTGTTGTGTACATTACAGAGGGGAAAACATTAATTTAAATTATTTTAGCAAATGGCTGCAATATGACAAAGTGAAAAATTGAAAGGGGTCTGAATACTTTCCGTACCCACTGTACATCGGTTTTACAAACCTGCATATTGGGTGCAGCTAGCTTAAATGGGGCGGTCTATCTAAAAACATGAAAACGCATTCGCTAAAAGTATAAATCAGTATAATTCCCTTGTATGCCTTGCATGCCTACGTGGCGGAAGCACGTGCAAAGCTTCCTCATCTTTCCGCCAATTTTTTGCTTGTTTTTCATCGACTTCAAAGTGGCATCCAGCTGCAGGATTGCTGTTTCCTTTCACGAAAGCAACGGCCTGAAGCTTAAATTCTGCTTCGTTATAATGTCACAATAGAGTTGCAAAGGCCTCCAGGGTCATGACAAAATAGATACTTTTAATTCAGATTGGTAAATTCAGTAACACCATGGTTAATAACATGGGGCGGCTTATCTCAGGGTTTAAAAAACATAATTTGAGCAATTTCTGCTGCTTATGGAATGGGGCAGCCTATCGTTGGGGAAATTTGATAATGATTCAAAGAAGCTTGTCAGTAAAGTACTGTTTGGCAAACTTTGTGAGTAGTTGGAGTCCTGAACTCTTGTTAGTTTAATTTTTGAACAAGGTAAGTTTCTTATAATCAGTACTGGCATCAATAAAAAAAATTCAATGCTGATCAGCTACATATAAAAATCCTAAACAATGACTGAGGCAAAACCTTGGTAGAAAAAAGAAGCTTAATTGTGTGTATCTGTGTATCAGTGTTGAGCTTCCTTTTGGGTAAGCAGGTGTTTTTCCCGCATTTAAGTTTTTGTAAACAGTTCCACTGACCTTCACAATTATTTTTAATATGCACACAGGCAATTGGGAATAATAAACAAATGACAAATATGAAGCAAAATACAAAATATTCCTGTTCATCAATACAGTAGTTTTTTTCATTTTTGTTTTAAAACATGGCATTGGCACTATTTTCACCATATTTCACAAATAGGTTAGTGTGTTTTGATCTTTCATATACATCTTTCTTAGACAGATTCTATGCATCTTACACATTATTATTGTTTTCTTAACAGTTTTATTAAAAATATTTCTATCCCTGCAGCTATTTTCATGAGCTGATTTTTTTTTTTAAAAAGACCCTAATTTGCTGGATCAAGTACATTTGTTTTAATAAGGAAAGAAAAGAACAGATAACCAGACAGCAGCTGCTAAAGACAACATCTGGATAAGGAGCAAATGACTTGAATAAAGTTGGTATGTGGTGGCAAGACAACACAATTTGCACATGGCAACTTTAAAAAACATCACATGTGAAAAGCAAACTGGAACACCTACTCTCCCTTGATTTCTGTGCAGTTTCCAGAGGGTCCAGAGTACACTATTGATTTGTCATCATGGAATACGATGTACTGTCGGCAGAATTTAACATTTTCATCCCTCTCCAGATCCCGCTGAGTCCATTCTGAAAGGTAAAAGACAGAGCTTATATTGTGGGAAAAAATTGCCCCTTCAGGCTTCAACAAGGACCAAATAGTGATGGCTAGACAACGGAATCAGACCATCTCCAAAACAGCAGATCTTATAGAGTGTTAATGATATACAGTAGTTACTACCTTCCAAAAGTGATCCAAGGAAAGACAACTGGCAAACCAGTGACAGGGTCATGTCAGCTCAAAGCTCACCGCTGTAAATAAAGAGAATTTGGTCTAATCCCATAAAAATACCCTACTGTGGCACAAAACTGCTGAAAAAGGTTAATGCTTATAATGCACAGTTCATTGCAGCTTTCTTGATATGGGGTTGCATAGCCATAGACCAGTCAAGATGAACTATGCTGACTTTAGTCCACCAGCTGAAAGTGCCAACAATGGGCATATGAGCATCAGAACTGGACCATGGACCAACTGAAGAAGATGGCCTGGCCCCCACTTACTTGGGAAAGGAAATGGTGGAAAGAAAACAAACGGTTGAGGCAGTGTGATGTCCTGGCAATATTAGTGGCATTACTGGCATTACTTTAGTTACTGTTCCTTTGTATTGTGCCAGCCCAACTTGATCCTTCATGCTTTTTCGTACATAATACCTTGTTCTCTCTACTGCAGTTAGCATTCCCTTAATTCAGAATGTAATGTGTTGGCCCACTGGTGTATATAGCAGCTGTAGAAAGTGTGAGTACTATCAGTACAGGAAGCAAAAACTCAATAAAATGGATGGGTGTGTTGGGGAAAGATGGGGGGGTAATGTCATGATATTACAAGACAGAATTTGTCAGGCAGACCAATCAGAGAAGAGGCCTGTGACATTTCAAATAATCAGGCCTCACGTTCAAGTCATGTCAAGTTTATTGAGAAATCCTGATTTATAAAATCCTCTGGCTCTGTTATTATTAAAGCACAACACGAGCTTACCTGTGGAGATGTTGCTGTACTTTCCTCCATACTGGGTGGTTATCACTGGCCCCACGTCGGCGCGGCTCAGGGACGGGAACTGGCTCTGCTCTCGGTAGAGCTTAGCAATGTCCTCTGGGCTGCTCAGGACCTTATCACACATACGGGAAAACCTCACACAGCAGTTCGGGGACTTCATTTTCCAGGAAGAACGTATTGTGACTTTAAAACTTCTTGCAAGTGCCATGTTTTGTCCAGGCTGCAGACTTAACCCTTTTCTGCATGGGGGTGGATCCGGTTATAGTTAGATCCTAGTTGTGAATAGTTGTCTTTAAAGCTTAATATCTTCACATCAGAAGGTCATGTGAACATCATTCAAATTGAAAACGGATCAAGACAAATGCACCATGAAGAAGATGTTTTATTAAAATTACTTTTAATAATTTTAATACATTATTAAAAGTTTAATTTTGAAAATTATTTTTTTTATTTTATTCTGAGTTTAACTTGTATTTTTTGTTAGAAAATAAGGAACCCGCCACATAAGTTATTTTACTTTTGAATGAATCCAAAAATACTCTATGAATCTCTTCCAATTTTTGTTATGTTCACATGTGTCCTCTGTATACCTGTCCAGTTTCAAAGTGATATAATAAATCGTTCATAGTTTTATATCATATAATGTACAAAGAGGGAGAATTTGGCAAATTGTCTAGTTGTACAGTTGATTTAAAGCTCAATACCGCTTGGCCAAGTGACCCGACTGCAGCTAGTCACATGCTAGGAATCATTATGTCAGCACAAAACATTTGTTGACAGTTCGAACGGACACTACAGCTGCGCTTCACCTGACAAAGCAAGACAAGGAAGTTGGTGGCTGACCTGCTAAAGAGATGAATGATAAGAACTACAGAGGACACCCTCATCCATATGTTTGACATGTCCCCAGTTCTTTGCGTTTAAACAAGAGGTACTGATAGGTTTAGCTAAAATATACTCACATTACGCAGAGCCACAACTCACGTTAGGCAGGTAAGGGAAGCTCGTTAGCTTCGTAGTAAAGCAGGAAGTGTGTGGCTAACCACTGAAGTATATATGCTCTAACTCACAGCTTTCACTTACTTATTGGTTTAAATTACCTTAAAGTCCACGTCGCCCCCAAGATCCATTTCTGATCTAACCAAAGGAGTAGTTGTAGCCGTTGACTGCTTGTAAGTGGTGTCTGAAAGCTTTTGTTAATGTTAAGTGGCGCGTTTCGGTTTCTCCTGATTTATTCCGAGTAGCTAGCCAACATACTAGCACTAACCTTTTAGGCACTTTATCTCATCAACGTTTGAGTTTTTATAATAACTTGCGATAAGTGTAGCGATAAATTCGGTTTAAAAAGTCAGAAGTCTTCGGGAAGAAAAGATCAGTACTGTAAATCGCTGTCTTTACACAGAAAACGACCCAATTTAGTTTCATTCAGGCTTATGTAGCTTCTGCGCATGCGCTCGCCCCAACCACAGTGGGCGGAAACACGTGATCTCCACGGTTGTTTTCGTTCTGCATTGAACCTGGAAGAAACTCATATGTTTATGGAAAAATAATAAAGTACAATCGACACCTACTTGACACTTAAATTAGATCTAAATTGGATTTTTAACGCTTCAAGTTACATTTTTAAAAGGTAATTGTTCCACGCTATTCCGTTCATTAGTTAAGTGTAAATACTTGTACAGTGTTACCCACTGACCTATTATTATTATTATTATTATTATTATTATTATTATTATTATTGTATAATAACAATAATAATGATACTAAAATAATAATAATAAATTATTACTAACAATAATAATAATAGTAATAATAATAATAATGTTATGACCCAGTCTAGGGTCAGGCCATAACAGAAAATCCTCAGCCCTTCTACCAAACCAGACACTGGACACAACTTCGGGATAAATCAGGTACAGTTTATTTGCATTTTCTATGAAATCTCAGCAAGATTATAATAATAACAAAAACAACAACAATAGTAATCATAATAAATTTTATTTAAAGGTGCATTTCTAAGTACTCAAGGTCACCTCACAAAGAATGAAATAATAAAAATAATGAAAATAAATGTCAGTTTAGTAAAATCAATAGCAAGACAGTTCTAGACAGCAATAAAACACAATGGAAAATATTGTAATTTAAAAAATTTTTTAAGTAAAATATCTTACCTTGACGTGCAGTCCGGTTTTAAACGTGAAGGTGGCGTCTTTCCACCTTCCATGGAGGAGACATGGAGCTACTACGTTTGGCTGTACATGTTGTCCAATTCCTGCTTCAGCTTTTGTTTTTCTTGCTCTACCAGACAATAATTAGCTAAAACAAGAATCTATTAATGAACAGATGCCCCGGATAAAAGGAATGCCATGATTTGTGATGCGCAGTGCTGTCCATTACTGCACAGGAGCTTGGAAACATTGACCTAGCTCAAAGTTCACATGTGAAGAACTACAAAAAGTAGATAAAATAACCACCCTCAAGTTATTTTAATAAATAAGAACTGAAATTATAATAAGTAGAAATAAAATAACCAAACCAAAATATAACTTTATTAGTAAGGTATGAGATTAAGCACTACAATGTATTAGTGTCCCACTGATTTGCCGTAAATTATGGTAAAAGGCTATCACAGCAACCCATATGCAGGTTTCAGATAAATGAATAAAAACATAAATAAAACCTATATACATTGCTTAGAAAGCTAGTCTTGCCTGTCTTAGTCAAATTACTACACTTAATCATTGATATAATTCAAAAATATTTTTGCATCCATGTATAAATCCATTGACATTTTAATACTCTGAGCATTGTTCCTCATAAGTCATCAATTACAGATGAAAACAATTAAAACAAAAATCGGTGCTATGTTCATTTGTACAAACGTACAAAGAAAAGATTTTCAATTGTTTCACTGACCATGTTAATCGTATTTTGTAAATAACACAATACAAAACTAGAATTTAATGGCTGCAACACACTCAACAATAGCTGGGACAGAGTTAAGGTAAACTTGAAAAGTGTATAGAATATTCAAGTATGTTTGAAAAGTTCCACATTAAGCAGGCTGATTGGTAGCTGGTAAGGTATCAGAGCGTATTTTGCATGGGCTACAACGGTGTGGCTTTGTAGACACAGGGTCCATGTGCTTGATTGTCCTGCCGCCACTCCAGATCTAACTCCTATTGAAAACGTATGGAGCATCATGCAGAGAGGAATCACATAACAGCGATCATTGAACAGCTTATACAGACTGTTGAACAGCTAAAGTCTTAAGCAAGAATGGACACATTTCCAATTGCAGAACTATTACAATTAGTCTCCTCAGTTCCAATTAAAAAGTGTTATTAAAAGGAAAGGTGATCTAACACAATGGTAAACATCCCTCTGTCCCAACTTTTGTTGAGTGTGTTGCAGCCATAAATTCTAAATGTGTGTGTATTTCCAAAATGCAATTAAGTTGGTCAGTAAAACAATTTAAAATATTTTCTTTTTGCTTTTATCAGTTATATAAAATTAAAATAACATAAAAATGCATTTTGGAAAACATTCAAACTTTTCTGCAAATGGGTTTTTTTCAATTGTGTTCCACAACATTCAGTCAGCAATGTAACTGGACATATCTACATCTGTGAAATATTTGTAATATTCCACAAGGCACATTCTACAGAAAATTAATCCATGTGATGTTCTGAAGATCATGGGAGTTAGAAAAGAAAAGTTATCTGTACTGTTGCCAGCTTTGACAACTTTGTCGCTTGAGTTAGCAACTTTTCTGACCTTCTTAGAGACTTCTTTCAAAAAGCATCAAATGGCAAATTTAGCACTTTTTTGGACAAAACTTAGCTACTTTTTTTTCCAGAAGAGAGTCACTAAACCTACTGAGTGAGTGAGAGCCTTGAGTGGCAGAAAGTTGGATTATCTAGCTAACTAAATAGTATGTAAAAACTAATGTGCCATTAGCAGTGCATTTTGTAGTGCAGTATGTAAGTAAGTAAGCTATACTGTTTGTGACACATCCTATGTGATGCTGTACCCCCCTCCATTGACTAATAAAAAGCTTGTCCTTATTGCCAACAACAGACAGGATGTATACTAGCATTTAACACATTTCTGTTGAAAATAATTAACAGCACTAGTTATCTGTCTTATATTTTATTTATATTTTAGTTAATTTTGTATTGTGATATTTAGCATGGTGCTACATTTCATGTATTTACTAACTACCTCTTTTCCTCTCTTTCTCTGTTGAGTTTTCACATGGCAGACATCGCTTTATAATAAAGTTTTTCATCCTGAATTTGGATCTAATATGGGGAAAGGAAAGAAGGAAATCCAAAAACAGATCTACTATTTGTCAATTTTACCATCTAAAAATACTTTCATGTAATGAAGACATGTTCGGGGCCAGTTTTTGTTTTAATTCACTTGAATGGCCTACCCCAAGACCACCCCTTAGTAAAGTCACCTTCTTGTGATGCCCATGAGAAAGATGCATATTTCAACCTTTTCATAACTTTTTAAATGGCAGTGTGTATGTATATGGTATGAATATGGTACAGTTATGCTCCCTAGCCAAAGGTGCCGAAGACACTTAGTGTGACAGCATCTGTACCATGAAAGCTCTCAGATTTTTCTCAGATTGTACCTTGATTAATATTAATATGTTATATGCACAACCAAACACATTGTCTTGTTTTTTCAAATTCTTATTTATTCTTTTTTCCTGATTGAAATGTATTGTAGGGTCATTATTTCATTCATCACATAACATGACATGATGCACCAAGCCAACTACAACTGTTTACAGGTATACACTGAAACATACACAAGGTTTACAATGGGTACATGAATAATAGCTCATTGCACTTACAACAGTGAATGTAACAATTTTTTTCTTTATTATTTCAATCCCTTTTAAGTTGTCAGCTATTATTTTGCAGTTTTATATTTAAACGTACACGTCTCCTTTTAAATTTCTCCTGCCCCAACCTGCAAATTACATGGAAGCCGGGGTCTTGTCTTCATGAAGGAAGTTTTTTTCTTTTTCTTTTTCTCATTATACAAACACAACATGTATAGAAACTCTACACAGACCGATAATGTTTCCGAATACGACTTGTTCTTTTTTTTCTCCAAACAGTCCACATGAGCTGACCACATACACAATGTTGTTTTTTTGATGTTTCGTCGGTAGTTGTTGATGCGTTGATCTTTTTTTTTTAACACAAAAGCACAATTTTGGCAGGTCATTGAGTTGGTTTACACACCATTTGCGTTTAGGGTCATTTTGTGCATGTGTGAAATTTACATGTTCTACGGGTCTGGTATTTATAGTGAGAAATGGCTGCTGGTGGGTCTGAGGAGAAAGGAAAGGGGATCAGTGGACTGCTGCTAATGCTAAAGGCTCATGCACTGTTGTTCTTTTTTTTAAACAAAAGATAACATTTTCCCTGATGTTTGAGTGACAGGATTGTTTGTAGCTTTACATTTCTTCTCAGTCCATTCCATCTCTGTGACCCTTATCTGGCTTCTATACCATTTAGGGTTTCCTGTACAGGGATGAAGCCTAGTCCTGGACCACAAAACATTCTAAATGGAGATTCTCCATTAAATGGAACCTGATTAAATCCCTGTTCAGGAAGCTGACCCTCAGTTTCTTAGGTGGATACTGGACTAAAAGAGGTTTAAATGTATTGGATTTTTACAGAATGCCCCTCTTAGACCAGAATAAGGTTTAAACCCAGCCTAATAAACTAGCCCTTCACCCATCCTGCTATTTCTGTGTGCAGCCAGCCAGAGAAATAGATGTCTGTGGGGGACAAAGCACAGCAGTGGTAGTGTCATTTTTTAGGGTGTGTGTAAAACAATTAGACATGGAATGATTTAGGTTCCCTGTCACACACTACCACCAAAAAGGCCCTAGTGATTTAGCTAGGCTCTGGGCAAAAAACAAGATGGCTTTCTCTGTATTGTAAATAAGCCCTTACAGCTATGCATATTAAGTCCCCTTTTTTGTCACCGTGACTGTGCTTTCCTGAGGTGAGCAAGTTTAAACAGAGAAAATAATTTTATACAATGAAGAACACATATTTTTGCCACTATTTCTAACAATATATACCTAGACTTCTTTATGCTAACATGGGTTTTCAAACCAATTGGCAGTGCGATAATAGTCATTGGTCATATCATTTTATAGCTAATTACCCACCCCTTTTACAATTGGTTGTGTAAGATATATTCTTTACTTTGTTATTTAGGTGTGATATCCTTTATATAAGTACTAAAATAGGTATAGGTGCTTAGGTATAGTTATTTAGATTCTGTATGTGGAAAAATAAATATATTCATATAAACTAATATTAAAACATATATCATTAACTATGTAGGTTGATTAAGGGATTATATGACATGCTGCCCAACCCAATCTTTAAAATGCTCAAATTACCACATTTGGTAGTGTTTCCAAGCACTCAAAGCAATATGGTATTAACATACTTTTTGGTTGTGGCAAGTCTATAAAGCACAGTGGCAACAATGGAACAAAATAAGAGGTGTTGAATGGTCCCGGTAGACGTTAATATCATCAGGTCTGTCTTGCTGTACTTCTATCCTTTAGAACCACATTACCCCATATGTAATATTGCACAAAATCTCCCATAGCCTGTATTTAATCTCTGAAAAATGAATTTATGAAAACACAAATGCTTTAGAACCTAAACGCGTGGCAACCCCTTCCTCACATAAGTTTTTTTTTTTTTTATTGACACTGCAAGGTGTTACAGAAACAGCTTTGACTTGGTTTTCAAATGTATCTTTCTTTGAATTGACAACATACCACCTTAAAAACTGAATAAATACCACCTTATGGAATTTGATTTGTTTCATCACATTATGATACTGTTTCTACATAATAACATGTGCATCAACAGGCAGTTAAGCAACTGGCGAAGGTGGTCTCTCTGGCTCATGAAGAGTAAGTGCAGGACCCCCAGCTACCCACAATCCCAAGAGCGAGGTGAGAAGAATGTGATTGAAGTTTATGACGGCTTGCGGATAAGCCTGTGACACCCGCTTGAACATTGCATGAAGGGGTGGGGGGACTCAAACATGCCACGAAATCTCAAAAACAAAATTTCAGTTCAACTCTTTACAATTACTTATTTACAAACACGTCAATCTCATATTGAAGTTGTTATTTTTGTCGGAACTACTGTCTAGTTTTTTCACTAGTGTGACGACATTATTGAGTGGTGTGTCTCGTACATTTTTTTCTCCCGAATAAGAATCATTGCATAGAACATTTGAAATGTAAAGTTGTCCCTCAAAACCACCCCCTCTGTTTGCTGATCTGATATTTTTGTCTTTTTTTGTAACCCCAAAAGGCATACATACACACATCCACACATTCGTTCATTCACACTTGTAACGTGTAACAATATCGAGGTGACTTGAGTGTTTTTTTTTCTCTAGAGCATGCTATCACCCCAGCTTCAGTAGCTACATTTCAGTCACACAGCTAAACCTAAAGGCCCGTCACTACTCCGTCCAACACAAGTACAGAAACTGCTCCAACTGCTGGAGGACCTGACCTGAGAGGCTTCTGTTACAACTAGGAGCTGTCTAATATACTACATGCAAATTTGTCTGTGCTGCATGGGCTGGACATCATTGGCGGTTTGATGCCAGGGTGTAACATGATTGGTTCGGCAAGAATGTACACACCATATGTGGTCCTAGAGGCGCCAACGACACTCATCTGACCTTCAGTCCCCAATCGAAACAATTGCTTAAAGCAAATCACGAGTTTGAGGATAGCTAATTTGTTATTACTCAAGACTATTGCTTTAATTTGGTTTGGAGAGTTGATTTGGGGTTTTATTTTGCCCACATAGGAACCATTTTGACAGTTTCAAGACTTGATGGACAGCAAGCCTGGGTCTTCTAGAAGCATTTCAGTTTTAGAGACAGATGCATCGCTCTTCTGACCACTAGTGTAAAAACAGCTAACGATTGTGCTCTTGTCTGACTGAACGCCATCCACTATTGCTTTTTTTCTCTACATCTAAAGCAATAAAAAAATAAATTAACTCAATGAAAAACCGTAATAAGTTAACGGAATAATGACAATCATAAAAAAATGATGAATAAAAATAAATAAATTATTAAATAAAACATAACCAAACTCCAAAAATATATAAATACACTTCCCCAGCCTTTTGGCTTGTTGTAGTCATTATATACAAGCAGCGTGTGCAAAATAATAATTAAAAATAATGGACTAAAAAAAAGTCACATCTGAAAATGTAAAATAAGTAGTAACATTTAAGGCGACAAGGAAAGAAAGAAAATGAGGCAATGAAATAAAACAACAGGCCGCAAAAATAAAATCATCAGAAACACCAGAGTCCCCAACATTGAAGAAGAGTTGTGACAGAACCGGATCCCAGCACTTGGGACGGCTCCTTAATGGCTTTGCAATGACTAACTGACAAATAAGACCTGACTGGTCAAAGCCTTGAAATCTCTGTTTCAGTCCTTAATCCAGTGTTTATCCAGTGTGTATTTGATCTCTCCTCATCTGGGTATTCCTTCCAAATTAGCTTTCTCCAGGATCCTCAGTGTCTTATGGCCACTCTCATCAGATTGGTGAACAGTGTAAGGTCTTGGATATAAAGTTACATGCATTCTGAATCCACTGTACACTTCTTAAACACATCGCAAGAGAATAGAGAAGCAAAGAGTCTGCATTCAGAGAAGAAAAAGAAAGGAATTTTTTTCCATTCTGGAATGTAGAGTTAAAAACTGAGCATACGATGGAGACATTTGCATTTTTCCTTTTCCTTTCCTTTATCTGTTTTTTCTTTTCTTTTTTTTTTGTTCATTTGTTTGGTGTTTTTAAGTTGTATCACGTCAGAACAAAGAAAGTCATTTACAGAAGTGGAAAAACCTATGAAGTTTTGACTGATTCACTTTCGTTGTATTTTCTACCATCCCTGAGATAAGAGGGGAGTCAAGTTTGTTATCTAAGTAGCTACAGGAACATGGAATCACAAATCCCAGCAAGCCACGCGCTGTTACCATGTTTTGCGAGCGTATGTTTATATGTGCTTGAGAGTTTTGAAGCAAATGTATACACTTCCCTCCTCCACTGTGGTAGTTTTTTCCATCCATGCCACCAGGTCTGCATTAGCAAAACCGTAATGCCAAATTATACAGCTCTTGCTGTTTACCCAACTGAAGAAGCAGGAGTTGAGCAGGATTCATCTTTGCCTTCTACTGTTGCCCTCTGGTGGCTCAGAAGAAAAACTCATGGTCTGCCATAGTTGTCGGAGGGGGTCCGGGGGTGAGTATCTTTGGTTGTGTTGGCTTGCCAGAACATGATTGAGTGAATCCAACCTCTGAGCAACCTGCAGTACAGAAAACATGCAGATCATTTAATAAAGTTGGTCAACTTTCTACAACCGAGAACTATATGTAAGAGGGCAATCTACTACTAAACTACTAATCTTGTTCATAATCTGTATAGTAAATTGCTCATGTTGAAATGTGAAACAACCTTAGACGCAATCCAACCAAATTTTGCTTCTTAAGTTATAAGCTATAAAACATATGGCCAAAATATCTCTCAACCACTTGAAACTGTGAC
>JBBPDA010000019.1:6718953-6744915 GCA_037974385.1 Arnoldichthys spilopterus
ACGTGTGATGGGTTAAATGCAGAGGTCACATTTCGTTGTGGTGCTTGAGTGTGTTCACAATGACAAAGAGTTTCTTTAAATAAAAAGAAATAAAATTAAATAAAGATATCCAGCTAATCAGACAAGATGATAACAGCCTACTAACAGGATCTCAGCAAAAAATTAAATCAGTAGTCCTTAAGGAGCTAGGCTTTTTGAAATACATACATGCAAAATGGGTTGGCCTAGAGGTAAGAATGGAAAAAAAATGGACAATGAAAAACATCACTGTTAGTATATATAGAAACATATGGAATGTTAACAGTGGAGGACCAGAAGAGAAATAGAAAACAGAACATGACTGTATAGTGGGTGCTGAAAGAGATGTGTAATAAATGGAAGACGGGTTTAAAAAATGTTTTGAAACTGGTGGAACTTTTAGCTGTAGTTCCACCACCTGAAGCCCAGATGCTTTTGCACTGTTGCTAAAACTTAAACCAAACAAAACCAAATTAATTCCAACCACTGCAGTGGTGGCTTTATATATCACAATAAGCCTGAATTATGATTTATGAAGAAAACACATCACTGATGCTGAAAACACCAGTAATATCAGGAAGGTTAACACTGGAGGATGTCATCAGCTGGAGGGTGCTTTGGAAAATTTACAAACAGCAAACATCAATGTAATGCATGGATTAATATCTGATTCATGCTCTCTGTGGACTAGTAACCACAGATGTCTGACCATTGCACAGTCATTCTCTACATTGCACTGTGCTCTGCAGAAAGTGATGTGAACTGTTTAATCTCTAAAGGAATGTTTAGAAAGTTGTCATTTAAGTAATTTGTAAGATGTAGCATGCATGTCATTGAATTCTGCCAAGTAAATGTAGATATACTGTATTATTCTATATTAATTAAACTACTCACTGTAGCAGGTACTGGTTGTACACCTGCAGCAGGTTGCCGTGCTGCAGGCCCAGTCTGGCCAGGTTTGGCTTGGAGTTGCTGGGCTTGTGCTGGCTGTGGCTGTACAGGACCCCCTGCAGGTGTCTGCTGTCCTGGTCTGGCTGCTGACGTTTGTGCCTGCTGTTGTAGCTGTGTTCGCTGGCCCTGTTGTGCATCAGGTGGCTGCTGGGACCCAGGCTGCCGGCTCGAGCTTGCTGGTCCACTTGCACCCCTCTGCCCTGAACCAGCTGAACTCGACTGTCTAGAGGATGATGGGTGGCCCTGGAGGTCCTGCTGCTTCCTGCTGGAAGAACTTTGGTGGTGGGAGGACTGCTTCCCAGAGCGTGAGCCATGGTGATGGCCTGAGGGGTCTCGAGAATAATCAGAAGAGTGGTAGCCCTGAGAGCGAGAATCACCCCTCTTCCCTGAAGAAGAGGACATAGAACGGGAGTCGTGACGAATGGATGGGTCCTTGGAAGAGCGCGATGATCGAGAGGAACGAGGCTCGTCAGAGTGGCGGGAGGACGAATGCCTGCCAGAACTTCCACTACCATGGTGACGATGCTCTCGAGAAGATGTGTGTCGAGAGTGACCATATTCATCCTGTGGCCAAAGGTCTTCCTCTGGAGGTTCATCATAGTCGTGGTATGTGTGCTTGACATGGCTGCGCCTCCCAGAGGAGGAATGGCTGCTGCCATAGTGACGGGAACCACGAGCATCACGCGGCTTCTCAAACCAGTCAGTCTCCTCCTGGCCAAGGTGGTAGGCTTTAGAAACCAAAAGTAGATCACAATCAATCTCCATGTCCGTTGGCGAAAGAGGCATGCAGACTGAGGTCATGCAAAAGAAAAAAAAAGGGAAAAAGAAAATAACAGAAAAGAGTGCTGGAGCTTAATACCCATATGTAGCACAGCAATGCAAAATACATAGCATATAAAACTGCACACAAATCACAGAAAATATTCACAGTTCAAACATTTCTTAAAACACATGCAAGAGATGTCTTTTATGAAATCATGCAAAAAAGGAAAAATGTAAGGACAGTAAAGGATCACACAACAGCTCATGCAATTTTGGCATTGACGCAGCATCGACAGTCAGTTCTGACGAAAGCTGGTCATCTGAAGGCACAACATAGGCATGCACTGGGCTTTTACTCCTTTACATCTGCTATTCTTTCTCTTTCTTTGGGTGGGTGGGGGATGTTTAAAGTAGACAGTGACTTTGGCATTCAGCACCCAATTACCTTCACTGTCAGACACAGCGCAATACATATCGTCTATTATGTACATATCATCAGGTTTGTAGACATGGGTCCGTGGCAGGTCTCGAATATGGTCCTGCACATCAGGGAGAGAGTGGCTTGAACCATATGGATTAGTTGGATCGTAGTAGCCCCGCCTACTGCTCATTAGCTTCCCCATGGGACTAAGTGGGCTCTCCTCTTCAGAATACTGAGAACGTAAAGTGGGGCGCCCGCTGCGGCCATAGCTGCTTCTGTATGACCGGTCTGTATAGTCCCGTTCATAAGACCTGCTTCGGTAGCCTGTCTCCCGAGAAGAAATCTTATCCATGCCGTAACCAGTTGAGCGGGACCTGCCGTAGCCATAGAGACGTTCATCATCATAGTAGCCTTGATGTGGATCATACATAGTCTGTCGCAAGCCATAGATTTCATCTTGGAGTTTCCGTGAACGGGAACCTGTACCATAGCCACTTGTAGTAGAGGTACTCATGGTGTAAGACGCCAGATCAGTCTCAACATCGCGAGCCTCCTCTATCGGAGAGAACTTGGAGATCTTTTGCTCTAAGCCTTGCTTACGATGCTTGCTTCTCTTGGTGGACATTACAGCTGGGGCCAGGCCCTTTGAGGAGTGCCTCTGTGCTGCCCTTGAAGTTGTTGAGTGTTTGTAGTCATCATAGTAATATGAGGATCCCCCACCCATGCTACTGCTGCCCACTACCCGGCCATGCGTATCTGCCCCTCGCGCTTGGTAGCTGCCGGTGCTCTTACCCCTGCCATGGTGATGGTCGTACATCTCTGCATCACGTTCATCCTCTGGTCTGCCGTAGGAGCTCCCCCCTCGTGTGTGGAGTCCGTCACCCCCATAACGCCCATGGCCCTCAGTGCGGTGTGGGTCTGAGGTGGTGCCCATGCCCTCTTTGGTTAGTTCACTGATGTCATCAATCATAACATAGTTCCTAGGGACATTCTGCTCAAGATTGGAAGAACCGTAGAGGCCATCACCAGTATAAGTAGAGGGGCTGTCAACTGAATGTAGATGGTCAGACAGTGTTGCTTGCCCATAAGTATTGGCAACAGTAGTGGTGTACTGTCCATAGGAACTGGCTGTAGTTGTTGTGTATCCATAGGTATTAGCTATGGTTGTAGTATACGGCCCATAGCTACTCGATGAAGCTGTGGTATATGGCCCATATGAACTTGCTGTTGTACTTGAGTACCCACCATAAGTACTTGAAACTGAGCTGGAGTATGGCCCATATGTGCTTGCCATGGTTGTGCTGTACTGTCCATAAGATGGAGCCAAACCAGACTGGCTATAGGTAGAATCTTGAGCAGTAGTTGTTACAACAACAGTAGGATTACTTATAACCTCATAATTAGTGGGCATCTTGTGTTCAAGGTCAGCCAGCGAGGTCTGCCGTGGCCTTTGGTGGACAGTTAATATGTCTGCCTGTGGCTGGTAGGGACTCGCCTGGCTGACCGGGTAGGGGGGAGCCTGGCTCGGGTATGGCGTGGTGTGGGTTGGATAAGGAGTTGGACCAGCAGGTAGTTGTGGAGAAGGCTGAAACCCTGGATGGCTTGGCTGGGTTGGAGGTAGCAATGGATGATCAGTTGGGTATGGTGGTTGACTTTGAGGGAAGCTCTGGGAAGGGAACGTCCCTTGTGCCTGATAGGATGGGGTAGGATGGTGGGTCTGTAGGGGGGTGGGCTGGGGGAGAGCCTGGGCCTGGGAGACTGTTGGATAGGGAGGCTGATTAAATCCAGTGCTCTGGAATGTGGAGGCCTGTGGGGCAGGGACTGTTGACTGGCTTTGTGGGTACTGGTAGGACACAAAGGATGATGTAGGGGGAAACTGTGCAGCAGTGTTCAGCTCACTGGTAAACTGGCTGAGTGGTGCTGTGCTTGGTCTGGTCAAAAGGCCGTTATTCTCAAAGGATGCGGCTGCAGCTGCCAGACGAAGGTTGTTCAGCTCAGAATCTGACATGTAGTCCCGTGCATCACCCATGCAACGCAGGTATGCCAAATCCCTCCTCTCCCTCTCCTTTACCAGAGTCTCTTTTCGTTGTGTGATGCCCATCTCTAGGTATCGCAGTTTGGCGTCGATCTCCTTCTCTTCTTCCTCCAGTTCAGCCTGCTGTTTTCGTAGTTTAGTGGATTCCTGCTCAACAGCCTTCAGCTCATGGGTCAGGTCCTTAAGGAGGCTGGCTTTAGCCGCTAGACCTGGTCGGGAACCTGCCTTCAGGGAGGGCACAGAGGGCATATACATCTGGGGCAGGGCAGGGGTGATCATGGGCAGCTGAGTCTCCTCGGGCGGGGGGCTTGGCAGGGTCCGTTTAACCTTTCTCAGGAGGGAGCTCTGTTGGAGTGCCGCCAACTACAAGGACAGAGGGGCCAGGGAGAGTGGAGGGGTCAAGAGCATGCAAAAAGTACAGCATAATGTTAATTACAAGACAGTAATCAGTAACTTAGTGTGAAGAAACCATAGTACTGAAAAGATTTCTAAACTGTAAAATATTTTTAAATTGAACAGCTAACTTATCAGTTCAATTACTTTTTGTAAGTGTAAGTACATCTGGTAAAATCACTACTTGCAGAAAAATGCTCTACAGTTGAGATTCCAGTTTAAATTCCAGTTGTACCATATGTGTTCTACAGCTGTGGATTCTGGGCCCCATAAACAGAATTGGTAACATGTTTAATGCATGGTCCCTTTTTGTTTATGTTTGTGTAAAATACCAAACAGGAATTTTAGTGCTATTATATGTAGAAGGGAAAAAAATATTTCCAAAAACCTTACCTTAGTTTCCCTTTTGCAAAACTGATTCAAATCCATAGTATTATTATTTATTCATTATCTACCACTGATTTTTATTTCACTGTTTTTTAATTTTTATTTTCCTCAGCTCAAGCCTTTAAAAAAACATTTTATGCATTTAAATATCCTTTGTAAAGTAATATTAATAGTGTGATTTTATTTTTGTACTGATATTGTTACTTCAATTACTTCAATTGTGTATAATAATTAAAAAATATCTTTAATATAGTAGACATGTAGTATATTTAGTTTATAGTAATCACTCATTGAGTTTTAAGGTACAAACTGTTCTGATCTTCATGAATATTCTGCAAAATATCCAATAAACATGACAAGGTTGTAAGGTTAAGCAATTACAAACTATACTATCTAATGCAACTGTTGAATGTTAATGTAACTCAAAGTCTGTGTTCTAGCAAAACCTCACATAACATGAGGTTCGCAGACCGACCCTTCATAAAGCATTCAAAACTTGCTCTTTGTCGAGGCATTGATCTCTGAGAAAAAAAACAAAATTTTATTACAAACCTTTACATAGAACATACTTAATTAAAACCTTACATCAAACAACTAACTGCACATTATTTCTAACATCACCATAATGACAATGTTAAACTAAATCAAAATGCTGTTTATAAATATAGAAGAAATAAATTCTACAATTATCCAAAGAGTAAAATATATTTAAACATAGAAAACAACATTTTCTCAGACAATACCTGACTTTGAAGTGCTTGTTGCTGATAAAGGGAAATCCTAGCCTTGGTTTGCTCATCTGTTGTGGGACTGAGGGGCTTGGGGTCTGACATGGACCTCTGGACATTCTTCATTGGCCGGGGTAGACTCTGATGTCTCTGTGGTGACTCAGCTGTATATGACTTCTGCTGCGGAGTGACATGGGCTTTATTCAGCCTCTCAGTAGATGAGAATGATGTCTCTATGATTCGGTGTGGAGAAGACAGAGGAGATACAGGAGAATACAGCACCTGTGGGGATTTGGGTGGTTGCCGAATCACACTGGAGAGCGACTCGTTGTGGAGATGATTCTGCTGGTAACCAATGTCCAAGGGATCTGGTTTCCGTCTCTCGAACTTTGCAACGCCTGGTTGACGTGGGGATAAAGGATCTGCTGACCCCACAAGTTGTGCACTGCTAGAATATGGGCTAATTGTTGTGGCTACACTAATTTGTGGTACTACCACACCTTGAGATTGGGCCTCTGGGTCAGTCTGGCAAGCTAAGCTTTGGCCTTTTTGTGTCCGCTCTGGTCCAGATATATAGTGGACAATCTCAACTCTGTTGGGGTCTGGCACAGTGACATGTATGGCTGGGGATATTCTCCCTAGATGCTCTGTCTCTGTTTGGCAAGAGCAGTCCCGAATAGTCTGAATGGCAATACTAGAGGATGCAACTTTGACAGCTGCAGATGAAGTAGGAGTTTCATTTTTAGGGTCAGCACCAGATTCAGAGTGTCTGGAAAACCTAGAACGTCTCCGTCTTACTGGCTGCTCCCACTCTGCCTTGTCCTCATCATCATCTGTCTGAACACTGCAATCCACACTACGCCTGGTCCTTCTTCTTCTAGACATTAAATATCTGTCCTCACCATCCTCATCATCTGTTTGCACACTGCTGTCCACAATTCTACGGGGCAAGGGGAACATTGTTACCTCTCCATCAACCCCATCCTGCAGACGAGGCATGGATCTCTGTTTCCTCATAGACCTATTCTCTGTTTGTCCCTCGTTATTCCTCAGGCACATCTCCGATGAAGAGTTAGGCAGGGACCTGGATGAGACCTGAAAATCCCCATATTGAATATCCGGGGCCAGGTCATGCGGCTGAATAATTCTGCCAGTTTGGTCACAGATAAGTTGGGTACTACCACTAGCTGCAGCTACAGCAGCTGCAGTCTTTTGTCTCTTTTGCTCTTCAAGGTGCTGTTGAAGCTGTTGTTGCAGAGACTGTATCTGGTCAAGCTGCTGTTTCTGCTGAGCCAGTTGCTCTCTCTGCATAACCAGTTGACTTTCTCTCTCAACCTGCTGCTGCTGCAAAACTTGTTGCTTGATGTTTTGCAACTGCTGAATCTCCCGCTGCACCAGGATATGCTCTTTTTCTCGGTGCCGCTGCAATTCTACACGTTCCCTCTCAAGATCCTCTTGGAGTCGCAGCTGCCTCAATTTTTCCAGTTCTACTCGCTCTCTCTCCAACTGCAGCAACTGTTCCTGTTGACGATGCAGCCTTTCCTCATCTGTGTCCTTTTCTGGTTGAGGGCCTCCCAGGGCTGTGGCTGTGGTTGAGGTTGGTTGTGTTGAAGGATGTGGCTGTATTCCAACAGACTGGGGTGGAAGTTGACTGTAAGTGGGAGGATAAGAATGAGCAGGTGGTGGCTGAGGTGGTAAAACCTGAGGCTGTTGGGCTGGAGTCTGGCTGTGAAGGTGTGTTTGAGAAAGATTTATTGGCTGCTGCTGAGACTGGATTGATGGTGCCATCACCTGTGTTGAAACAGGCATTATAGTTGGGCCACTTGGTACTGCAGATGGTTGGGTTTGTGCTGCTATTGTCCCAGAACCTGATGAGCTTACTGGAAACTTTCCAAGATAAACAGGTACATCCTGTTCTGTAGTGACTGCAACTGGCTCACTTACAGTAGCAGAGGTTGTCACAGGAAGATGACTGGGTGTTGGGAAACGGTAAGGTGCCTGTCCTGTGAGTGGCATCCTAGGTGCCACAGGCATTCTTGTGAGGCTAGCAAGAGGTACTGGTGTCATATTTGGTGTGGGGTATGGTCTGTAAACACCTCTAAGTAATGGCCGCAGCACAGAAGCTGGCTGAGTTGTAATTGGTACAGTGGATGCAATAGGTGTGTTTATAGTTGAATAGATCATACCATCAGCTGATCTAATTGCTGATGGATACATAGCTCTAAGGCTTGCTTGTCTTGCATTAATGAGGTTAGTGAGAGCTAGGGAAAGAGGCTTTCCATCTGGGCCATACATGAAGCTTGGTCTCGGACCCTGTTGCAGATTAATTCTGCTTGGTGGAACGCCTCCTCTTCCTGTACCTAACTGTAAAAGATTGGGGTTGCTGCCATACCTATCCATTGAATTGAGGGCTGCACACATTCTGCTAATTTCTCTAGCAGTAGTAGCACTATACTGAGCAAGGTTAGCCTCCTGGAAACTAGCAAGGTCACGTGATGAGTATCCATAATCTGAACTGATATTGGATAAGGAGCTATACCTCCTTATAGGTAGAGGTGGAGCTGCTACATCCCCCTGACGAAGATCTGTGTAGGAGCCATACTGAAGTCCCATGCCAAAATATCCTCCTTCATAGCCATGCTTCACTGAACTTAAATCCATGGCTAGTTCTGCAGAACCTTGCAAATGTGGGTCAAGCTTTGATGGGTAGGACTGGAGCCCTGCTTCTGCTAGATTGGTCTCAGACATGGATGGTTGTAGCCGGCCAGCGAATGGCAGTGTGTATGATTTCAAAGCAAAATCTTGGTATTGTGGTCTATCTTGCTTTGGCTCTAATGGTTGATAAAGCTGTGGTGGTTCAGAAGGAGGTCTTGATGGCTCAGTGGCATTTGTTGTCTCTTCTGCCATTGGTTTTTGGGAAAATGGACCTCCCACACAGCTGCCAGCAAAAGGCAGGTTATAAACTACATCACAGCAAGCCACCTGATTCTCTTTCTTGAATTGCCCTGTTAGATCCATTGCATCTTGGCCTTCTTCTGGTTTGATCAACTGGGTAAGAGGTGCTCCTTGTGCAGCTCCATCCGTCTGGACCATCATAACATGGGACTGGACAGTTGTAAGGTTTACAGCACTTGGCTCTGGTGGCTTACCCCTCATTTCAAAGGTGCCACCAATGCTATACATCTCAGGTGCTACAGCTGGAGATATCACACTGACCACTGGGGCAGTGCTTGTCTGACTGACAAGTAGGTCTTTCTTTAATACGGGTAACTGACTGGATAGGTTAAGTTTTGCAGAAAAAGCAGCCTGCTGATGTTGGAGATGATGGTGTTGCTGAAGTTGCTGCTCCAAGAGCTGCTGCTGCTGCTGGAGCTTCTGCTGCTGCTTAAGCAACTGCTGCTGCTGAATACTCAGGTCTTCTAACTTGGCATCAATATTTGGTATAGATGGGTCAATTGGTGGTGATTTGTTTTGTGCAAGGCATACAACAGTTCCCATACCCTGACCAAAGTCAACTCGGTCCTGAAGCGGATCTCCATATACCACAGGATGCTTGGGTTGAGATATAAACATGGAAGCAGCAACAGTAACACTGACGGTTGTGGCTGTAGAAACAATCACATGTGGCTGTTCCTGGGCATTTAAGTTCATAATTAGGGGCTGGATAGTTGTGGAATGACGGATGGGGCTCCCTTCAGCACTGCTTGAGTACCTTCGTGACTCTGTGGCCAAGGAAGTCAAGTCCATTCCTTGATCTGTCATAATAACTGGAGTTGATTTAGTAGCAGTCCTCAAGTCCACCACACTTGCACTCTGTAGCCTTTGACCTTGCGCAACTCTTGAAGTGCCAGGGACTGTGGAAATGCGACAGAGAGATATGTTTTCCATTGATAGTGATCCACGAGTGTAAGTGCTACCAGTAGTTACCATGCTTGTCCCAACATTCACCCTCTCAACCTTGTGGGTCCTGTAGAAACCATGCTGTGGTGACTGTTGGTGTGGTGGTGTGTCCGGGGGGCTCACAGGTGGTGAATAGGCATCAAATGTTGACTGACGACTGAACCTTGTTGGTGAGGACAAAGGAGAGGTGGCAGTGTTAACTGTAACTGGCTTTGGTGGGCTAGTGGGCTCAGATCCAATAGTTATCACCATGAATGAGGCATCCTGAGAAGACTGCTGTCTAAAAAGGCGTGGCGAGACAGCCCTATGGGGTGTCTGAGTGGCCTGTGCCATAACAGGAGATGTGGGACCAGAACCTCCAGAGGGTGCTATCATTGAGGGACTGAAAGTCTGAGTTGAAAATTCAACCGTTCTTCTAGAAGGTGATCTTACTGGACTATGAGTAGTAGGTGAAGTGGGGGAAAGGGGTGGACTCCCTTTGTAGTATGCAAAGACTTTAGGAGTTCGAGGTTCAACTATTGACTCTGGTGGTGCTGTATCTCTCATTTGGACTCTATCTGACATTCTTCGTCCCTCTCTCTGACTGTAAGCCTGAGTGATTTCAGCTATTTTGCTGGACACACTTGAAATACTGGTAGTAGATGTGACAGTGCTGCTTGTCTGGCGACCATATAGGGTGGACTGCGTTGTTGTCATTGTTTGACTGGTACTAGTTTGTGAGACTGTCACAGCATCCCTGGAATATACTCCATATGCAGTGATAGTGGTGGCAGCAGCTGCAGGTGTAATGCCATTTTTGCCAGCATGACTTCGGAGTCTGTCTTTATCCTTGGAGAAGTGTTGAGTCACTCTGACATCAGGTATACGTCCTCCTGTTCCTGTTTCAGAGAAAGACACAGGTGCCGATAGTTGTGTTGGGCTTGTTCCGGGAGTTAAAAGGGCATTGCTCTGCTCCAAGAGTTTAGCAAAAGCTGATCCTGTATCTAAAAGTTGCTTATCTGGAAAAGACACATCAATTTCCACTTGATCATCTAATTGCTTGGTAATGTTCTGTGACGTCTGACGAATCTCTTCATAAATATCACTTGCTTCCTCATTCTCATAGCCAGTATCATCTTGGTCGATGTACTCATATTCATCATCATATTGCTGTCCATTTCGTCTGTCCTCTTCTTGGTAGGCACTAGTGCTATACTGCTGTACAGAGCGAGATTGTTGCTGCTGCTTCTGTTGTTTCTGTAACATCTCTGCCTTCCTCATCATTTCCTCATAAACTTCCTCTGCGCTCTTTAGAGGTTTGCCACTTGAGGAGGTAGTTGTAATAGATGTAGATGATGTAGTTTCTGACTTTTCAGTAGGAGAATAAAGTGACATGAATGTTGGCAAATTGTACTCACTGCCAGATTTGTAAAGCTTAGATGACATTTCATAGCCTTCAGCCTCCGAGTCAACTGAAGGTGAGTATTCAGAGCAGGAAGAGCGATGGAGTTCCTCCATTTCAGCAGCCTGTCTCAGTTCCTCTGTTGGAGAGGCATCTTCGATGGGAGACAGGTTGCTGGGAGGAGTCTTAGACCTTTCCCTGCGTCGCTGTGCCCGCAGTTCTTCTTTATCACGTTTTGTTTTTCTGGCAGTACTTCGGATCCTCTGCTGCTCCACTTCTCTCATCTTTTCTTGCTCCCTCAGGAGTTCCTCCTCTTCTCTTAATTCATCTTCTTCTGATGAATCCTCTATAGTCGGAAGGAGTGGGCCATGGGATCGGTGTCTGGCTTTCCTCTGCTGCTTTGCCTCTTCTAGGCGCTGTCTCCTGCTGGGGCTGCTATCACTGTCATCCTCCATGGAGGAAACAGAGGTGGGAGATGTTCCCGAGGTGTAACTTGAAGTGGTTGGTGGCAGAGTGGAGGAATACTCCCCTCTTGAGCGCTCTTCTGGGGAACCCGTTAGGCTTTCCATTTCAAGTTCAGGCTCCCTGTCCAAGTTTAAATCGTTTTCATTGCTGAGTTCCATGTCTCGACTGTAGCTGCTGGTGTTGTTCAGCTCAATGGTCTTGAACCTCCGCAAGCCTCCTTGCGAGCCAATTAGGTCCTCCTCCCCTTCCTCAGCTGATCCTTTGTAGATGTCACTGCTTGTTTTGCTTTCCTCCTCAAAGCTGCTTGAATGGTGAGTGAGACGACGCTTTTCTTTCGCTGAGTCACTGATGTGCTTGTGTATCTTTTTTGGCTTGCGGTAGCCATAACCTTCATCTTCCTCCTCCTCTTCCTCCTCCTCCTCTTCCTCCTCCTCCATCTCTTCTTCTTCCTCTTCATCCTCATTTTCTTCATCAGCACTCATCTCCATTATTTGCCTTCTCATAAATTCCTCATCAGTCATCTCAGCAGGTTCCCCTTTTTTCTTTTTCTTCTCCTCCCCTGCTGCAGCCATTGCTCTGAGCTCTCGTTTAGCCTCCCAATCAGCTGGGTCCTCCTCCTCCTCCATGATATCTTCCAGTTCCTCATCAGAGTCATATTCTTCTGGACTAATCGACAGAGAGTGGGATCTGTGCTTTCTGTCGTCAGGGTCTCTGTGGTGCCTGTCTCTACCACGCTCTTTTTCCCGTGCCCTTTCCCCTTCAGAGGATACTTTGGACTCTAGTAGAGGTCGCATAGAGCTTTCAAGTTTAGTTATTTCCGAAGGGCTTGGAGGTGTATGACGCCCAGACAGGCCCCTCTCACTTAACTTTATCTCTTCTTCTTGGATGAGGCCAGTAATCTCACTATGTGAGCTTGATATCCCATCTGAGGAGTAGCCTGTATCACTCAGACTCTGTGGGCTCCGTGATAGGTCATGGGTACTGTTTGTTTTGCTTGCCTCCTAGTGAAATGGAAACAGACCATAAAACACACAAATTAGACATTTCCCTCTTTACAAAAGTTTTTGACAACACAAAAAATATCTTTTTGACACAACTCACTCTTGTCAATCTTTTAGATTTAGAAAAAGGAATGGAATTAAGCAGGCATTTTTTTCCTCTCCCTCACTAGTATAAATCTTTCCCTTCAAAACTCCACGAGCATAGTTTACTGTTTACTAGACATAAATAAAACATTCTGGTAACAACACATAAAATGCAAAAGGCCTTTAAAGATGACAGACAACTGTTGTGGAATAATTAAAGGTCTCAGGTGGACACACAGATTTTGTGTCAGAGCTACATTTACTTGAATCAACACATGACAAAAAAAGAAAAAAAAGGATAGAACTCCACATGTTTGCCTTAATGTTGCACAGAAATAATTATTCCTGGGCCTCCATTATGCAAAATATTTAACTATAAACTCAAATTTTGTGTTTTGCAAGTATTTTGATTTCCCAACAACAAATATCACAATCATAAATGTTACTCCTTGGTGTAAATTACAATAAAAATATACCTCATAGTATCTTGATCTCTGGGATTCCCTCTTTTCATCTTTAGTTGGAGTGGTTGTCAGAATGGGTTCTGTCATTCCTTTTTTATGAATAGGCCTAATTTCCTCAGTGACAGCCGAAACAGGGTCAGGCTCTTTGTCCAGTTTGTGTGTCATCTTGTCCTTCTTCTGCGCTTCACTAACAGATGTAGATGTGGAAGTAAGCACAGAGGAGGACTGTGAAGAGGTTTTCATATCTCCTGCCAGTTTGGCTGCAGTGGGGGCTACAGGACCACTCCCTTGAGTTGCTGGGGCTTTCTGTGGTGGCATAGCCTTAGGCCCTTGCTGCTGATTACTGGAGACTTTCTGAAAAGTTGACTGCTGAGGTGGTTGCTGACTGGTCGGTGCTTGATGGCGGGGTGAGCCCATTGGTTGGTGCTTTGGAGACGGATGAGGAACTGGAAGAGGTGAGTCGTCAAGCCCACCAGACATTAGTCGTTGGGTCTGACAGTTCAGACACAGCCACTCTTTTTTCTGGGGAGAAATATTGAAAAAATGATTAAATAACTATAAACGTGGAAGTAGAAAACAATAAAATAAAATAAAATAAAATAAAATAAAAAACACAAAAAATGAAAATGATAAATAAGTGAAGAAATTATCTTCACTTCATCAGTTGTTATTCCAGCCCAACTATCAGTCAACCATTCAGGTAATGGAAAAAATATTAGATTTCTAATCAAAATAAAAAAGGGTCTTATTTTAGTAATGGTAAATAAAAAGTGAAATATTAGTCTATTCAAAGAATTGTATCTCTGTGGGATGGAGTAGAATATACACCCCTCCTCTCGCAGGGTGTGAGTATGTGGACTTGGAGAGGGACAACAAAACTGAAGTAAAAGAGGTCAAGTTACAGTAATTTAGCTGTATTTCAATAAATTCCTGCTGAAATTGCAGCGCCCCCCCCCCCATCGCCACCACACAACCACCCACACACACACACAGAAAAAACCTAATCAAAACAAAATCTAGTTTTTCTATTTTGTTAAACAATATTTAGATTCATAAGTGCCTACCAAACCTCAATGTCATAAATTTTATTGGTTTTGTATTATCACAGTGGCCCAGTAAAACAAAACAAAAGTATGCACACTCACACACCTGCAAAGCCAGAACAATAGCTCCCTCCTTGCCTAAGCCTCTTACACCCTTCCACTTTAAATCTCGCCCTTTCCACAGTATTTCATAACCACAGTATTACTGTCACAAGCACACACTTCCAGCCAACATGGCTGACTTCAAGGGAAACTATTTTAGAAGATTGCCTGGTGTAGATTTAAGGTGCACCTCAAAAAGGTTCTGAACTTTTGGGGAATCTCAAAAACTTATAATGATTGGCATGTATCTCTGCATTTAAAAACTACAAACCTCCATAATAGAGCTTGTAGGGATGTGTGAAATTTAGCATAATAAGCTACTGTTGTAATTAGGGGTAAAACGTAACAGACCTTTCATGTAATACCTAAGTATAATTTATCATTTTTGCAGATTTTTGGAGAGTTTTAACTTTGGCTTAACTGTATTTAAAATAATTCATTTTACTTTTGATTCTACCATAAGTTCTTTATGATGGCAAAACTGTTTTAAGTTAAGATGATCACAGATTCAGATTTCTAAAGGATGTGCTGCAAAAATGCACCACTGGATTTGACAGTTACTGAGTCAGAATTGTTTAAATTAAAATTGGTTACTGGTTGTCTGTAGAGTTAAATGTGTTTTTCGGGGTTTTTTTTAATGGTGGAGATGTAGGAAACCATTATACAATGCCAATTAGCTTTTTGAATCCCCCTTTTACCATTACATTACACAAGAAAACTGAGAAGACACATGCAGATTTACTGGTCGTTTTGAAACTCTGCAAATGAAATGACTAAGCTTGCGTTGTAGACTTTGCAACCCCCTGGTTGCTATCAACATGTAAAATCCGAGTAAGTACATTTGTTTACAGTGCATTATTTTACATCAAATGATTAAAAAATTCCTCTAATTACTACTTGGAGAGCTTCTAGCATCTAGGTTTCTAGAGCGTCTTGTTTTTAACTGTTCCACAATCTTGAGTAAGACACCTTTCTATCATAGTCAGCATTCACTTAAATCACAGTAGCCTTTCTGTGAGATCACACCAATTGGGCTAGCCTCTACTCCCCACGTCACTGAGACTTGGGTGTTCAACACCCGGTTGCCGAATCACCAATTGTCCTTCCTACTTCATTCCTGAAAAACTCAACAAGAACTGCCGTTTTGGAGATGTTTAAATCCTCATCCATTTTTCCTGCTTTTAGCATATCAACCTCAAGAACCGACAGTTCACTTGCTGCCTAATATGTTCCACCCAATATATTTTGTGTGTGTGTGTACGTGTGTGTGTGTGTGTGTGTGTGTGTGTGTGTGTGTGTGTCTGTGTGTGTGTTTCTTTTGTGTTACTCTGGAAGAAAGATCATGTTCAATATGTACTGTGCCAGTTTGGTTCTAAAGAACAGTGAGGGTCTTCCACTGCTACAATCTACTTACAATAACACAAAAGTTTGAAATACCATTAACTTACTGCATGCAGCCTTGGTGGACACTCTTAAAAGGAAAATGTGAACACGTTTGGAATTCAAGGCTAATATACAGAGAGGAGGCTGATGAAATGGAATTAAAAGGTGAAAGTGAGAGAGAGATGAAAAGTGAAATAAGACTGGAAAGATAGAGAAGCCAACTACTAAGGGAGAGATAAAGCAGGCCATTAGCAAAGTGAGGCATTCACAGGCTGATGTTCTATTCTCGCCCTGAGAGAGTTTAAGTTTGGCGAAGCGTAGTTCAAGTTCTAAACCAGCAATAAGCCTTGCAGTGGAACATGGACTGCAAATAAATAATGTAGCATAAGTTAACACACACTGCACTTTCTAGAGTGACTCTTAAAAGAGAGAGAGAGAGAGAGAGAGAGAGAGAGAGAGAGAGAGAGAGAGAGCTTGCTTTCCAAAATAAGGCTTCAGCTTTAAAAGCTGCCAAACACTTTCTCTTCATTTCTCTGGAGGAAATAAAAAGAGTAAAAAGAGCTCCAATGTATTGTGTTCTTGTATACAAAATGTCTTTGTGGAATGTAAAGCATTTTATTGGCCAGTTAATGGCCTTAACAAAACCTCTATGAGGCTGCTTTTATTTTCTCTTTGTGATAAAAAATCTCATTTTGACCTATAAATGCTAACAGGACTGTAGTTACAACTTCAAGAGATCATTTTACCCTGTAGGTACAGGCCCTAGTGGTAGGCCCTATAGTTAGTGCTGTTTTAAGTGAAAACTGTGCCCTACACAGTAAAATGGTACTGCATATGAAACTGGAGAAAGCTCTTTGTGTGTTAATTTTTCATGTCTGTATCTTATATAGATTATGTTCCATAAGGAGCATAATGCTGGTATTATTTTTAAAGTTAAAAGATAAAGACATATTTTTGGCCTCTGCATTAAAGTTTAAATTGTAGCATAAAATGCTTAACTTGCAAGACCAATAATAGGAATAATAGTATTTAATGTATGTGGGTTTATATAGATTTTATACAGTCTGTGATATCTATCTTCATTCATAAATATTTCATTATTAATGGTTTACGTAAGTCAATTCATTTACTGTTTTTGGTATTTGGCAAAAGAATTATACTGAAACATTTTATTTTTTAACTGATAAAAATGTCTTTAATGTAATAAAAGTTACAATCCCTATGTGCTCTTTTTTACTACCTGCTTAAAGTTCATTCAGAATTTGGAAATATGTTTCTCAAACAACTGAAAACCTCAGCCTTCTATACCATCAGGTATATTAACCATACTAACTATCCTATTTAAATTTGATGGAGCTGATCAGCAGCAATATTAATCGACAAACATATTTGTAGTTGAGATTTGTCAATGTGAACACACCAGAGCACAGCACACAGTGCACCACAATGAAATGTGACCTCTGCATTTAACCCATCCCAAGCAGTTGACATTGGCAGCACCCAGGAAGCTGTGTTTGGGCATGTTATGTTGCTCACAAGTACCTCAGTGTTACTTGCACTGGTCTGGGATTTGAACCAGCAACCTTCAGGTCACAGGGGCAACTCCCTAACTGTTATACCATCACTGCAGTTTCACATGTTCTCTTATTAACCCCCACAGTTATGGAATAATCTCCCAAATTATGTTCGGGACTTAGACACAATCTCAATATTTAGGTCCAGGCTGAAAACATATTTGTTTAGACAAGCCCTTCATTAGTCCTAGAAAAGGGGTAAATCTGGAGAGTTCTCAAGCATAGAGTATTCTGGTAAACTGGGATGTTTGGATGCTGCCGCCCCCCTCTCTGATGTGTTCACTCAGGTTTGTTGACAGTCGAGTGGTTGTGCTTCCTTATGCCCCAGGATGCCCTCATATCTGTGCTTCTTTCTAGCTCTCCCCTTTAGATATGCTGTCATAGTGAGTCCAGAGCTCCTGCCTGCACTCAGTCCACAATGTACATCATTCTTAATCACTTATAACATTTCAGCATCACTAACAATCTATTTCTCTATCTCTCTTTCTCTTTCTCTTTCTCTCTTTCTCTCTCATTA
This sequence comes from Arnoldichthys spilopterus, assembly GCA_037974385.1. Taxonomy (NCBI): domain Eukaryota; kingdom Metazoa; phylum Chordata; class Actinopteri; order Characiformes; family Lepidarchidae; genus Arnoldichthys; species Arnoldichthys spilopterus. The sequence continues at coordinate 6,736,563 of JBBPDA010000019.1, forward strand.
TCTCTCTCTCTCTCTCTTCCTCTTTTTCTCTCCCCCTCTCTGTTAAGCATCTCCACTGAGATACTGGATCACCTGTCCCATTCTGCTATCTGGACCAGCCTGACCCACCCTAACACCCTATTTCTGGTTAAGGTTTTTGTGGCTTTTAACCCACTGACTCCTGCTGAGAAGAGCCCATATATGTAGCCCTATCTTTCAAAAGATTGATCGAAAGTTATCATGGCATCTTTACACAAGGAACTGCCGCTGCCTATTTAAACTGAGAACTATTATTATTGTATATATTTATTTATTTATTTATTCTTTTCACTTTTTCTCGCTTCTGTTGTTTGTTATTGCTATCCAGTGTCAACCAGAGGAGGATGGGTTCCCCCTCTGTACCTTGGTTCCTCCTGAGGCTCGGATCCAGATTCTGTAAACCTGCTTTGTGACAACGTCATTTGTAAAAAGCACTATAGAAATAAACTTGACTTGACATAGAATGTATTGGAAATTATTTAAATTTCCATCAGTTTAAAGTTGCTGATTGCATACAAAACTTCTGCATTTAATATAACTAGAAGCAAGCTTAAACAGAGACCAGTGCATGCACTACCAGCCTCTGTATGTTTGATGAGATCACCAATTAACATAAAAGCATTTGAACAAATAGCAAGTACTTTAAGTGGTTAGTGGTTTCAATTAATGGGAAAGTTTGGTGGTGATTATCCTTTTGGTTGAGTGTCAGAGTACATCAACAATAGTAATAAAAGCCTGTTTGAGACCATGCCATCTTTGCCAGTGATAATCATCAGAGCTGTTGCAATCAGGAAATTACATTTGCAAAGTGGCAGATGTGGTTTGTGCTGGGATAACAAAAAGGTGATGACAGACGGAATGAAAGAACTTTCTGCATCTGTTAGTCCTCCGGGTGTTATTTCAGTTTGTAAATTTTGCTAATTCATTTTAACATTTTATATTACCTGATGGCTGCAGTATTTTACCTTTTCACTTAAAGGGCCATAATGTGGTCCCTGTTCAAACACACCTGACTGAATTCAGCAGTTAGTAATCATGCTAAATCTGTGTGATCAAACAGAGATATCAGCAATCACCACCACCATCACCATCATTTTTTCATTTTTAAGGTATAACCTTAAGTCCAGATTAGTCTTCTAATCTTTCAGGTCAAGCTTAGTTGACTCTCAACAGAGTAAAGGTTATGGTAGGACTATAAAAAAGCTTAAGCTTAAGCTAATGCTTAAGTTTATGTTTTGGACTGAGGTTAAGGTTTGACTTAGAATAATAGGATAACTCCACTTCACTTCAGCAAAACCTGCACTATAACAAATCAATTGAATCAAGTGTGTTGGGAACATGAATGACTGGCCTCAGGGGTTTGGAAACATTATTATAGAAATTTACTGTAGTTAAATGTAAGTTAAATGCAAGATCAGCATCTACAGTGGGCCATCCAACCAAAATATTTCTTTCAATATGAAACGTGAGGGCACTGATTGTGAGAAAGACCCTTTGAATCTTGTTTCTGTCAGCCTGACTTCATTAAAAAGGCATCCGAAGTTATAAATTAACAGTTAAGAATAAAATGACATTTTACCACTATTTCACTGTTCCTTTAAACCAAAGTTTCTAGAATTGTGCACATTTTCAGTGGTGGCACGGCTTGTCAGACTAAAGGGCCTCTAGTTAAACAAAACAAAAAAAAAACTAAAAAGGGTTGCCTACAGAATTGTTCCAAAAATGGTGATCTGAGTCAGGTACTTTATTAAAGAAATGCCCTGTGAGGATCTGAGAATTTGCTTTGATGCCAAGCTTTTTGGTGGCTGGTGTGAAAATAAAATCCTCCAACTCTTTAAAAAGAGCAGTCACACAGACCAGGCACCATTCTCTCCAGCACATTACAGTCTTACTGCCTTTTGTCCAGAGACAGATAAAGTGTACTGACAAACACACAGTGGCTATCTCACTATTCTCACTAATGACAATGCAGCTGTGTTTTGTTTTATGTGTTAGCATGGTTGCCAAGTCGCTAATAGGGGCACATTTCTGTTTGGCTAAACTTGTCATTGTTAGCCACTGGCTGTGGGTTTCACAGATACAGATGTGACAAGAGGATGTTTGGATGAAATTTCTCATTTCAGACTGCTATCAAGCACGGTTATTGCAGATGAACTGCTACAAATAATTTTACATTCTGTTGTGTTAGCAAACATTTTATCTGGTCTGACTTTATATAAATTCTGCCCACATTGTCAGCATGCATTATATCCGGAGCACAATGTAAATTCTTTTGCATATACTGATGTACCCAGTGTTTACTATAATCTATGTAAATAACCAATGATAAACTGATCAACTGAACAAAATACCCTACACCAAGTCTATATAAATTTCCTATTCTATTAATCTGAGACTATGCAGGCCTGTCTAAAGGGTTTCTAACCCTTTTTTCAGGACATTTTCTCATAAGCAGAAACAGATTCCTGCACTTTCAATAGTTGTGATGTCTGCATTTGACTCCTTAAATGTTTTAGCTAATTTTAGAACTAAATCCTTATATACCTATGTGAAAAAAAATGTAATTTGACAATGTTATTATCATGATACAAACAATCTTGACCAGGATATTAATTTGTGTGTTTAGGTGATGACTGCAAACTCCATATCACTTCACTGCATGTGTACAAGACATTGATTCAACCAAACTACCAAGTACAAAAATAAATGAGATTAAAAGAATGCATCAAAGGACAGTGGACAGTTTTTGTACTATGAAGAATGTTTCAAAGATGTTTAATCATGAACATTTTTAACTATAAATGAGCACTGTAAGTATCTATTCAATGAAATTAAATGGGTAATTTTTATAGGAACCAAACTAGGCCTATAGATAATGCATTCCTTTAAATCAACCATTTCATACAATTTTCTTGTATTTTATTATTTCCTGTTAGGACCAAAACAAGAATCTGCAGTTTAATGACTAAAAATTTAAAGAAAGATTTCCAGTTAAAAATATAAACACAATCAAAAAATGTTGGGATGGATTAAAATAATAATCAAAAGTTTATAGAACATTCAACATTAAACATGAAGAGAGCTTAAAAGGAGCACTCACCAAAGGCTCAATTTCTGCAAGCAAAGATGATTTATGGCTCACCACGTTTGCCAAAATTCATGAGAGAATTGTCAGTCAGTTAAAAAAGAACATTTCTCAACACAAGATTCCAAAGAATTTAGGTCTTTTATCATATACAGTACATAATATTGAGAAAAAAGATTCAGAGAATCTGGAGAAATCTCAGTTCCTGTAGGACAAGGCCAAATATATTTGAGTCCTCAGAAGGCACTGTCAAGCTATTGTGATAAATATTGCCACATGGGCTCATGAGGCCTTTGGAAAACCATTATCACTAAACACAGTCCAATACTGCATCGGGAAATGCAACCTAAAGCTCTATTATTAAAAGAAAGTCAGACTTCAGTTTGTTACAGAAACACAGCAGAGTTCTCTGGACCTAAGCTCATCTCAGACTGAAAGGCAGTGGAAAGGCAGTGACCACAGTGTCCTGTTGTAACAGCACACGGCAAAATATGCCACTGCAAAACCTTCAAAAAACATTCTGGAAAAACACCAACCAACATTACTTATGAAGAGGTCAGCTGAGTCTTGATGTTTCTGCTTGTATGACTGATGTTTAAGAGGTATATATGGATCCATACAACTAATGGCTGATACCACATCTCCCTGCCAATAAGGCCTATTGGTTTGCTCTTCTTTTTTTAGTTGTGTGTTATTCTTCAGTCAGTGGCATCCACAAATAACACTTTAAGGTGGCGTTCATAAGCCTACATAATATCTACATAAGTCTTTAATGGCAAATGACTTGAACCTGTACAGACACATATATAAAGACTTATATAATAAAAATAAAACTTAATAAATACATTTTTAAATACCAATAGTTTTTGTCCTGTATACACTTTTTTCCAAAGATCACTAAATTCTTTAAATAGTGATGCAACTCAGTCCAACTCATGCTAAAAAAAGGCTAATAAGTAAGTGGGCCCTGTAAGTGCTTGGCCCTTGGAATCATTCTAGCTTCCTTCCGCTAGTGTAGCCTATTAATGACATATGACATTTTAATGACACAAGTAACCACCCCTTTTGGCAAAACTAGTTGCTCTGTTCAGTGTATCTGTACAGGGTTAGCTTGAAAACAGCAACCTGTGTATTCTGACCTCATAACTTAGATGAATCAGTTATATTCTAAGGGAAAATTCATGAGTAGGGCAAAACATACTAGCTTTGTTTGCCACAGGGTGCAATGCAGGTGATTTTCAAGATTGCCATTCATTTTTCCCAAAGGGAAAATGCCAAAACCTGGAGTTTCTCAATTGAGTATGTTGCCAACTACAAAATAAGAGGTCTTTTACCAGTAAAGCATAAAAAAGTCTCACTGCCCACACATAAATGGACAGTGTAAAATATCATATCTGCAGTCTTTGCATTTTGGCCTTCTGTCCAGAAGAAAATGCCATTTTAGTTCACTGAAAATTGAGTTTTTATAAAACACTTACCAGGGAGAAGATTTTTCAACCTGTCATGGACATTAGCACAAAGATTTCGGCTGAGGCACCACACATAGCTATTACTTTGTTTTATTGCAGTACACTCTTTACAACAGGTCTCTACAACCTGGTGCTTTGTGTTCTTCTCGAGGTGTTTGACATTTAGTATTTTTATATATCTTGATGCGCTGGGCTGGTGGGCTCATGTGAATGTTTTCAATTTGTTTGGGCTAGACGGGGATTTCAGCAGGTACTTTCAGAAATATCTGGATCAGGCCTGAATTTACTTCAGCGGGTACATGAAAATGCTGCAGAAAATGGCGATCCCATTCTGATGCACACTTACACACCCACGAACACAGCCTTCGGACATATATACACACTGTAAAATCACATGAATGAGCTTGTGTGCATGCTATACCTTTCCTCTCTCTTCCTCTTTTTATGTCACACAAGCATATAATGCACGTATATGTAGTATATGGTGCATATAGACTCCTCCTGCAGGGCTGCAATGAAGCTATTTTTATGATGCCTCCATATTGACTTTCAGCTCCATCACACATGGGGGAGGAAGGGAGGAAATGGGGGGAGGGTGTGTGTGTGTGTGTGTGTGTGGGGGGGGGGGCAGTGGATAGAGGGGCAGAAAAAAGCAGGCCATTTCCCAAGAAGTGGATTCTCTTTATGTGGCCCTCTCAAGCTATTCTTGCTCACTCTTTTACTCTTTTACTCTCCATCTCCTCATCTCCCCAATTCAAAAACATTTCACTCACTCACTCTCTCCATCTTATTCCCTCTGCAGTTCAGACCCCCTCCCACTTTCTATCTCCGATTTCTCTCTCTCCTCTCTGTCTTTCCCACAATTCCTCTCTCAAACCACTCTCTCTTTCCCACCTTTTCCCACCTCTCTCCATCACCCTCTTTCTTTCTCATCTTTCTTTCTTTCTCCTACACATTCTCTCTTTCTCTCTAGCTTTCTCTCTCTTTCTCTCTCATGCACAGACTCTTTCTTTCACTCTTTTTCCTACTCTCTCTCCTTTCTGCCTTCTCTCTCTCAAACCACTCTTTCTTGCCGTTCACCCTCCCTCTGTCTCTCACCTTCTCTCTCTCTCTCTCTCTCTCTCTCTCTCTCTCTCTATATATATATATATATATATATATATATATATATATATCTCCCCCACCCCTCTCTTGCAGTAGGTGGTGTTCCTTTTAATCATGTTAACTCTTTTTCTTTATGGTGCAATGGAACCAGCTGTTCCTTTTCAGCTTGGAGTCTAATGTGAAAATGCATGGACCGGAACCTCGCTACCAGGAATACACACACACGCTTATGCACACACACACACACACACACAACATACACACACACACAAACACACACAAATAGTTATGTACTATAATGACTAAAATACCTGGAGACAGCTTCCTGTTTATTTTGGTGTCTGCTGTCAAAATAACGCACAAAGCAAAGGGAAGACAAGAGGTTTCTGCCAATATGTTCACTAAACTGAGCTATGAATGCGACCTGGGGTCCTATAGAACTGATGACAGCAGCATGGCTGATAGCACCAGGCACAGTGAAGGTATTAATAACCACAGAAATGCTGTTCTTACTTCTACTGTTGTTAGAAAATTATACTGCAACATGAAGGTGATAAATGGCACACAGTTCTTTAAAGAGAAAACAGTTTGATACAGAATGTACACAAATTTTCAAATGTAATGTTCACTCCCCAGGCCACACATTCCATATATGGACATGAGCCTGCAAAAACTGACAGCTTTCATTTCAATATGCTTGTGATGTCACAGCTTACTGGAAATTTAGTTGCAGTTATTGCTGCACAAGGGGGTCACACCAGGTACAAAACACAACGTGAGTTTCCCATGCTTATCTGATGATATGTCCTGCACTAAACTTTCTTACCGACCACCCCTCTCTCTCGTGCTCTCTCTCTCTCTCACTCTAAAAATAGTGTCATAATAATTGCTCTCAGTGACCTACTTCATTGTGTAGATTATCATTTTTTATCTGGATTGAACTGAAAGACAAATTCAAAAGAATGTGTGTAGTCGATCAAAGAGATGTTCTGTATCTGAAGTTTGCTTCTTTAGTTGGACATAAGCTGTGTTCAGATGACATATTCTGCCAAAGAAATGTTTCTGAATCAAGGTGTGAAGAAGATGTGGACTGGCAAACTGCTCATTTTAATAAACCAAATGTCCAAATGTCTCTTTAAAGGAAATTCTCTTAGAACACTTAATAGTAAACCAAAGCCTTTCTACAAAACTTCACAAAGAATAGCAGCTTATGCAGCCAAAGTCAACAACACACCCTTTAACAGTTCCATGTATTTATCAGGATCTATTCTCTCTAACTGAACTAAAGTTCTCCATCCATGTCACGATTTGCCATGTGTTCCTAGGTCTCATGTTTATGTTTATGTTCTGCCCTGCCTATGTCTCTGCCTGTCACCTGATCCTCATGTCATAACCCTTCTTTGTTCAGGTGTTTGTCATTACATATTTCATTATAGTATCGTGTGTTTGTATCTGTGGTTGTCAGTTCTCTGTTGTATTGCTGTTGTATGTTAGCCATTAGACTCATGTGTAGCTGTATAAAATATAAGCACGAATGAATTTACTGTACCGAAAATGCTAATATCCTACTATGAAGCAGGATCTGAAGGCAATTACTTCTATTTATTGCTAGAAATTTGTTTCACTTGACTGTGTTTGACACCACCATCATGCCATCTCTTCTTTGCATTATGAAACTATTTCATGAATAGATTAAATAACTATTCATACTGGTAAAAGCAAAGTAACAAATGCAATGCCAGAGCTCATACGTAGTTACCCACTTTCCAGATTTAGCCCTTCTTATGCACATGAAACACATGAAAAACATGCATGTTCATTTGTGGTGATGTTTTGTAGGGTCGTGCCATTTCTACCTCACTTGCTGTTACTGTGATGAGCATCATCTAATATCTTGCTGAACTTAAAATGTACTGTTAGAACTTTCAAACCACACACACACACACACACACACTTTCTCTTTTTTCCTGTCTAATGAGTTCATGTGGTTTTATTAAAGATGCAAGCCTCTTTGAAGCTGGAGGTTGTGCTCTGCAGGGGGTTGTGGGCATGACAAGAATTTATGAGCAAGAAGAGATCATGAGATTGACAAGTTGAAGACCTCCCTTAGAACAGTGATCGTTTAAAACAAAACTTCTAAACTTGATCAAAAATGAACACAGAATTTTCACCATTATTGCAGGAGTTAATTAAGACAATTTGACATCAGTTTCATGGAGGCACCAGATTCATTATGCACATAATGCAACTGTGTGGATTTATAGACAAAGGCTTTGTGCTTGACTGGCCTAGCAGCAGTCCAAATATGTCTTCAATTGAAAATGTATGGTACATCACAAAGAGATGAATCAGACCATGACTGTTCAGCAGCTGAAGTCTTGTATCATGCATGAATGAGCAAAATTTCCACTATTGCAAGTTGTATCTTCAGTTTCACTTGGAAAATAAGCAAAACCTATTTTTCATACAACAGTGTAACACAGTATACATAATGTCTGTGTACAGAGTCCAGATGTGTTGTTTTGTGTATATTATTTAGCATGTATTGCAATGCTTAGTCATGTTACTCAGTTACCCTGCTTTTCCAGTGTTCTGCATTTTGGCCCTTGCTGCCTGTGTGAATTCTGAACATGGATTACTCTCATGTTACCTTGTGTGGATGTTTATTGACTCCAGC
>JBBPDA010000019.1:6765788-6784325 GCA_037974385.1 Arnoldichthys spilopterus
TAAAACTTTTAAAATTACTTTACAGTGTAATTCTGACCTCTCCTTGAAGACACATCGACACTCGCCAACATCACATGCATCATCTAGTTCTAAGTAATTCAAGCACCTAGTCACAGTGGGCCTTAATTCTTAAAGCATAAGTCACTTTTTTTTCGGTAAATTAAATATTCTTTTTATTAAAGATGCTGTAGACCTGCACAGGGGTAATAAAAGAATGTCAAGGTCAAGGTCCATTTCCATTTTACCGTTTTATTATGAGAAATCCAGAGAGACCTCTTTATTCTGAATATGATGTAATTAAATTCTTACAGCATTCTTCAAGCCCTAATAATGAAAAGCAAATCACTATTGAACTTTCTTCCTGAAAATAAATAAGCAGAAAATGTAAAATTGTTCTATTAACATATGTAGTGAATTTGCCATATGATTTTAAATAACTCTGAATGATGACACTACTCACACATACTACATACACACAAAAACACGGCTGGCCTCAAAGGGCCTAATGCCAGGCCTGGAGAAAAACATCTAGGGAAAACACTGAGATCTAATCATATCTATCTTAACATACAGGTGAATAGTATCACATATTTTGACAAAATTATGAATGTTGGCCTATATTGTATGTTGAATGAGATGATTATATCATTTATTTTATATTTTAAAAATGTCTGTATTGATACAAATGAATTTTAAAAAGCAGGTTAATTAAGCTGCAATAATTAGATTTTTTGTTCAATTCAACAATGCAATGTTACTAGCATAGTCATGATATCATATTGTATATAATATCAAACATTGAGCTCAGTATCAGGAATCAATAGGAAATATATTTCTCTTAGCAAAAAGAATAATAGCTTCACTGACTCTTGTACACGTACCAAACAAAAATACTAAAATACTAATAGCTACTTTCATCATATCTGCACTGCAAAGCTGTTAGAAAGACACTCCACATTTCACATTTTTCTATTTAGGCCTAAAAAAAGTATTTTTTTTCTTCTTTCCATATAGGCCTACAAAAACTACTTCAAAAGCTTGCGATGGTGATGCAGGTATGTGGTGACAATAGTCGTTTCTGCTTCACACATTTTACACACAACACTGGGAGTGAGCGTAATAATCATGCTCAACATTTTTTATGCATTAGTAATTAAGTAGAGAATAGTGTTTGAGCTGTGAAAGTCAATGTGTTTTGTAAAGGGCTCTGTAGCTCAATGGCTACCTCCCTCTCTGCTTGTGGGAGACTGGGGTTTGTGCTCATAGGAGCACAAGACAACTCTAATAATGGATATGGCTTTAGTCCCAACAAATTCATTACGTCACTGTAAAGTAATTTGTTCTTGCCGCCCTTAATGATGTGTTAATCGTGGATACCCATACCCTGATAATGATAAAAGTATGATTAAATGTGCAGCCCTTCATGCAAGCCTAAAATAATTTAATATATACAGTCATATGCAAAAGTGTATGCACCCCTCCTTTGTCTACACATCCCTATGCTTATTGTTAATTATAAACATAAATGAACTTTTGCAACCAGTGTTCAAACTTTTGCACACATCTAGATGTGATTTAGTCTGTTCTTTCTGTTTCTTTTGTTTTCTTTCTTCAATACTTCAGTTTGTCTCTAATGCCTCTGGTGCACACTTCTAAAGTGGTGTACGCATCATCAATATTCTGTTCCCTCTGCGGCCTTATCAGTAGAAACTCTTAAACCAGTGCAGAGCCTGTGTGCTTCAGAGACCTGCTTTACCAGTGTGAGAACAGCACTGCTGCATACCAATGAATATTAACACTTGGATGCCTCCCTCTCTCAGAAGTACTGACCCCACACACCCACACAGGAGTCTACACACGAACAACACACACAGGCAAACCTATTTTCTCTGGCCAAAGCAAATATGAATAAAAAGCATAATTTGTTCGGGTTTAAATAATGCAAATGAAATATTTTCATCTAGTCATGATGGAAGTGAAATCAAGCAAAATGCACTGCCTAGCCATATTGCATGAGCTCATGCTCTCATAAGTTATTTCTTGGCTTTGGACGTGTGTGCACATAAGAAATGGCTGCTGCGAAATGATTGGGGACAAAGCCGTATCATGAAACAGCTGAAAGGGAACAAACTGAAAGGGAAAAAAATAAGGATCTGGCCCAAAGCCAATTAGCTGAGTGAATTAACTCAGCTCTCAGTTAACTCTTAGAAGTCTTACTTATCACTGGTGATAAAAAGAGCCTGCTGTGATTTGATATGAATTATTTCTCACTCGTAGTGAAATGAGCAGAACTTTTGTCATCTTGTCGGATGCACAATTTCATTGGAACCATATCAGTATCTGCAGCACTCATATTTCATTAAGAGCTTGAAGTGCTTATATGGTGCCGTGCAAAGCCTGTGTTGAACTCAAAATTGACCCGGGAGGTCAGAGTTTGTTATATTCATATAATTATTAAGTATTTAATATTAATTAAAATTTAATTATAAACTTAAATGAATTATTAATTTATTACGTTATTTTCCCAAATTTCTTATCCCAAATTAGTCATGTTCAATTCCCCCTGGCTAAGATCCCACTAGCATGCTTGTAAGAGCCCCTTTCATGCTTGGAGGTAAATGCTAATTCTGTTACATGAGCTACCAGGTGAGTTATAGGAGGGCCATCCTACTTACCCATCCAACTGGGCTCTCTTGGACTTACAAGCTTCCAGTTGTAGGACCAATGCTTATATGGCTACATCACTTGGGAACCCACAGCTGTAAATACTTTAAAACACCAGCATGAACACACAGTGCTGCTATTTCTCATGTTCAAACTGTTGTTTTGCCTGCTACTTTCAGTTTGTCACACTACAGTGCCAGTGGATCTTCAAAACACTCAGCAACGTTAGTTTCAATTTCACAGTCCGTGAGGTACAATGCTCTTATTTTGTTGTGTAACTTTGACTAGATGTCATAATAAATGTCTACAAGGCAAAAACAATGCAGTTTGGCACAAAAATCAAGGCAACAGCTTTGAGAGGATTTGTTGAAAACTGATGAAACTTCAACTTAGTGGTTTGCTTTCAGATTTTCAGGGGTGCTTTGAAGAATCCATTTGATTGTATGTTTTTATAATTACTACTACCACTATATATAATTATCACTAATTACAATACTATAATCTTTGCCTATAGTGATATTATTATGTACTGGTATACAGACTAAGTAAAAAAGTCCTTTTGACACTTGCCAAAATCTGTGCATGCCACTGTTTTGCAGATAATTGCTTAAAAATGTATAATAAGCAAAGTTTGATAGATTGATAGTTAATGCTGAAATCATTGCCGCCAGAAAAGCTGTTAAGGCAGCACAGATGTTTCAAACCTCTTCTTCTTTATGTGTTTTTCTATAATGCAAGCTCATGTAAATCTAATTACAAATGCATTAATGTGTATGCATTGGCAAACTCAAACCTATTGATACATGATACTATTGATAATGGTGTAGCAAAATGACAGTAATACCTAATTAGGTGCCACTAGAGCTAAGTGTAAAGATTCCAGCTGCATGATCCATTAGGAATTCTCAAAGATAAAAATGTGAAGTGACTGGACAGTGAGAGGTGGTTTGGGGGCATGTGGGCATGTGCGTAACTGCTCTTACCTCCACAAGGTGAGGTGTTGGGTTGAAGCCACAGAGGTTGCAGACTTGTTTATGGCACTGGGTGCAAGAGTTGTAGTTGGAAGGCTCACTGGATCCTATATTAAGTTCAGTCTTACACAACGGGCAGATGACTTTAGGAGTCTGACTCACTGGCTGGACCTGTTTCAGTGGAGACTGCTGCTGCAGCGCTTTTTGATGATGTACTGGTGATGGCTGATGCTGTTGTGGTGCCTTTTGATGATGCAACGGTGACTGCTGCTGCTGCTGTGGTGCCTTTTGATGATGCAATGGTGACTGCTGCTGCTGCTGTGGTGCCTTTTGATGATGCAACGGTGACTGCTGCTGCTGCTGTGGTGCCTTTTGTTGATGTGCCGGCGACTGTTGTTGCGGCTGAGGCTGTTGCTGAGGTTGCTTCTGCGGGGCATGAGGAGTCTGGGGAAAGCCTTGTTTGCCCGCACCAAGAGGTCCTGTTGTAGCCTTAGCATTAGCATCACTGAAGAGTACCCTGGGGCCCTGCGTGCCTTGTTGTTGCCGGGCAGCTGAATGCTGAGGTGAAGTTCCACTTCCAGGGAGTGGGTCAACAGAGATCAATGTGCTAGCCTGGTTTAGCAGAGATGCCCCAAAGCCAAATAGCTTAGTCAGACCATCCTGAGGTGGTGCAGAGGCCTCATGGGTTGAAGCGGGCCGACGGGCTGGGGAACTCCCGGCACTTCGGATCTGGTCTGGTCGCCCTCCATGGTGGACCGGAGAACCTCGGCCAAGATCTGGCTGTGATGGGGCCTTGGCCAGGCCTGGTAAGGGCACAGCTCCAGGGTGAGGAATACGGGGCCCAGTTTGGCCTACCCCACTTGGGCCTCTTTGTCCAAACTCCCCACGTTGACCCTGGGGAGCCTGGGGCCCTGATTGTGTTCCTGGAGGTGGATATACGATTTGAGAAGGTCCAGTTTGGGTTGCAGGGCTTGTGTGAGGTCCAGGGCCTGTCTGAGTGTAAGGACTAGTACTTCCACCGTGTCTCTGAAGGCCTGGGGATGCTTGAGGTTGGATCTGGGGTTGGACTTTGGAATATGGTTGAGTTTGAGACTGTGGCTGGGGCTGGGGCTGGGGCTGGGCAAGGGGTTGGTGCTGGGGTTGAGGTTGAGGTTGTGCCTTAGACTGGGTAGACAGCTGGGAGTGGGGGGGCATAGGATCCGGTTTAGGTTTATGGGACGGAGAGTGGATCTGCTGTTGGCTCTTGGAGCGAGGCGTAGTCATGTCCATCCCCAGTGCTCTCTGCATTTGACAGTTTAGGCACAGCCACTCTTGAACCTGTGGTAAAACACATGTACACACACATTTATTAATCACATTTAGAAGCCTTTTCCTTCCATAACCTATTAACACACATGAATAAACTGCAATTATAACTTATCAGGAAAATAATATTTCTCTTTACCAAAATTAAAGAAGAGAAGAAACAGAAGAAGTACTTCAGAATGCAAAAGAAAGCTTTAAAAACAATGTATCATAAATTAATCAACAGTCCAAAAGTGGGTCATGAGCAATAATAAGTCCAAATAAATAAAGAACAGAGAGGTAAAAAGCATTCAAATGAGTTTGCACATTTTCACTGTAATGTGTAGTGCATTGTAATGTAACAGAGGTGCTTTGTAAAGTTCATTGAAAGCTTAACTGGTGTTTTATAAAGTTTGTAATTTTCTAAATTAGTGCATGACAAGGTGTGGCTACACATATTGTCTATCATTCTCTGTTATTTAGTGATGAGTGGTGGCCAATGGGCAGTGGTGGCCTAGTGGTTAGAACCTTGTCTTTGTAAACAGATGGTCAGATGCACGTCTGATGGGTTAAGTGCAAAGGGTTAAATTTCGTTGTGGTGCACTTTGTGTGTGATTGAGTGTTCACAATGACAAATAAAGTCACTTTCACCTGTAAACTCATTTTCAAGATTATCTTTTACTATCTGCAGATCTTGTGATGAGCTGTAGTGTAAACTGGCAAAGAAAAAATTATCCTGGTCTATTTTGTTGAGAGTTGTTTATTATTTTTATTATATCTGCCATTTTCTTTTGTCCAGTTTAAGGTGGGTGGGGCTACATTTGGTGAACATGATGTCAGATCTGCCAAAGAACCCATGACAGTTACTGGTACAGTATGTGTGAGGGGCCAGAGGGAAACACCAAGGGATCTAGAGCTGAAGTCACAGGGCAACTAGAATCTGGATTCTGGTATCCAGACCATGTCTCAGGATAGCCGTAGATTGCTTAGATCAGGATCACCTGTCGTCTAGACTATTAAAGGAAGAAAACTTTCTCTCTGTGTGATGTATTGCCAAGTTTCTCTTAGTGTGCAAAGCTTTCTATCATCTATACTCTGGTTTTTGGATCTCTGCCTGTTCCACTGGATTCTCCTTCCGTGTAGAGTTTTGGATTTAAGTATTCTTGAGGACTCTCAGGTATTGACTCTGCCTGTTCTCTGGAATTTTAGCCTCTGCCTTTTGTTTACATCAACAAGAGCAGGAGCAGGAGCTGGATTTGAGGAAACTCATGCACTTATGATATGATGACATCCCTGCTGTGTTCTTTTAAACTTGTAGTTCCTAAACTGAGTCCTGAGGACCCACTGCCCTACACAGTTTCAACTATTCCCTATTCCCCACACACCGTCCCGTCTGACACTGACGACTAATAACTCTGTGAATTTGTATATTTGCTTATACACTTACAGCACCTTTGTGACCTGTACAGTGAAATTGTATACATTATATAGCATGTACAGTATAGTATGTGCATAGTTATTGGTATTCTGTGTGTTTACATCTATCTATCTATCTATCTATCTATCTATCTATCTATCTATCTATCTATCTATCTATCTATCTATCTATCTATCTAATAACATTAGCTTCTGTGACCTCAGTTCTTAGTAAAGAGTCCACTTTCAAACCCTGCAATTTTGTTTAGCCTGACATAGATAATGAGGCTTAATTTGTGCTGGTTCCTGCCAGAACAAGATCTGGGACCTCACAAATTGGGACCAGCACCTATTTGACTGGATAATAAACTTTGTATATTTAATGTGATTTGTCATTATTATTTTGTTAACATTTATTTCCGATTGAAGGTTTGCTTATGATGCCAGAAATCAGGCTAGCCAATCAGCTTAGCTTATTGTGTGCTATAATGTAAATCTATATGATGTAATACAAATATATGATGTAAATCTGTACAAATTTAGATTTAAAATCTGAAACTTAATTCATCAGCCCTAAATAAGATTAACTCCAACAATCTTGATTTATTTCACTAGCAATGAAACTGAACTTTGAACACTAAGTCAGCAATGGAACGTGATGTTGGCTTTCCATTAAAAAGGCAGCTACATTTATGGCTAAACCTGAACTTACTTCTGTATCATCACCACTATCTATGCAAGCAAAAATCAGTCAGATTTAGTTTTCTTATCTGGCATAAGGTTACAATGCATCTATATCTCACCATCTTTGAGTCATTATGCAATGCTCAAGACAGAAGCTAAGATTTTATAAATGAATTAAATCAAAAGTGATTTATTTGTCATTGTAAACACACACTCAATCACATACGAAGTGCACCACAAAGAAATATGACTTCTGCATTTGGCCCATCATACATGCAGCAGCAGGCAGCTATGAAAAGTGCCCAGGGAGCAGTGTAACAAGACAATGCCTTCCCTAAGGGTACCTGGGCTGGGACTCAAACCTGCGGGCTTCTGTTAAGAAGGGCAAGGTCCTAACCACTAGGCCACCACTGCCATTGTATTAATATTTAGAAATGTCTAGATAAAACTGGTAGATGGTTTTGGAGACATGAATTTACTTTTAGAATAAGTTTTAAACATTTAAAACAAAATTGACAGGGGCTTTTTCTGTTGTACCTTCTATCTCTTCAAATCTTCTGCAATGAATGTAAGCCAGCTGAAGGTAATTTGAAAGTCTAATTTTTGTCAGACATTAAAAAAAAAGGATGGGAGAAAATCTTGCTATTATCTCTGGATCAGGGCAGAAGGGTGTGTCTTAATTAGTGCTCTCTCTCTACCAAGAGAGAAAATGTGTGTGTGAGGGTGGGGGGGTGTCTGGAGCACAGGACGTGACAGAAAGTGGAGTCAGCATTTTACAGGCTGAACTTTTCAACACGTATCAAATCAGCTCATCTCTCTGGTGTTACCAGTTACCTTTCATACTCTCACTTTCCATTTCTCTCTCTCTTACACACACACAGTTTTCCCCAAAAGCATAGTAGCTTTAAGGTCACCGCTGTTATTACGGAGTGTTCAGTGCTCACTCTACAATCTGATGATGATATTTGCATTAAGATGCTTTTGGGAAAATTTAGCTACCCTATTTGAAGACCATTAACGGCCATAAAAATGTCCTTCTAAAATCAGCACAAATGCATTTATGGCTGGAAAGACTGTGCCTTCTTTTCAAATGAGAAAAAGTCATATAAAGTCTGCTAGTTTTACAACTTGGTACTGAGAGGCAAAGATAAACTTACTATCACAATGTTTTTGAAATTAAATCACAGTAACATCGTATCACATGAGATTTAAGTTTTCATTAATAAAGATAATGAACTCATGCCTGCCATGGGTTGGTCTCCTGTCCTGCATGTACCTTGCCTTGGGCCCGTAGTCTGCTGGGATTGGCTCCAGCTTCCCCATGACCCGAAATGGAAGAAGTGGTTTAAAAAATAGATGAAATGATGGATGAACTGATGCTGGTATTCTCTGCTAGAATAATTAAAACAGGGCATAGCTTGTTTTTAATATAGCTATTTTCTTCTGTTCTTTTTTTTATTTCTTGTTTTTAAAATTATACTAGATGCAATTGTAAACTTCATGTTTTTTTTACCTGTTCTTTCAATCTTAGGGTCACACTCAGTAGCTAGAAGGCCTCAGCTCTGGACAGATACATGTTTTACTTTTCTAACACTCTGAATTCAGATTATAAAGGCCTTGCTAATCATTTGGTGAGTTGAATAAGGTATGTTTAATAAAATCAGAATGCTAATATCTGGTGCACTGTTAACTGACACAACACCTGGCACAAAAAATACATCAGTGTTTTCATGGTGTGTTCCAGACAACATGAAGGTTTTTATTGAATGAACTTTTTGCTTAGAACTTCATTTCACTTGGGAAATTCCAACCATGGGCTTTGAATGGAATACAGCATTAGTCCTGTTCCTGGAGTGTCACTGCCTTGTACGTGTCTGAATCTGAATACCTCTGCAGTGTACCAGGCATTTATGGGGCAGTAGTGGCCTAGTAGTTAGAACAGGTCACAGGTCCTGCCCATGAGCAAGGTACCGTCCCACTACACTGCTCCCCAGGCACTGTTGATAGCTGCCTGCTGCTCAAAGTGTGCAGGTGTGATGGGTTGAATGCAGAGGTCACATTTTGTTCTGGTGCTTGAGTGTGTTCACAATGGCAAATAGTCACTTTCATTTCATTTTTGCTTGAGGAGTGTGTTAATGCTGGAAAAAAATGCAGTGTACTTTAATAACTTTAACATGAATTTACATTTCAGTTGGCTTTTTATATTATGCAGCAAAAAAATTCAAAATGTTATAAAAATGGCAGTTAGGTATGTTGTGTTATAGCTAGTAAGGGTAAGCTAACTATTCAACGATATGAGATACTGTACTGTAATTAGTCATTTTAGTGCAAAACGTTAGTGTTTGATATGAGACAACACTACCCTACAAGAATCCTGGCACTAGAGAGAGAATTACACATTGTGACTATGTAGTGCCCTAATAGAGGCACACACCTCTTCTTCTTCCTGCAGTAACACACCTAGATCATCTCAGGAAGGGTTTTTTAATAGTATATTACTTGCATAGGTGGTGCTTCAGGATACATGTATAAAGTACACAGAACTGAAAAGCATAAAATGAATAGTATCGTAGTGTGCTGTTTTCAATATAGCATAAAAAAACGCTTTGCAACAAGGCGTCATGGTGTCCTTTAATGCTTGGACTTTCCATGTTTGGATTGGTTCAACCCTGCTCCACCTCCACTATGGCTCCACTCTCTCACACTCACCTGCAGCTTGTTCAAGGACTTATTAACCTACATAAAGCATTTGGTTTATGTTTGCACTCGCTATCATACTGTCTACCTTGGGTTTCTAGTGTTTTCAGTCCTTACCTTCAAATTAAAAATTTTCCTTTGTATGTTTATCAAATTACATAAAAAGTAAACAACTTCATCAAATGCAAGAGAGGTGTTCAACAAAATTGAAATTCTCTTTGTAGCCAAAAAAGCCCAGCCTGTCCTGAAGGAAAAGAGTTGAGGGACATTACTATTTTATTTACTTTTATTTTATTAACTATGGGCTTAAATGAGCTGGCTAATTAAGAAATCCTGATTTGTGAAATAGTCTCTTAAATCCACAAGGGGGCACTCAGAATCCCCCAAAAAGAGAATCTTTACCAGGGGTTACAACTCATGAGATCAAATCCAGTCCTGGAGGGCTAGTGTCCATCTCAGTTTAGTGATTCCCATGCTTAAGTACACCTGGCTCAACTCAACTGTTGACACCATCCCTCCAGGACTGGATTTGGGGACACATGGCAAGTGAGTTTCTTTATCTGTGAGAATAACTTATTTATAAATTCCCTACATCAGCAATATTTCCTTTTTATAAACTAAAGAGAGTGACTTTGCTAAATGTAGCAAGATAAATATTATTTAACTGGTGAAAGTAACTGTCTAGCAGCTTTGTCATGCAGCTAAACTAACAACTTACTGTTTTATGAATATGATGTGATTATTAGCTTACAGAGCTGTAAAGCATCCACGTCTAATTTTTAAGGTATCTCAAGCAAGACCATTCTACTAGCTTGCTAAACAGGCTAAACTTGAAACTTTATTAACAAAATTAAACGATTGTTTGGGTTATTTACAACCTGCAATGGCATGTTCATTCTTACGTTTGATGTTTAATATCAAATTTTAAGTTGCCAGTTCTAGTCTTGTCTGTTATTGGATCTTGTCTGTTATTGGATCTTGAAGCTTAAAGTGTGGGGGAGTTTCATCGAGGGATTTGAAATGAGTTGTGAGTGGTGTGGATTTGTGTAGCAGAAGAGAGATATTTACAGGCATAGAAAATGAGACAGAAAGACAGGTTCAGGTTGGATCCGTCATTAATTATTTACCAGAGTTAAAAGCGCACTGAGTGGGAGTTGCCATTTGCAAAGCACACACTAAGCAGCCTGTACAATACAAAGTGCAAGCACAAATATGAACACATGCACTAAAAATGAAGCAATCCTACATAAAATGAGCACTTATTGTACATTGCTCTTGGTCATGCACAATCCACTTTGTCAAATCATTCAAAAGATGAAAATCTTATTTCGTCTTTGGAAACTGGAAACTATTTTACTAAAATATTGTGCTCACAGATAAATGTGAATATCTTTGAGAAATGGCAATTAAAATTCATGTTTTGTAGTCCATCCATCCATCTTCCAACCGCTTCTTCCGTTTCTGGGTCACGGGGAAGCTGGAGCCAATGCCAGCTGACTGTGGACCTAAGGCAGAGTACACCCAGGACAGGAGGCCAACCCATCGACAGACACAGACAGACAACCATTCATTCACACATATGGGCAAATTTTCCAATCCAATCAACCTACTGCAGCCTTTTGGACAGTGGGAGGAAACCGGAACACCCGGAGGAAACCCACGCGAACACGGGGAGAGCTTGCAAACTCCGCACAGAAAGGCACCTGTGGCCAACCCGGGGATTGAACCCAGGACCTTCTCACTGTGAGGCGACAGTGCTAACCACTGCACCACCATGCCACCCAGCAAGAGATATAAAAAAATTATTCCACTTTGCCCAGGACCAGCTGCCCCAGCAAATTCAGCTCAAGAGCAGATTGTTTGAGATGTGAAAAGAAGTCTCTAAGAACCCCAGACCAACAAACTGTTGGTGTGAAAGTACATGCTACATCTACAAAGTTGGGGCAGTGGTGGAGTAATGATTAGAGAGTTGCCTCCTGTAACCTGAAGGGCACCGGTTCAAATACGCTTCATACGCTCAGCTCTGTTAACTGGTTATCCAGTTGCACCTAATCTGCAACAGGCCATGTTCTGTCTCACTTCTCACAGGATTCCCTCTCTTTCCTGTTGATTTTTTAAAGCCACTTGCCTTAGATGCTTCAGTTGTTGATGTTTTAGTGAGATTTACTTTAAGTAGTGATATTCTATGTAATAGAATTCTATGTAATAAGGATGGGTTATTTAGACATGAAACTATAATTATGATATTACATGATATTTTTTAAAGGAAACAATGTTAAAGTAAAGTTAAAGTAAAAAATTCAAAATGTTAATCCTGATCATCATCAAATACTAAATTATACCAATGAAGTAGGCTACAAAATAGAATATGCATTTTATTTAAAAATGTAAATTCCAGTGACAAGCCAAACAAAACAAAATTAATTTAATATTTTCATGTAAAGCATTCTTCTGTTAACATGTAAAAAAGTTTTAAATTCTACAAACATTTGTGTAAAAATTGTATCCACCATGATGCTAATATCCCAATATTCTTCCCATCTTATCATGAATTGTCATGGTATAACTGTGCTATAACACAGTTTGTTACTACTGTGTTTTATACACTAATAGTAGTATAAATGAAGGACAATTAGTAATGCATTATTATTACAAATTTGCAGCTACTTATAAATCCAAAGTTTTAATATTTGTTCACTTTTGCATTATCATATGCAATGAATGCAGTTCACAGTGACAGGTTTTTGTCTTCCTTCATCAGTCCATGGTTGCTTGGCAACAATAACATACTCTAAATGAAGTTATACCCACGTGTGATGTGAATACACAAATGTGATTAACCGGTAATCAAAGCTAACTGATGCAATTTAGGTAGAGCTCAAGCATCTAGGAACCAAGCCTAAACATTTGTTTTGTTCTCAAAGTCATCTCTCTTTTGTTTGATCAAAGTGTCAGTTTACAAAACAGTTTATGCTTTCTATTAAATCCAAAACTCCCTTCAGAGTTGAAGAAATGCACAGAATTTTGTAATGTGAAAGCATGAACCAGGTGGTAGATTAGTGCACTAGTCTTTGAACAGGTTCGTGGTCTAATAAGTGGGTGGAGTCACTTCCCCTTATATTATTATATACTTTAACCAGGTAACACTTTTAATAGGGCACATATGCAGGCACACAAAGTACAGGCCCACACAGACGCAACACTGAGCATCATCCTGAACACAACCTGACAATGAATGTTACCACAACAAAACTGGCAATTTCCACTGTCTGTCACCAACAAGCATCACTGCATACTGCTCTCTCTCCCTCTCTCTCTCTCTCTCTCTCTCTCTCTCCCTCTCTCTCTCTCTCTCTCTCTCTCTCTCTCACACACACACACACACACACACTTTCATTTCTGCTAGCTTTAGAAACATACCAGATGCCATTAATAAAAAATTCATCTGGTGAGCAAGTTTCAAAATAACTTTTGCTCCGCACACACTTCAGCCTCAGAAATGAAAAAGACATAGATAGTCAAGCACGACTACCAGCTAACACCTGTACTGACAGGTGTAAAATTCTAAAAACATATACAACGACTGGCCCCTTTATTGTAAACCCCTCCCCTGTGGGTCCCCCTTGCTGGTGTACAGACTGTAGCCATCTGTTAATACACATTGTCAGTTAGTCATCCTCCACCTATTCCACGTTCCAACCACAGAATTGCTCTTTGCCTGATATTTGAAGGTGGTGGACCGCTGTCAACCCAGAAGTGACAGGGAAGTATGGAAAAAATCCCTGCAACACTGCTGTAAAAAAAAAAGGTTGGGTAATTTTAACTGAAAGAAAGTGCACATCATCTGAAGAGAGAACTTCAGAATTACTATTTATTTGCTGAATTTAATCTATTAGGTAAGAAATAAAACATAAAATGTGATCAGAAATTAAACTTAATAAATGCAAAAAAGGTGTATGATTGTCTACCCTATTTTTACTTATGCATAATTTGACATTTCGTACCATTGTTTACTGATAGCAGGACTATGCACTGCCATAAAACTTTGTAGCTGGCTGCTTTAGTAGGTCTTATATATACATTTCCTTTGTTAAATCTATTTAAAAAAATATTTCTGTGTGTGCATGACACCTACACATGTCCAACTTAGGAGACCAGATGTTCAAGTCTGGACTGGAAATTACGGTTTTAGTGCCGTTGTGTGGTTGACTCTTAAGGCATTGGATTTTTTAAGGTAACAATAAATAAGGTGCCGTTTGGGCCCTGTCTGGACATGCCGGCCCTGTCTAACAGCTCCACTAATCTGTCTTAGGACAGAGATCTTTACAGAGAAAAAAAGGAAGTGTAATATTAGTTCTGTTTTGAGCGTCAAAGGCAAAGTGTGAGTTTGAGGAGAATCAGACACTTCACTGTTCTTGATTAACCAACGTAGCATCTTACAGTTCTGGACTAGATCAGTGGTTACCAAATTGGACCTGGAGGACCCCCTGCTCTCTACATTTTAGTGTTTACCCTGCTCAGAACACCAACTAATCAGTTAATTGACCAGCTGTTCTTGTGTTGCAGTGGGTATGTAAAATGTGCAGGGCAAGGGATCCACTAGACTGTACTTCCAAGCAGCTAATACTGTATTTAAAAACTATTAAATAATGTCTGTCTATGTGTTGCCCTGTGGTGGGTTGGCAATTCCGTAACCCCAAAATACACCTTGTGCCAGTTTGCATAGCAATTAATACTTTCTGTTAAATTGAAGTCACTCCTTTTTGTTCTGAATTAGAGGAAATCCTTAGAAGGGGCAAAAGTCTCACAAATTATCTTCAAAAATGTAGAAAAAACACCTAAAATAAGATGTGTACATGTAGTGATGCAGACATGCTGCATCCGTATACCTTTTAATTACCATAAACCAATGGCTGTTATCAACAAAACCAAAATGCAGCTAAATTGCCATAACGGCCATTAACACCTACAGACAGATAAAAATGAAGGAATTACACTACATCATGGCTGCAGATACAGTCTTAGAAACCCACATCTATTATGTTGTGCTGATTAATGCATTACATAATCAAAACAGAAACAGGCCAAGGGCTTCCACAGGGATTTCAGTAGTCACTGTGCACAAGAGTCCCAGTTCTAATGGTCTACAGTCCTAATGGCAAAGGTGAATTGATTTCTATATATATGTTATAATATATTGAGCCACAACATCTCTGATTAGCTTGATTTGACCACAAAGGTGTAATAAAATGTACTTATTTTAAAACCAATTTTTATTTCTTAAAGAACTGACATTCTTCATAAGAGAAATGTGTAGATTTAACTTGCAATATATTTGTTATTTTACTTCACAAAAGTGAGGTGACAAACTGAAAGGAAGCTCTACAGTTATACTTTATTGTGTATTTTTAAGTGATTCTAATCCTGTTTCCATATGATTTTAGCTCTGTCCAGACCATTTAATTTTGTACAAACTGAGTATATATATATATATATATATATATATATATATATATACTATATCGTATAAAGTATTCTCTAGGCCCTAACTAAATTAAAGAAATAGTCAAGCAAATAATACTGATGTTGCTAACAACAAGTACAAATCCATTGCCACTGACTTCCATATTAGGATGTATGATTAAACTATTCCTTTAAAGCAGTGGCTCCCTATTACTGTCCTGGTGACCCTGCTGTTTTCTATCTTGACTCACTTAACTCATGAATAAACACTGGTAATAGATGGCTCTCTCTACAACAGTAGGGGGGATTCTTTGAGCGATGTAGAAAAGGAATCATTTTAATTCTCTAAAGAATCATTTTTTGTGTGTATATTTGTAAAAGTCAGGCTTCCTCAAAAAAAAGTTTGGAACTACTTGTGTCAAAATATTCACAGATTAAATTTTGTCACAATGCAAAACATATCAGTAGCCAATATATAAGCTGTAAATAATTGGTCACATTTTATTATTATTTTCAGTTAATTGTCCCTTATCTAGAAAACTATTACTGTTTTGTAGAGAAAAAAATCAACAAAATGTTAAAGAAGTCTTGCCCAAAGACTTTTATTGTGGCATTATCTTGGTGTAACAGTATGTGTGTGAATCTATGGAAAGATTTTCTTACTGTTTAGAATGTGTCTCAAAACAATGTCTGTAAAATAAAACTTTTATTGATAAAATGTACAACTATATATTTTTTTAAAAATCATTATGTCAAGGCTATGTATAGTGTTAAAATCTAATAATATAAAGAAATGTCAAAATCCTGCTGACTATGGCAAATACGTTTTAGGGCAGTAGTGGCCTAGTGGTTAGAACATTGCCTTTCAAGTTCAAGTCCTGGCCTGGGCACCACTGAGGTACCCTTGAGCAAGGTACAGTCCCACTAGACTGCTCCCCTGATGCTGTTGGTAGCCGCCAGCTGCTCCACATGTGCAAGTGTGATGGGATAAATGCAGAGGTCACATTTCGTTGTGGTGCTTGGGTGTGTTCACTTTCACTTCAAAAATCTTTCTTACATATGACATTTCATACAGTAAATTTGAAATTGTTTTAAAATAAAAAAAAGAAATTTAGAAATTTCATATCGGTGTGCCCCTACTTATGATTTTTAACGATGCCATATGTGGCAACTGGGAGCTAGAGGTCTAAAATTTGGAAGCAACCCAATGAATCCAAGACAGTGCCACAGCAGCTTGAGAGGGAGATAACACAGATGAGTTGATTCAAAAATTCTAATCATCACATATGTATTCGGCTTGCATAAAGTGCTGTATTACAGTCATTTGAATTACTTATTGACAGCAATATTTTATCTCATGGTTCATGGGCAGGCAGCTGGCAAAAAAAGCCTGTTAGCCCAGCTACACTGAGTCAGCATAGAGCCTAGACACATTTACATGCTTTATAATACTCAACATCCAATGCTAATAGAAACAGGTACCTGTTGCATCACCTTTTCCCCCCTTTAACAATATGTGCAAAAGTCTGAAAAATTGTCATTTTTGCACTGCAAGTCTAAATAAGTGCATTATTCCATGACGGCACATTTGGGTTTTTAAAAGTTCAGAGATTGGGCAGACAGTCTTAAAAGCTCTCATCATTCATGAGGCAGTATGCATTAGCTCTGCTGCTCTCAGTTACTGCAGTGGCATTAGTGCAAAATGGGAAGCACTTCATAAAAGGAAAATGCAGCTTTGCTGTCGATATTCATTATTGCCTGTGAGCATGTATGGGTGTGTTTTTGCATATGGGTATCACATATATGCTTTCATGATTATTATTTGAGCATTAATGCATGACTCACCTGTATAAGACGATTATGGGATAACTGAGTGAAATTCTCACTAACAAACCCACATGCACACACACACACACACACACACAAGTCCCAAGAACATAGCTAAGAAAAGAGCTCATTATTCACTCAGTGTCAGTGAAAAGGCTAGGCAAATCATATTGGCAGCCTTTTAACAAAGCTGCCTATCAAAAGTGTGTGTGTATGTGCGTCGCTAAACCCACAATGAGCAAGGCTTGGTTTCCCCTGGAGGAAATTACTGTTATTATTATATAATTGTTTCCTGTGCTTAAAATTTTTTTATTTTTTACTGTTATGTTGTGTAGATATGTACAATATTCTGATACGTGTGATACGTCAGAAAGACCCATAAAACAGACCAAAATCAGTAGATTCCCCTCTTACCAAATTAGTGCCTGAACTTGTACTTTAGTATTTTCCATTGTATAAATGTCTCTTGCTTCAGACTTTTAAAGAAATTGGCAGGCCTGCAAAGATGGTGTTGCCTGGAAAGATTGGTTGGCAGGGTGTGGAACCTTTAACTTTAGCTATGTGGGAATGACATGATGCTTTTATGGTCTAACAGGTTATCACCTTACTCATTAGGCAATGATATTATATATTGAATACTTGAATATTATACAAGTTCTCAGCTTATTCAGTTTCAGTTCCAGGAATTCCTGTTTTTGTCAGGATTTCAAATTTCCATGCCGTTCTGAGCTCACAATTCTGCAGTGATTTCTTTCCCTGGTGGTTATCCTTCATAGTAAAGCAGTGACACTCATCTTTCCAGTGGAATCAACTTGTAACTGTCATTTTTCCCAGTTTTCTGATAAAATGTTTGGTTTTGTATTGGCTAGTGACAACCCTAGATGCCAGTTAGCCATTAACTTACACTGATCATCTTGCAGAATCCAACATATGCCATATAAACTGGTACATCTGTTTTACAGTATAAGTATCTTTCTTTCCAACCTGTTTTTGAGTTATTAAGTCTATTCGATTCATATGATGCTACCTACACCTGAGAGGCAATCAGGCTGCCTCATAAGCAAGGAGGCTGTAGTTTGCCAATGAAAACTTTAGTGGCAACAAATTTCATGACAAAATCTAAAGAGGAATCTAAATCAAGATCTGCTTCTTAAATTATGTTAACTGTGACTGGCTATGTCTTAATACACAGAGATCTGAAAGACATTACTATTTATGAAAGTCCACCTGCACTTTACATTGTGTTAAACAGTGGTCAACAACCCTCCTCTGATCTTCCTTCCTGCAGATTTCATCTCTGGTCCAAAACTAGTATGTTTCTTCCAACAAATTAAGTAGACTGATGATCTGAAAAAGACCTGTCCAGTCAAGGTGAGATGTAAACTCTTCAGAGGAAGGGCTGGTGACCACTCGTCTAAACATGTTAGGACTGAAGTTATAGAATAGAAATTGTCTGAAATTACAATGGTAATACATCAAGTTGCATTATCAGCCATTAAACTGAAGACCCTTTTTTCCTCTCATATATATA
>JBBPDA010000019.1:6794097-6804915 GCA_037974385.1 Arnoldichthys spilopterus
CCATCCATCCATCCATCCATCCATCCATCCATCCATCCATCCATCCATCCATCCATCCATCTATCCATCTATCCATCTATCTATCTATCTAATCTAGCTAGCTATCTATCTATTGTCATGAAATATATGTGTATGTGTGGCAAAGACAACTTTATGCAGTAGAGCGGCGCCACCGCCATGCGCATGTTCTGGAATGGTGAACAATAAACAATCTAATGTGTTTAAAACTCTAACAAAGTTAATGGAGATTTAACATTACAGCCTATATGCAATTATCTTTACAATCCAAGCTTTTATATTCATACTGTTTTACATTCAACACTTAATTCATTAGTAAATTGCACACAAACGCAGTGGGCATGCAGATACACTTAAGAGCATAATGTATGCAATGAAGAAACACATACATGCTGTTTCCCCTCCAAATCTTGTCATTCTGTGGGCACACATGGCAAGCATCAAAGCAATACCCCCAAGTGAAAGGGAGTTAGGCTAATCAACATTTCAGTCACTTTAGGAGGATTTCTGGTAAATGTGTGGTATAAAACTGAAATAAGATAACACGACTGTCAGGAACACTTTGGAATCTTTTATGTTTAGAGTAAGACACTTACTCTCTGTATCACACTGGAGTGAAACCGTGGACATGCTGCTCTTAAGCAACGCATCGACGGCTCTGGAGTCACACACAATTCTTGATATTTACCGATAAATCTATCTACTGTTGCAGTGAGGACCACATAGTTACTGGCACAGGATTATTATGACTGTATTGTATGTGTGTAATATATGTATGAAGAACACAATATTAATATGTTGCTACAACCCTAAGCACATTCAGAACCAGGTTAAGTTCAGCGATATAGGATTTATGTCTGTCACATCCAAGTGTATCATAACTGGGTTAAGTCACAGCCAGGATGAGCTCAGCGATATTGAGGTTCTCGCAGTTATAGCCAGGTTTTTCCTCATTCATAGTAATGGAGTAATGGAGAACTTAAGCTAAGTCCTAGCTAGTTGTAGCTCAGACAGACATAGCCAAGCTCAGCTCAGTTGTACACCGGTTGTGTTCAGTCGTAACAAGTGGCTGCTTGTTGCTCAAACTTCAGTAAATCAGGCTAATAGCTATCCAACTGCTCCAACAGCTCCACTTTTTTTTCTTGTGATTATCTTACATTTTCTTTGCTCATGGCCCATTAACTGCATGTTAATTAGCAGATTAGCAGAATGCGACTGATTTGCACTTAAACTGCTTAAAAGGCTTAGTAAATCAAGCCCTAAATATTTTGTCCATTCGTTCATCAGGTTGAGCACACATATGTATGTAAATGTCTCCAAACATGCCATGTTACACCTGGATAGCATCTGGGTTTTATTGTTTAAGGTCAGTTTAACGACAGTCTGGAGGTTGTGCTGCTGTGGGTTTTCAGCCACAGCTCCCCCAATAATCCCCTTTAATTTCCTATCAGACTTGATCAGCTGACTGGGAGGTGTAAATGGACAAGATGTGTGTGTGTGTGTGGCAGATATAGAGAGAAGAGAGGATGAGCAACAAGAAAATTGATTTTTGCGTTTTAAGTGTGTTTTCTTTTTTCCTGCTGGCCAGTTTCTGATGCTCCCTGTTTGTCAGCCTGACACGTTACACAAGCATGTCATGAAAAAGACCCCCAGCTCTCAGGCCATGATGGGCTTCCCGCAGAGCTCTGTGATGTGTCTGTGTATTGGGTTTGAGTTGAGAGAGAGAGAGAGACAAAGACAGACAAAGACAAAGACAGACACAGAGAGAGACACAGAGAGAGACACAGAGAGAGACACAGAGAGAGACACAGAGAGAGACACAGAGAGAGACACAGAGAGAGAGACAGAGAGAGAGACAGAGAGATTTTAGGCTGTGAATGAAAGTTAAAGAAAATTCTTCTTTGGTTGTTTTTCTGTCTGTCTGTCCCTCAAACAAGCACACACAGATACACATAGGGATCACAAACAGGTCAACAAGCAGACGATCTTGGTGTCCAGGTCGCTCTCATTTTTTATGAACACACAAAGTGCAGGGGCACTGCAAGAGGAGGATTCCGGGGGCTCAGCACTGACAGGGAGCCCTCTAAAAATAATACATATCATATTTAGGGCCTAATACAATATTCTTTGAGAGGGCCCTACATTTCTATCAGTGCCCCTGACTAAGTATATTAAATATATATTTTTAATTTGTCCACTCTTTAATTTTATGCACCCTGCTCCTCTTTAACTCTGCTTTTATTCCAATCCACTGCAGTTACAGATGTGTCCTCCCAACAAAAGTTGTTCCCAAAGCTCTTACTGATATTGTTACACTTCAAATAGACAATATTCACACAAACAACTCCCCAAGCACACCTCAGCTGCCTCCAACATTTCTTTGTCATGTGGCTGAGGGAGAGATTTCTGAGGGTAGATAGAACACAACTAGCTTGAATAAGAAAGGTGAAGGTCAAAGGAAAATACTTTTCCAAACCTGGAAAAAATCATTAAAAGATTAAAGAAAAAAGAGACCCTAAGAACTGCAAAACTTGATTGGGTGCCAAAACTGTCCACATCAGATAAACAAAACATTTTCATGTGAGTATGACTAGCCCATAAGGCATTTTAAAGGCGAAGCTGACTGGTTCTAGCACTTTAACCAGTTATTCTGCAAGCAAAGAGAATACTGAATACTGATTTCCTACAAGTGAGAACCCCCACTTGGCAAAATTTTCGTGTTTTCACCTGTCCTGAAAAGTCCATCATGAGCTGAATTGGAGATGGTTGAGCACAGAGTACAGTGAAGTGGATCAGTAGGACTGAAGCTGAAACCCCCCAATTTAGACCACTTTGTAGCTTTCAGCATCCACCTATCATTTCTCTCTCTCTCTCTCTTTCTCTCTCTCGCTTTCTCTCTCTCTCGCTTTCTCTCTCTCTCGCTTTCTCTCTCTCTCTCTCTCTCTCTCTCTCTCTCTCTCGCTCTCTCTCTTTTTCTCTCTCTTCCCTCTCCTCTCTTTCTCTCTCTTTCTCTCCCCCTCCCCCCTTTCTATTTTTCCCCCCCCCCACTCTCTCTCTCTCTCTCTCTCTCTCTCGCGCTCTTTCATGATGGATGTCGGAGCTGCGTCACCGGACCACCCGCTGGGTCTTTGTCATACTGTCACCATAACAACACCTACCTGCCTCTACATAAGCATGCACACACTAACACAGGACATGTGTTTATCTACTCCTACTTTCTTCCTCCTCCACATCTGCTGTCTTTTCTTTTGCCACCTTCCTTGTTTCACTCCTTTTGTTTTTTAACCAGTCACTATGAAACCTGCACCTGCACACTGCATTTTTTTTTCTTGCGGGTACCTGTTTTCCATTTCTTCCTCACTGCTATATTTCTTTCTACCACCTGTCAGCCATCCTTTGTTTGTGGGAATTGTGTTTATTCTGTGAATTATTTGGCAACTTTTGCTTCTGATTTCACTTTGGTGTGAGGCTGCCAGCTGTGAACTGCTGTGTTGTTACTCAATGTTCCCACTGCTGCATTATGCTGATATATACATTTGGACTAAGACTTTTAAATGTGAGTAATCTATAGTAATTTAGGAAATTTGAGCAGACACTTTTTTTCTTGTATGAAACTGTCAGTCAAATTCTTCACAAATTACCCCATAGCCAAACTTCTCTGGTAGAAATTAATCCAGCTCAAATAGTAGTTGATGACATGCCTCATAGGAAAGAGTTATTTTATCTTTGTTGATACTTACAAACCAGTGAAATCCATCAAGCCATATGGAGTCCCACAAGGATCCATCCCAAGGCCTCTTCTGTTCAACTTGTAAATGTTTCCTCCAAGAGTACAAAGTGGCTTATCAGAGCTATGCAGATGACACTCACATCTAGCTCTTTCACTAAATGCTTTAAGTCCTATAGACTCATTGTGTTTATGGCATGACTAGACACAACAAAATTTCATTTAATTAAGTAAAGACAGAGCAACTTTTGTTTGGGAACAAAGGGGGAAGGTTGCAGCTTAGTGCCTTTCTGAAATTTAGGGTAAAAAAGACCACAACCCAGGCCAGAACTCTTGGTGTAATCAAGGATAAGGATCTTTGTTTCAGTAAAATAACTAAATCAGTATTCTGGCATCCCATGAACATAGCCAAAGTTAGAGATTTTGTCTCAAAGTAGGATTTGGAGAAACTTATTTAAGCCTGTATAGCCTGCAGGGTCCAGTATTACAATGCTCTTCTCATAAGCCTCCCCAAAAAGTCCATCAGATTGGCTTCCACACACATATAGATTTGTTTTCAAAGTCTTAGTCATTACATATAGTCACTTAATGGTTTAAGATAAGATAAAGTTTTATTAGTCCCACAAGTGGGAAATTTTGATTGCTACGGCAGCACAAAGTGTAAGAGCAGCAGAAGAGTAGTAAAGTAATAGATACTATTTTAAAAAACTATACAACACAATGAGATAAAAAAAGCAAACTTTACAAAAAATATAGACAGTTAATTAGTGTATGAAGTATATTGAACAGAAGAATATTGCACAATGGAGAATATTACACAGAAGAATATTGCACAGTGAAGAAATATTGCAGATATTTCTTTAGGTCAAAGAATCTGTAATGTCTGATGAATTTCAGCCTAGTAGCTCTCTTAGATCAGCAGGAGCTGGTTTGCCAGTGGTGCCCAGAGCTGTAACTAAGCAGGATGAAATTATATTAAGTCATTATGCTTCTCACTTCTACTTGTATTTCTTGTAATTTGATTTTATCTGTTTAAAACACACTGAACAACCTCTGTGTAATAATGTGCTAAATAAATAACCTTTCCATGCCTTCCCTTACCTTGCAAAAATGTTTCATGTATATGTGTGTAGAAAGTGTATAAAAAGTGCTTAAATGTCAAACTGTGTTCTGAAATGCATCTTCAACAAGTTGGTTTCAACAAGTGCTCAGCATATGTGAACCTTTTTGAAGAGGCTTCAAAGGCCATGAAGCTGTTTGAGAGAATGCCAAGGATATGCAATGCTACATCAATGCAAAGGGGGCAATACTTTGAAGAATCAAAAATATATGACGCTGTTATGTACAGGTGTAAACACAGTCTAATGTCTATGCCCATCTATTAACAAAATTGTTTCTGCTAACAGAAATGGCTGTTTGAGACCACTAGAAATGGGAGGGGTGAGCAGCTTTTTGTGTCCCTATCTACACCATTGTGCCCTCAAATGATCCGTATGCACGCATCCAAATCCATGGTGATGGATGAATGAATGTGCATCATGTACATCATCAAACTAACTAGTTCCACAAGCCTTTGTTGCAAAGATGATTTGCTCAGAGCAAGACAGAGGCTAAAATAGGTCTGATGCATAGCTTTTGGAGTTTTAACTGGCACTATGGTGGAGGGAAATAAATATTATATATTTTTATTAAATAAGTCATTTTGTTTTTGTTCAATATACTTCCAGTGCATATACTAAAAGTCAAGTCAATTTCGTTTGTGTATAGAGCTTTTTACAACTGACTTTGTCACAAAGCAGCTTTACAAAATCCATGTCCAAGCCCCTAATGAGCAAGCCAAAGGCAACAGGCAAGGAAAACCTCTCTAAGCTGTATGAAGAAACCTTGGGAAGAACCAAGACTTGGAATGGGAACAGTTTCAGTTTCTAGAGGCAGCATCAGATAAATGCCTATAACTTTGAGTAACATATCTAGCATATGCATATGAAACATATGAAGTGCATTGGGGTGGTCCATGGTAGCTGACATAGTCTGGGATATGTGGTCTGGTCGTAGTAGATGAGGGGCAGCAGTTTCTAGTGTACAGATGTACAGGGTGCAATGACTTTCAATCAGTAAAGTGAAACATAAAGCTGTCCATATGGGCTCTTCATATGGGGTAAGTGGGTTCCAGCAGAAAGAACTTTAATCAGAAGTAGGGCATCAGGATTGGATATCCACACACATTTGACTTTGTACATATCAATATGAGCATCTAGACTAATGGGCGGGGGAGATACTGATTCCTCTCTTCACACACTATGCATTTTCAATAGCCAACACATCTGAACTGCTGGCAGACCAGTTTATCACATGCATTCTGTGTCTAAAATGTCACACTGTTGAAGTGCATGCAGAATAAGGCTTGACATTGTCCTGCTGAAATAACCATGGATGTCCCAGGAAAAAACGTCATCTTCATAGCAGCAAATGTCACTCTAAAATCTCAGTATACACCTTGATATCAGTTTATACTTTACTTCTATCCCATGTGCACTGATGCACTTCCATACTATAACAGATGTTGATTTTGATTACAGTTCCTTATGCTTTGCCTTCTGAGGGCTCAAAGGTTATGTATATTCTACAAAGGTTTATGGCCTTTCCCTTCATGGACCGAGATTTCTTCAGATTCTCGGAATTTTTTGTAAATAATATATGCTTTAGATGGTGAAAGACCTAAATTCTTTGGAACTTGCTTTGAGAGTTTTTATTTTTTTAACTAATTAACAATTCTCCCACAAAGATTGGGACAAAGTGGTGACTGGCAACTCATCTTGCAAAGACCCCTTTATCAGGAGGACGCCCTAGCCCCGCTTCCACAGCTGAGCCGAAGCTCGGGGTCAGCTGTGGGCAATTATCAAAGGGTTTAAAGGGCTTTTGTGGGCGTCCCTCCTTGTCCGTCTTTGTCTGTGGTTATGTACACTGTTTTGGTCACGATCTGGGCGTGAGTATGGAGGACGGCTGGCTTAGCCAATGGGGGCGAGCGTGCCAGAGGTTAGTGTATCCTGGGCCAGTTAAAGCACCGTATCTGCCAGGGAGAGCGGACCGGAGTTGGGCCTCTTCTCCGAGGGGTACTCAACGTGGGGTTACCCTGGATGAGCACAGCGGAGGGGGAGAAGGCTAATCCCCTTTCTGAGGCTGTTGGCGGTTCCTCCACCGCGCCCAGGCGCAGAGAGCACGTCAGGGGGCGTGGCCAGGGGACCGCTAGTGGTGACTCGTCCAGGAAGGTCCTAGGGGGCGGGTGTTCAGCTCAGTGTACTGGCGGGATCGCCCCTGCCCGCAGCCCGTTCACCCTGGCTGTTCGAGCTCACTGTGAGTCAGTCGACGAGCCAGAAAGCGCCATGGAGACCTCCGTCGAAACCCAGGAAGTCTCCACACAAACAGGAGGAACTCCGAGGGGTAAGCGCAGCGTAGCTGTGCAGGCGTCAGTGAGGCTGCAGCCTAGAGATCGGGGCTGCAGTTCCGGGCCGCTGACGCCACCGCTGCCGCCCTTGGACACCTACACTACCATGCCGAGACTTAGCTCCACTGCCGCGCCACGAAGGGTGGCTAAGGGGAGCTTCGCCAGTGTGTGGGGGCGGGTCGCTAGAAGGAGCGCGCCCGCCCCAGTGCAGCAGGAGGCGCCAGAGGTCCCCTCTCTCCAGCAGGACCAGCAGACGATGCCCGAAGCCCCTCCTGCCAACCCCACAGAGCTGACAAGTTGGACTGGCTCTGTCTCCGCATCACAGAGGTGAGCAAGCCCGCTGTCGACCCCGGAAGCCCCTGCTCCTTCCGGGTTGCAGTTGACGACGCCAGAAGCTATGCTTCCCAGGGCCAGCGGGGAGCTAGCAGGAATGGCTAGCTCCAGGGCCACACGAAGCCCAGGCTGTGAGCCACGAGGAGAGGTGAGTGGCGCCTCTCTGGAACGCACCGCCAGACTGCGGTATCCGGAGTGGTAAGCCTCAGCGTGGGGGAGGTCGCTGGGGCTGCCGTGCACCGCTCCCGCGGCTCAAGAAGAGCTGCTACAAGCTGCCATCTGTGCGGGGCCGGGAGAGGCGCCGCTGTCCGGGCGACTCAAGTAGAGCTGCAGCCAAGTGCGGTCCGCAAAGGGCAGGTAAAGCTGCTACAAGCTGCTGCCAGTGCGGAGCCAGGGGAGCCGCCGCGAGCCACTGCCAGCACAGAACCGAGGGAGCCGCCGCACCCCGCTGCCTGCGCGTCACTGGGTGAACCAGGGCCAGTCTACATGCCGCCACTGGGTCAGCCGGGTCCAGTCTGCATGCTGTTGGGTTCAGCATGCACGCCACTGGGTCAACCGGGTCCAGCCTGCATGCCACTGGGTCAGCCGGGTCCAGCCTGCACGCCGCCTCTGGGAGAACTGGGTCCAGCCTGCACGCCACTGGGAGAACCGGGTCCAGCCTGCGCGCTGCCGCTGGGTGAGCCAGGTCCAGCCTGCACGCCTCTTTGATGATAATTCAGTTTCACCTTGTGTGGAGAAAGAAAGATTGCTCATGTAATCCCAAGAACACTATACCCACAGCAAAGTATTGAGGTAGGAGCGTCATAATATATTCACAAACACTACTGGGGCATTACTTGTCACTGAAGAAAATATGAATGGAGCGCACTGGGACATATTAGAAGACAATTGAATCTAGAGAAATGTTTGATCAAGCAAAAGGTTAAAAATAAGGATAAGGTGCTTGCATAGACAATCTTGTGACTTTATGCCTAGAAAAATTCTAGAATATTTTGAAATCGTATGCCCATTCATGAGATCCACAAAACTTTGGGGAATTAAATGTGGTTTGCTAAGATGAATGGGCCAAAATTGAACCACAATTCAAAAAATAAATTACTTCTTTCTGTTGATGTCTCAGATCTGTAACTGCCATGACAAAATAGAAATACCATCCCACTACACTGCTCCCGGAGTTTTGTTCATAGCTGCCCGTTGCTTCATGTGTGCACATGAGATGGGTTAAATGCATAGGTCACATTTCATTGTGGTTCATTTTGGTTGACTGTGTTTACAACTTTCAGTGTTAGTAGATTAAATAACAAGTTGTTGTCTTAACATTGAACTGTGTATGCACAGTGAAAAAAATAATAATTTCAACCTGGGAGTTTTCATTAAGGTCACAATCACAAATTGTGATACATATCTCATCTAACACACATAGCTGCAGATTTGATTTTATGGTACTCCTACCAGGTCATGTGAGTGTAGCCTTAGTTCCACCATAACCTCAATAGTCAGAAACCAATATACAAATGAATGGAGTGAGTAATGACTGAATCAAGTGGCATAATTATCTCAGCTTTTAAACAGGAACATTTGAATTGTAGTACTTCTTTTGAGAGCAGTTCTTGGGCCTTGTAGAGCATTGATCTGCTGGTTTTAAAGTTGCCTGGTTTGTTTAATCGTTCATCAGAATCAGTGAATATACTGGTGTCTGAATAGCTGGCTGAAAAAGAAATGGGTCAAGTGTGATTACACAAGCAGCGATAGCTTGTCATTTAGTTATTAAGTACACACACACATACACACACACACACACACACACACACACACACACACACACACACAAGCACATAAACCAACACTGACATCCCTGTGTGTTATACAACTTTAATTAGTATGCATCTTATTTAAAGTAAATGGCAAAACTGGTATGAGTTCGGGGTGTATACGAGACTAAATGAGAAGAAGGAAAAACTGAGGCTAAATGGGGGAGAGGTGGAAGGATGCATCAGAGAACTACAGTGGTAGTCATTTATCATCCACTGACTGAGTCATTGTGCCTGAACTAAGCACACGCACATGCAGTAAGAAGTTTTGAGCATATTTACATGGAAAGCTGCTTTGCTGCAGCAGCTTGTTAATAGTGCAATGCAAATGAGTTTAACTGATATGAATTGAATTAATTGAAGTTTTATAGGAAACCAGAGAGATGTGATATTGATCTGCTTTGAATGAAGTGAGCAGGAAATAGCCAGATACTAAAAGAGAAAGAAAGTTGGAAGGAAGAAGAGCTAAAAGGCTAAAAGAGGTGAGGGGTCTTTCAAGGAACTGTTTTTGTACTGAGTTTTTGTAATGGTGATTGTTGGGTTTTCTGCCATGTGAACCTCTTGTGTACTCCTGTTCCTTAATTTTGTAAGTTAGTGATATATCATCTTCCATTTATTTTACCCACCAATTTTGTTGCATTCCTACACATTATTGGCAACTATAACAATTAAAATTAAAATACAGGCTTAGAAATACAGCCCCATTTCCAGAAATGTTTAAATATTTTCTGCAATTAAAAAAAAGCAATATGTTAATTCATGTAAACCTTTATTTAACTGACAAAAGTATAAAGAAAAGGTTTTCAATAGTTTTACTGACCAATTTAATTGTATATTGCAAATATACACAAATTTAGAATGCAACTGCAACACTCTGAACAAAAGTTAGATGAAAATATGGACTAATCTGACCACAGCTAATGACTCCACAGTGTCAAATGATATGAGCTCCAGCCCAGAGAACTTGTTGGTGTGTCTGCATAGAGCTGATGTGTGGCTTCCTTCTTGTGTAATATAGTTTCAAATTGCATGGATGTGGTGTTAAGTTGCAGTGGTTTTCTGAAGTACTCCTGAGCCCAGATGGCTATATTTGTCACAGTAGCATGACTGTTTCTTAGGCAGTCAAATGGCTTAGGAGATGTCTCTGAATTTTTCCACAATGGTATGTACTGTAGATGTTAAAAGGACTATATTCTCTGCAATCTTGTGTTGAGAAATGTTCCTTTTGTACTGACTCGAAGCTCTCAACCCATTCTTGATTGCAATCACTGTGATGAATGCTACTTTTTTGCCCTATCGTGATCAGCGTCAAACTGATGTTAATGGAGTATTCTGTGCACTTTTAATCAAGTCAAGTCAATTCAAGTCAGGTAGGCTTTTATTGTCATTTCAACCATATACAGTTCACACAGTACACTGTGAAACGAAACAACATTCCTCCAGGACCATGGTGCTACATGAAACACAGGACCACAAACACTACA
>JBBPDA010000019.1:6805015-6824587 GCA_037974385.1 Arnoldichthys spilopterus
GATGATTGTGTTAAATGCTGAACTAAAGTCTATGAACAGCATTCGCACATATGTGTCCTTCTTGTCCAGATGCGAGAAGGCCAGATGAAGGGTGGTGGCTATTGCATCATCTGTTGAGCAGTTCCGGCGGTACGCGAACTGCAGGGGGTCCAGTGAAGGAGGCAACAGGGTCTTGACATGCCTCATGACCAGCCTCTCGAAGCACTTCATGATGATGGGAGTGAGTGCAACGGGGCGGTAGTCATTTAGGCAGGACACTGGAGACTTCTTTGGCACAGAAACGATGGTCGTAGTCTTGAAGCAGGCTGGAACAGTGGCGCTGCTCAGGGAGATGTTGAAGTTGTCAGTTAGCTACATCTGCCAACTGGTCTGCATCAGTCTTATTTTAATTCTGTCCAAATTTTTTTGTGTGAGTGTATTGCAGCCATCAAATTCTAAATTTGTGTACGTTTCCAAAATGCAATGAAGTTAGTCTTTAAAACTGTTGCAGATTTTTCCTTCGTGTTTTTGTCTGTTGGGTAAAGTTTCATGTGAATTAAAATATTTTATTGTATTTTGGAAACTATCCCAACTTTTCTTGAAATTACGTATTTATTGAATAAACCTGAAAACTGATGCCCCCCTTAAAATCCCAGACAAATTATGTCCTGTGGCTGATTATTCAGAAGCTACATGGACTACAATGCAAACTGGCAGACTTATTCTAAGAGGGGAAATCCACTGTGGGGTTTTTTACTCTATATAGGCATAATTAAATGGCTGAAATGTAAACAGAGTTGTTTAAAGTGGGTGAATGTGAAATGGTGTATTGTACAGAAACATACTGACTCAGATTTTATTTTTGTACAATGGGGGAAATGGGGAACATTGGTCTCAGTGTCTACAATGCAAAATAGCCATTTTATACACTGTCTAATACTGGCAGTAAACCTGCAAATTTCTGTAAGTGATAAATCCAAGAAAATTTAACCTTAAAATGGCCTGCATCTAGCTCTCTATACATACATTTGTTTTAGACAAGCAACTTTGTCTCAGAAGTAATGTAAAACATTGCATCAGTTATCAGGCAGCATATCCATAACTATTGCATGTAATAATGTTCTGTGAGGGAGCCTTTCAAGGCATTAAATGCTTTGAATGTCTGATTCCTATCTCCACTGCTGTGGTTCTGCATAAGTGTGTTTAGAGCAGAACATTTCACATTAAACCACTCTAAATTACCTTGCTTACATCTTATGTTGTAATTATGTGGACATTTAAAAAAAAACTGATAAATTCTTAAATGTGTGTGATAGAAGGGGGCCATTTAAGGGGATTAGCCCACCAACACACAGTCTCACACACACACCTTAATGTTTGATTAGAATGATTGACTCAGATGGCCTAAAACAAGGTGGTCAGTGTCATTATAAGTTCATTTCAATGTAATGGTCACTTCACATTTTTTTAAATTTCAGACCATTTGTCACATGTCACAAGTTGTTCAAGCTATGTAAATGGTACCTGGTGGTTTCAAACACACTGCCCTGTATCATTTAACTCCCACCCTCCTCTCTCCAGCCCTGCATCCCCCTCTTCTCGAACACTCATACTGTGTCTCTTTCTCCCTTTCTCTACTGCTTTTTCTTGTACCCCAGTGAACTCTGTTACCTAAGACAGCCCCATTGGAGGGGGAAGGGACTGGTGACGTTGCAGCAGATGGGCGGGCACAGTGTGTGTATGTGTGTGTTTGTCACGCTGGCTTCAGCGACTGGTGGATCGAGTGGGTGGTGGACCTAATGGGGAGTTCCTCGACAAGCGGAGCTGAAAGGCACTTTTACAGGGCCGCATTGTTTTGTAAGCATCAGACTAGACTTTAGGCCATCTGGGCCATTCACCCTCATCGAAGACTCTGTCCTGGAGCTAAGCGCATGGTCCATCTGTGCTAGGATGTGCATTTTCTGTCCTAAAAAGAAGAAGATCCGGCCTAGGAGTGTGCCCAGCCCACATCTAGCGTTATGAGTGAGTGGAGCTATGTGTGCTTCTTCTGTGCTGAGTCAAAATGAATGAATGACTAGCCTGCTTGTAGCAAACCCGTGGAAGTGCAAAAGGAAGTTAGTGGAGTAAGCAGAAGTGGTTTGTTGAATGACTGAAACTTTTACATGCATAGGTTTTTTTTCTTCTAATTTTGTCAACTTGACTTTCATAACATGTACAGAAAAAAGCTTAACTTTGACCAAATGTGGTTTTATAACAGCTGCCTGAACAAATGAATTGTGTAATAATTTAACCCTTAGGAGTTGTTGGTGTTGCTTAACTTTTCCAATGTAATAACATTTAATTGCGTTGTGAGTCCCACAATTAATATGTCTGGTCACTTTTAACTTTTTTCCATTTGCTAAGAAAAGGCTGTTTTATCTTTCTGTACACAAACAATAGCTTTTCCCTTCTTCCTACACAAATGTAATATCTACTGACAGTTTAGAATTTACATAGAAATCTTTGCATGTTTCAGTGAGATATGTGAGATTTACACAAGGTGTCATCTGGGTCTTTTATATGTGGAATGTTCATGCAGGGCTGTATCTCTGGTGTTGGAAACACGTGGTAGATTTTTGTGCCGTGTGACTGTTTCACTTTTTTGCTTTCTGGAAGTGTGAGATTAAGAAGTGTGTCAAAATGTTGGCGTCTTTTCTTTGGAAGGAGAGTGGTCACAGGGGTCGGAAGGAAACTGGATAGTTGACAAGATAAGAAATGACACATGGTCATAGAAGACAAGAACAAGGATTATAGTTTGATCAGAGCAATATACACTGTGCTAAAATGTAAGATTCTCTTAAAAGGATCATATCCTACATTTTTTCTTGTTTTTAATTTCTTTTATAAAACATTGTATGTCTGTAATCGTTAATCCAATAATGCTTAGCCTTACAGTGGCCTCCATAAAAATTAGGCAAGCAACTTTATCTCAGTAGTGATGTAAAACAATACATATGTTATGAAGAAGCATCTCCATAACCATTACATTCTGCAGGGAAGCTTTTCAAGGCATTAAATGCTTCAGATGTCTGATTCCTATCTCCACTGCTGTGGTTGTCTATAGAGCAAAGCATTTCACATTAACCACTCTAAATGCCCTTGCTTCTAATGCTGTAATTATGTAGACATTTCGAAAAATTTATAAATTCTTAGAAGTGTGTGATAGAAAGGGGCCATTTAAAGGGATTAGCCCACCAAAACACACTCTCACACACACCAAATTCAAATTTTAAATGTTGAAATTGGGACTCACTGCTTGCTGCCACCCTTGCTCATGATTGTGCAAACACACACACACATCACACAAAACATTCTTCCACTAGTCCAGAAATTCACTTGCAGCTGCATATTTAGTTTGTTACTATGTGAGAAAAATGTTACTCTGATGGAGATTTTCCCATGTAACTTGCCAGCTTAGAGGAGGCTTCTCAATTCACTGGAGACTTTCACTTGTAGTTACCAAGAAATGTTAACATTTTATTTTTTTAGCTTTCCAAAGCAGTAAAACATAATAGACATTTTACAGCAATGGCCCAACATCTCTAACTTTCTGCTTTTCCAGGGTGCAGATTTCAGTTTGAAATTCAAATGGCAAATGTAAACAGTGGTACGATGCCAATAATTTTTTATGCTAGTAGGGGGTATGATTCTAATATCATGCACTACTGGTCACTAGTACTTCTGTGTTTATAAACTGACTTTAGGATAGAGAATTTAGCATAAAGGTCAGAGTTGTTGACGTGAACTTATGAAGTAGTTGCCAGTATGTATAAATGCATTAAGTTACTGACAAAATGAATAGGGATTGTACATTTTGCGATTACAAGGTTTTTCATTATATTAAACAGTCATTGATCACACTCCTCTGATTAAAAAGGCTTGAAGTGTGTACTTGTTGTTAAAGCTTTTCTTTGATCTCAAGTCATGGCTTTTGTGATGTCACAAAACCAACATGTTTACATATATCTCCTCATTTAGCCTACAGCAGTTTAGCGCAGTCCCTTCACTCAGTGATTCACACAGTCTTTTCTTACTTTTCACCCCTGTAACCTATGCTAAATCTACCTCATAAAGTGGAATGTCCGATTATAACAAAAATGTAAGTATTAGTAAAAACCATGTACTAATGACATCAACAAACTTGTTGGCTATAAAAAGTACTTCCCTTCTGGCAATACTTCGGGTTTTGCCTTAATAAAGGGCTAGAGCCGAGAGCACTTCTGAAGTGGTTTGCAGGATTTGTGCTAATGTAATTTGCAGAAGTACAGATGACAAATTTTCATGACCTTTTGCACCATCCTATGGAACATGTTAGATGTCAGGCTCAACTTCATGATGACAGTCATGCCATCATCTATCAGCCCATCCCAAGGGTGCACATAAGCATGATCTTCCTGTTCAGAAGGAATTAATTGTATGGAATGGCCGCTGTGTGTGGACTGACATGAGAATTGTGGGTTGATGTTCTTATCTGCTGATATATCAGTTTCTCAGTCCAAAGAAAGATTTAGTTTGTTACCACCTGAGAGAAAGTAACTCTGAAGGAGGTTTTTCATTGTAACTTGTTGCCAGCTGAGAATAGGCTTTTCAATCCACAGGATATTTTGACTTGTGATTACTACTTCGCTCAGAGTGCAATCAGATATCAGTTTGAAATATCGCTTAAATGTAAACAGTGGTACAATGCCAGTCTTTCTTTTTTTCTGCCAATAGGAACATGATACTAATACCATGGTGAAACACTTCTTATAACTTTAGCATGAATGGGCAGGGCTGAACTGCTGTAGGCTGATTAGGATATGAGAAAATGTGTTACATGACATCTTGAAAACAGTTCATTAAGTTTTGTATGTGTGCCATAGACTGGGTGGTGTTATTTAATGAAGCTCTTCAACCCTTTAAAGGCCACACCAAGAAGAAAAGCAAATTTTTTTTGTATTTAATATTCATTTGGGGAAATAATTACAATAAATGAAAAAAAAAATGTAATTTTTTTATTCAACAACCTTATAGTTTTTTAAATATATGCCACGATCAAACAGTCAAGATTTCTATTTATCATAAAAATATGAATGCATAAACAAATAAGTAAAAATCAAATAATATTCTTGGATTCTGTTACAACAAGTCATAGATATTGAGCCATGTTTAAATAAGATATAGGGACTCAAAATGCCCTCAATCCAATAATTGACCATAACACAAAAGGGTTCCTTAAAAAAAACTAACAAGGAATTTCTGCTCTGTTTGCTTCATTGTATGGACTGTTTTAGTTATTTATTTTACTTGTAACTACTGAGAAATGTTACATTTGAATTGATATCTTTAGGGTTAGAGATGCAGTAAAACATAATAGACATTTTACAGCAGTGGCTAAGCATTCCAAGCTTTCTGCTCCTCCACAGTGCAATCAGATATCAGTTTGAAATCAGTCAAATGTAAAGGATGGTAGGAAAGAAATGGAACTGAAACTGTAATTTCAAACATACAGATGAATTAAATAATGAATTTATTTAAGTTGCATCAATTCCCAGCTAGTTTTCACTTGCACACCTAAGTTTAAGTGCTCTAGATGGCCTGTGGAGGAAGTCTCAGGACCTCAACAGAACTCTTAGCTAACACCTCTGTAATAGTGTCACTGGCACACATACGAGACACATTGCACTCCTTTTTTTCCCCTTCCCCTCCTCCTCTCCTCCCTCCTTCTTCTGCTATGGGCTGTGTTATGAAAGGGTGAGAGGGGAGCATGTGTGGCAGCAGTTCACTAGTCGTTAACCCCCCTGG
This sequence comes from Arnoldichthys spilopterus, assembly GCA_037974385.1. Taxonomy (NCBI): domain Eukaryota; kingdom Metazoa; phylum Chordata; class Actinopteri; order Characiformes; family Lepidarchidae; genus Arnoldichthys; species Arnoldichthys spilopterus. The sequence goes on from JBBPDA010000019.1 coordinate 6,810,818, forward strand.
AAGGGCCCCGGTCCCAGCGTGTGAGATTATGTAAGGCAGCCCTGGTCCTATTTCCTGGTTTGCGAGTCTGTAATTCACGCTGCCCGCTGCAGAACACATGAGAGAGTCCATACATACACACACACTCACCACCACCACCACACACTCACAAGGACAGGTGTTTTAGATACAGAGTGACACAAAAAAGTGTGCAGATACATAGCAAGACAGTTCGCGTCAACAGGAGGCAAGTGTGGAAAAGCCCAGAAGTTTCTTTGCCATAAGTGTAGTGTGTTTAGGCTGTTCATCAGCTGAAATCCGGGGAACCAAGTGGTATCTGATCAGCCGGTTTCTGACTTACTTTGTACAAAAAGAAAGAACCAGATAAAGACAGGGGAAAAAAGGAAACAAGACCGACAACCGACAGGAACCAGGTGTCCTTCTTTTTGGCCCAACGTCAATCATGCTCTTGCTGGACGAGTCTGACTCCCTAACAGGTATGTGACCTCATCAAACCATTTTTTGCTACTGCTCTGACCTTCTTTCTCAGCATCTGAGTGAACTTTTCGGGTGGTCCTACAAGTCAGCAGGAGTGCAGATGATAAAAGTAAATGAGACTGTTACAGGAGGATGACAGGAACACATGGCATGGTCAAGGTCTCTGCATGAAACCATCTAAATTTGGCATAAATTAGGTTTCTGCATCATGCCTTTGACGACTAGGCAAGTTTACTCTGGGACACTTTATACCACTGATTGTAGTCAGTGTTTTGAACATGGAGATCTTGTGTAACTTAGGGAAGAAGTCGCAAATGACTGATCGCGGTGAATTTGTCTCTTGGTAGCATTTATTTTCATCATTCATTCTAACAGTCATAAAAGGAGTTTACCCCTATTATGGAGTATAAGGACCTCAACAACTTGTTTGATGCATTTGTGAGTATGTGAAGGGTATGACCATTAAAGGGGAATGGGATGACCTATTAATCTACTTCTGATTTGAATCATACATGCCAGTGTTTTATACCTCATTTACTTAGTGGAATACCATATTTGATAAGGTCCCTGGTCTCTATTTGCTAAAAACGCCCTTGATATTTCCATACAGAACGTAGAATTCATTTCTGCTTCACCGTTAATACTTTGCTCACAGGGAAATTATAGACTTGGAACTTGACACTTGTTGAGGCTCATTCTCCTCCCTGTAAAAGCGGTCTCTCCTTTTGTAATCCTAAAGCTGCGACGAATGTTTTGACGAAGATTTAGAACAGATGCAGTTAAGTCCAGTCACCTGCTCAGAATTGCCATGGTAGCTGACCTGTGAGGTGAAACCTTATGATGTTGCACATGCGTTTGAGGATGTTTGATGTTTTTACATGTCTGGTTTGAAAGAGCATTGCCAAATGTTTCTCCATAAGATTACACATGGCGCCCATTTGTGTTGGTGAGCCTGAGGTGCCGTCAAAGTTTCAACTGTTGTCATAATTTGCTTGGAAACAGGTGTTTTCTTGCAGCAAATCCTGTTCCTCAGGCATCCTCTGCCTTCTCCAAGCAAATGACTTCATTCTTTGTCTTCCATCCTACAACTGGATCTTTAAAACTCTAAACAGATGTCCAGTACAAATACCTGCTTCTTCCAAACTTGCTGCTAGAGCATGTTCGATTTTGTTAGTTATCGCAGTACATGCAGCCAGAGTCCTCGTGTCTTTCCCCCCTCAGTGGAGGGAGCAGGTTACACAATGTTCATGTCAGGTTATGGAAGAGTCACAGCAACGTTTCAGCACACACGTTCACGCTCTGGCCTGTCTGTGACACACTGGCCCAATTCCTAGCTCCAGCACAGCTGTATGGCACATGCTTTCATAATGCTTAAGCAGGCTTAGCATCTTTGAGGAAGAGTTGATAACTAATCTAAGGAATACAGTCGCGGTCCAAAGTAAAATACATTTACATCATAAAATATTAACCCTTTAAGCTTCAGCTTAACCCCCTGTAGCTGCATAATATGATTTGGCCTAAGGATGTCAAAATATCACTTTCAACTTCTGTGTGTATAGCCTTGGTTTGAATGCAAACTTAAAATAAACTCATTGATGTTTATTGTGATTCTCAAGCTGGATGAAATTACTGTCTTTTGTACCATAATGTATAATACTAACGTTTGAATGGCCCTGCTATAGCCCATGTATTTTTGAATAAATCAGTCAAGCTGATTATTAAAATATTAAAAATGTTTTTGATTTGTTGGTTTAAAATGTGCGTATATGTGTGTGAATGGTGGACTTGGTTGTTTGCTCCTAGAAAGTGTTTTGGGGCCAATTCCTACTTGAGCAGACCATTAACTACTACAAACACACACTGTTTGTATCTTTCAAGCTCGAATACACACAAGAAAACACCCCTTATATGCATCTTAAGAAAGGTTCTAGGGGATCCTTAGTAAATGCTAGAGTTTTTATAGAACCACAAATGGACAAAAGAACCACTTGAATGCATAAACAATTCCTTGCCCTGTTAAATGGTTCTCTCTGTTGTAAGCTAGTTATTGTTCTCTGCAGAACCATTTTAAATGGTTCTGTATAGCACCAAATAGAGTTCTGCAACTGTTACAAGTCTTTTTTGGTGCTATATATAGAACCATTTTTGCTAAGAGTGGTTAAGTGCACACATTCTGTTCTCCGAACCACCTGATGCATATCAACAAACAACACAAAAACCCAGGAAAACATCCACACACACTTGAGATTCTTTTGTTTGATGTATCATCTGCAGAAATGTAGTTGTTCATCTATAGAGACGAGTCAGATTAACCAATTTTGGATCTGTGTGTGGTAGAAGTCCTACTCGACACTTATTTGGCACGTCTCTGTTTCTGGTGAGTGTGGGCATGTGTGTATGTGTCGTATGTGAGGTGTTTTGTTGTTACCAGTATGCGGAATATTCCAGTTGTAATGTGTGTGTAAGTAAGTGCTATGACTGGACGTGCTGTACTGTTGAACACGCACGTTGTATAACAGCCATTGGTTCAGTTACGTAAGCGTCCCTGCTTCTCCGACCCAGCCCCGTCAGCCGGTGAGTTTGTGTGTGTGTGTGTGTGTGTGTGTGTGTGTGTGCTCCTTACCAGCAGGGGGTTCGCAAGGAGCTGGAAAGTAGTTCATCTCATTGTGGCACACTTTTTTGGGAAAGAGAAGGTGGGGGGGTGAAATTGAGGGTACTGTTTTTTTTGTTTTCTCATTTTCTATTCTAATGAAGTCCCGCCCCTCACGCCTCCTCTCCCAACCGTCACTTTTTCGCTTGACTTTGGTTTTGTGTTTTCTGGCCTCAGTTACTATTGCTTTTACCATACAACAGAATCTGACCTTCAAGGAATTCTTTCCCGTTGAAACCCTGATACTGTTTCTTTAGCCTTTGGTTGAAATAAGTCACCGTATTTTGTATGTTTTCCTATGTAAATAGTCTTACTGAAAGGTATTTTAGTGTCAGTGCATCTACAGTTTTGGATTTTGTTGTGCCCAGAGCTCTGATGTGTACTTTTGAAATATTCTGGATAATTTTGTTATTGCTTATTTCTTAATGCTATACAGTTTCTATGTCTCCCTTCATAATTCTGGACACATCTAAAACTTCTTAATTTTGTAATTTTGTTATCAGTTTGCTATGGGTATACTAATTAGGATTGCTGCAGGATTAGCCTGTTAGAACTGTAGACATTTGGCTGTAATATTGGTTTATGCCTTTTAAAACATTGATTCCAAACTTCTAAACAGCAAACCAGACTTTCAAATTGTGGTGTACAAATACAAAAAGAACCTTAACTCAGATTTTAGGTTTTAGATTTAATTTTCCAATTTTGGCATTTTGAATTCCTTGGATTTCCTGAGAATTTTCTAAAGAGTTTATCTTAGACTTCCATTTGCAGGTTTCCTGCCCTTAGTAATAATAAACTATAAGAACTTTTTTTTAATTTACTTTAGTGTTGCAGTTTCAGGTCTTTACTGAATGGTTGTGTCCATAATTTTACTCCAGTTGCAGGATTTTTATTTTTTATTTAAATATCTGACCTCAATTGTAGTGATGTTTGCAAGGACTTTTCTGTAAAAGTTTCAAATATCATCTAAGCATTTTATATTTTTAGTTTTAGCTTTACTTTTTTTTGATCCCTGGCAATTTGGACTTGACTAGATGCTGTGAGAACTTTCTAGAAAGCTTCAGTGTTTCAGCATGTTCTCAGTTGGATGGCTAGGCCAAGCGGATGAGCCTCACACTCGCCGATAGCTGTTTCTTATTACGTTAGCTTATCCGAATAAATGGATTTGATAAGCTCATGGCACTGCCCTAGATTATTTCTTTTCTGTCCCCACAACTGCTTAGGGTAAGACTCCTGCTAACTCTTTGGTTAGCCTTCATTATTCACAAATATGCCACATTCTACATATTTTGACATAATGTTGTATTTTACAATTTATATGTTATTTGATATAACACTTTTATTATATATATATATATATATATATTTTTTTTTTTTTTTTTTTTTTTACATTGACTTTAATTATAAGTTATCCACATTATTTTTTTCTTCTCCTGAAATGCTACCATTTCATAAATGCAACATTTTGTAGTACCATATAACAACAAATATAAAGATCTATTATGCTTAAATCTCTGTGTTTAGAAACCCATTTAAAGTTCGTTTATAGTACTACTGTACAGTGGCCTATAAAAACAGTTTAATGCAACTTCTGAATCCTCTACAAATCTGTTTGAAAACATCTCTAAACCCATGGCTGATCAGTAGAAAGATAAGACATTCCCTTTAGTAATGTGGGATAATTGTATGTAGACTGGAGTCTGGGTTTCAGGAAAGTTGTCTTGTTTAGATTAAATATTAGTTTTTTAAATATTGGCAGTATGAGATATTAAAAACTCTGCCTGCGGATGAACAAAGTGGTGATTATCCTGTGTTTCATAATGCGCCACAGGGTGACTTACATAACACACAAACTGCTTCTGTCTTTCAGCTTCTCAGACCTTAAGAGGTGAACTCTAAATGTGTGTTGCCGACAGAAAAAAATGGTTTCAAAAAGTGAGACGATATTTTTAAAATTAAACTGTTTATTTTCCAATGTTATGAGTTCTAAAATTAGGATAGAACTAGGTGGTTGTGAGCTTCAAATAGATGTTACTTAACTAAAACAAAATCATACATTTTCCATCACCTCAAGATATTTGCCTAAACAAGCTTTTGGTTTGATCTCCTGAGTGCATTCTGAACCCTTGGTAGCATTCCTCTATGAAAACAGAAGCTTGATGGTAAATGTAACATAGTCTTTGAGATGAGTTCCAAGAAAGGGCATTTTCCTGGGATTTTCTTTATCTGCAATAATCCCCTTAGGCTGTCGAGGAGTTGGCTTCAATGTGTCATTAGTTAAAATTCAAACTCAGCTGGGGTGAATTAACTAGGCTGTATGAATTAGCCAGGCTGCCCAGCATTTTTAAATCTTCACTGGCAAGGAGCAAGCTCATTAGTGAGACCCCACACCATGCTAGAATTACAGTGCCATGGTATGGAGACACCAGGGTAAGACATTACTCTCAAACATAAGTAAAACTATGCATGCCATAGGGCTGGTATGGCTATGCATGACTGTCATGATCACCTTCCCTTCATGTCGTGTTTTTACCTGCTTCCACACACCTAGTTTACTTCAGTAAGGACCAATTAGTTTATGACATTCCTTATAATAATATAATAAGATTGGATGGTGCAGTCAGGTCAAGACCAAGTTGTCTTATTTAGATAAGGACTCCAAATATTAGTTCTAAAAATACTAAGAGGTTTTAATGTTTGTGTATTTTGTATTTTGTCCCCTATAGCTTATCTACAGTTTCCTCCTGGGGAAACTCTGGTGATTATTGACAGAATTATGACCAGTGTTGCCAGTTTGGACAGTTTCCTGAGTAATGGGGTGGGAGTGAGCAGGGAAAATTTGTTTTGGCAAATTGTTACACAATCATATTTTAATTTCACTGTTACATATCCAACTGTTTTGCATATTTTATATATGTCTTAAAAGCCTTTGGGGTTAAGAAAGGGTTAAAAAAATAGGTTAAGATAGCAAAGTTCACTTAGCGTCTTGGTGAGTTTTTAAGAAGTAAAATAAATAAAATGCATTGTTTAAAGCCCTCCAGACATTGATATGTTTTCAAATGTTCATATTCAGAAGTATCCCTAATGGAAAAAAGTCTCTTTATGGCTATATATTCCACAAAGTACTGTATGAGCTACAATGTTTGCTATATTTGCATGTGTGCATTATATTGTAACCGCAAGTGAACTTATACGTTATACGTTTATAAACTTCTATATATCTAGTGGTTAGGACACTACCCTTGTGAATTGAAGGTCGCAGGTTCCAAGTCCCACCCCAGGCACCACCCTTGAGCAAGATACTGCTACACTGCTCCCCAGGCGCTGTTGATAGCTGCCCACTGCTTATGGGTTAAATGCAGAGGTCACATTAAGATGTGGTGCTTGAGTGTGTTCACAATGACAAATTTTAAATTTTCATATATCTGTGTATGTTTGTATACATATATATCTTATATTTATGCTATCATATCTGTCATACCCATGCTGCCATATACATACTTGCAATGGAATTTTTTACTTAGATCTTCTGTATTAGTATGCTAATTTGCACTTTTGATAGATACCAAATGCATTTTGCTGTTTAAATACGTGTCCAATGACAGTAAAGTTTTTTCTAATACTGGCTTTGATGTAACTCTATACATTTTTCCGCATTTACATTTACATTTTACATTTATTCATTTGGCTGACGCTTTTATCCAAAGCGACTTCCAGGACAGAGGAAACAATCAAGCGTTCGCTTTGCATAGAGTAACACTGAGTGGTGCTACACGGAAGACCAACGCATTGCTCGTAGTTCTAAAATAAATAACAGGCGCAATTACTGTAATACATACATACGCCAATTGCATAAACAACTACACAGAGCAACTACTGCAATAATAAACACGCCAAGATCTTAAACTACCACCGAGAGGAACTTCGATGCATACTTATGCCAAGTTCTCTACTGCTACAGAGAGCAACTACAATAACTACATGCATATGCCAGGTGCTTACACATTTACGATTCCCTAATCTATTAATATGGCAACTGTGTAATTGTCCCTACCTGTCTGCAGTTTAGCACACTGTAATGAACATCATCTGATATCCATTACATTATTTGTCAGCATACCTAAGATACAAAAAAGTGTTCTGTCAACATCAGACATGAATCTCCATGTAAAGTACCCACCTGCTTCTGGATGAAATTGTTTGAAGCAGTCGACTGAAAAATGTCTACTGCATACCCTGGTTCTCTCTAATATTTTGGCAGGGCACCCCAGTATCTCATTTTAAACTAAATGCACTTAGCTCTTACTTCAGGAGGTTTGGATAAGGCACGTTGGATAAGTGGTAGAAGTACATGTTGAGAACGTGTATCTTACGAAGCACAAGCAAAGTGCTTGGCTGCAATGGCCATGTAGCAAAGTAGCCTGTCATTGATGCAAATTTTCTCCTCTGTATCCAGGTAAATGAACTGGAAAGGAACCACTCGTCAAGGTGTCTTGATTGGTTCCTCTAGTTTTTTACGTAGGAAACTCAGGCTGTTTGAGTTCTTCCTTCTGAGACCAACATTGGTCCGTTTCAGATCCAAAGAAGAAATCTTTAGACATTTCACCAGCTGCTTTTTTTTTTACACATGATATGGCTTGCAGTACATAAAAAAGCACCTTATGGGTATGTCAACAGCATTAAAACCCACTTTTACTGGAGTGGGTATTTAATAATGCAGTATATAATGCAATAACCAATTAGTTATCAAAGCAGTGACTGGCATACATTTTATTCACTCCTGTTGAGAGGAGGCCATATAAAACAGAATAAAATATACAATGTTTAAATAAAAAAATATATATACACACACACACGCACAGACACACACACTGGATATACTAAGTTTGTGCAGATAGTTAGAAAGAAAATGATTGTTTCTTTGTCCAGGCGTTACTTGTCAGGGAGTCTAAAATGAATTTATTTTGGTTTTTGGTTTGTCTTTAGTGATCAGGGCAATGACCCTTTTCTGTCTCCCTTCCAGTCTTGACTTTTAGTTATTCTAGTTCTGCCCTATTGTCATCTATGTGGGCTATATACAGTCCACAGTACTAGGGAAAGTAACATTTGTCTTACCCTTAAATGTAGGACTCTTGACTTGTCCAGGACTGGTTGGTATTTGGACTCATCCTGTACTCCACTGGTATCAACAAATATTCTAGTTAGTCTCAACCTAGTCCAGCTGCCTTTAAGGTCGATGTTTATGCTAGTAACACTTCTCCAAATTTTTGTTGTGGCAAAATAAAAATGATGTGGTGAACACTCATCTCTAGTCCACTCATCTTGTCCTGGTCTTGGACTTGTCTTGGATGCAACAAATGGTGTCCTGACTACAGAACTAGTCAGACTGAAAAAAGAAGCATTACTGTGGCTGTCAACCTCGCCAGTGTTTGCATAGGTCTGGGCCACGGCACTGAATGCACTACACAATGTTCCCTTTAATTTCGGGATAAAATGAATAAATAATTTAACAAGCAACTTGAAAAGCCCTGTTTGAAAATGCTCTATTTTGGTCAGTATAGAGAGCAAAACTGTGGAACCTCAAGATAAACTTCTGTGCAAGCTCTGAAAGTTACAGATAGCCTACTATTTCTCTTAAAGACTTTGTGCACAAAAATATATAGCAGTGTGAATGCTATATTTGTATTTTGACCATCTAGTCAAGCCTCACCACACATACACACACACATACTCACACACACTCAGTGCTTGTTTGTTTCAAGTGCCAAGGCTCTTCACTGTACAGTATTTATGCTGACTGGATTGAGCATAATCTATAATCTGCTTACTGACCCGAGACTGCGTGTGTCTGTGTCTTTGTGTGTGTAATGTGTGCCCCCGCACGCACGCACGCACACACACACACACACACACACACACACCATCTTTCAGTGGGTCAGTGGCCCACGCATGATTGCCAAACTGGAAGCTAAATGAGGCCGAGGAGCTGAAAAGAAAGAGTGAATGTGGAGCAGAAAGGGAGAGAAGGCAGTTGTTCTTGTCCTTCGTTCATTAGCATTTCATTCACTGGATGAACTGGATAATTGGAAGAGGCTTTCCACAACAGCCATTCTTTTACCATTCTTCATTCAAAGTCTTACATTGCTCATCACAACATTAGAAAACGTAGCTCACAACCCCCCATCATGACATCATCAACCCAAGTATGCAAAACATTTTGTTTGCGTATGTGATGTTATGAAATCCAGATTTAACAAGTCATGAAGGGATCAGCATGAAGGATGATCTGCACATGGTTCCAGTTGTGCATAGTGATCCTTGTTTAGCACTTTACACTGTAACTTGCCAGTTAGCTCTGTGTGCGTGTGTGTGTGTGTGTGTGTGTGTGTGTGTGTGTGTGTGTGTGTGTGTGTGTGTGTGTGTGTTTGTGTCTTTGTACCCATGTGTGCGCTATCAATGTCCTCACCCAAACACACAGTCTCCTATGTCAGTAGCAGGCCGTGACGCTAAGAGTGCTGTAAAGCGTTGTTACATAAACACTGTGCACCATGGTTACATAACCCTCTGGCTTCTGAACGTACCCCCACCCTCTCCTCTCTATCCGGATCCCCCTCTTTCTCTTTCTTTGTACTCTCACTCTGTCTCTGACTCTCTCTCTCTCTCTCTCTTACTCTCTCTCATTCACACACTCACAAACACACTCTCTCTCTCTCTCCCTGTCTTCTCCATGCCTGTTAGTAAAGAGAGGGGGGACTTTATGCATGTAATGCTATGAAAAGTTAGCATGTGTTTCTGTGTGTGTGTGTGTATGGTATATGTGTATGCTATAAGAAGATATGAAAAAACATATTTTTGGTCTCGGGGCTATATTAGGCAAAAGTCTAATGCCAGAAACTGGTGGGTTTTGTGTATTTTGTGTGTGTGTGTGTGTGTGTGTGTTTGTGTGTGTGACCGAGAGAGAGAGAGAGAGAAAGAGAAAGAGATTTTGGTGTATTTTGTGCGTGTGTGTGCGCATGTGTACGTGTGTGCACACGTGTATCTTCTCAAGAAACTTTATCCTTCTTTGGCCGGTGTCCTATTGAACCCCTTACCTCAAAATCCCTTGCCAAACACTGCACCAAAAAACTCACTTAGGTCTACTGTTTTAGAGTGAAGGCTGATATGAGGGCTATGGATGAATTGTGAATGGACACTGTGTGTGTGTGTGTGTGTGTGTGTGTGTGTGTGTGTGTGTGTGTTTGTGTGTGTGTTTGTGTGTGTGTTTGTGTGTGTGTGTGTGTTTGTGTGTGCGTGCGCACACTTTTACAATTGCATCTACTTAATGCTTGGAAGATGCTTGGAATTCAAACCAGCTGACTACAAGCATATCAAAATGGGTGTATGTTATACTGGCTGTGATCTTGTATCGAGCAGTACAGTAATTCACTGTGCACACACTTATCTGCATGTATCTGGGGTCTCTACCCCACTCCAGTTGTTTACCAACTCTTTATATAACATCTTCCGCTCTCTGCATGCCATTCTCTTAGTCTTCTTGGCGTCACACAGCCGTCACCTCCCCTTTCGTCTCCCTCCAATTATTATTGGATGGTGGCCATGCTTTTGTTTGAGTATGGTTGCCACGGTGGTAAGGCTTTGCCAGAATACAACTGTGGAGGGGGCGGGGTTCAAAAAGCAAAGTAACGGGGAGGGGGGTTGATGTGCGTAGATGCCACAGACGTCTTTTTGTAAGGGTATCTGATAGTATATGTTTGTTGATAGATTTGTGAGTGCTTGTGTGTTTGATAGAGTGAGACAGCGGAAGAGAGAGAGATTTTGAAGGGTTTTTAGTTTCCAGTCTCTGTGGTACTGAATAATGATCTCTGCTCATTATGTAATGTATTGTTGCGTAACTGTCTCCTGTCCCTCTGATGAAACGGTGAGGACTCTCCTGAAGTCTGTGTGTGTGTGTATATATGTGTTTTTGTGTGTGTGTGTGTGTGTGTGTGTCCATCTTCATCCTCAACCGAGATGGTTAGAGTGGCCTGAACCCAGATTTCACTTCTGTGAAGTACTGTCTGAAGTGTTTTTCCAGTAAAGCAGTACCTGCACCAGAAAGTTCCTTAATTAGTGAGTATCTGCTAGAAGTGTAGGGAAACATCTTAGTGCGTTCAGCATCTGTCATCAGAGAAACTGAAGTTTGTTAGATGTTGTTCCTTCTATATTGATGTCCTCCTGGTAGAGAACAATGATAATGCTCAAACACCAGTGACTGGACCACTCACAAGGCAAGTATGGATGATGTGCAATGACAATGTACACTTGTTGGAATAAACCCTAATAAATATATATGCAGGTTAATGTCAGTTGTCATAAAAGGCTTATGTAGATGTCATGTAACCTTATGAGCAAGCCAAGGGCGACAGAGGCAAGGGAAATGTGCTTTTAAAAATAAAAATATACTTCAGTAGAAAAATATTTAAAATACTCAAAAAAGTACAAATAATATCAGTTATAATCCATGCATGTTTTGCATCAAAAACATCAGTCCAGTGCACATGCAGGGTCATAGGAACAGTTTTAGAATTCATAGATAAAAAAAATGATAAAGTAATCATTATTGTGTTTTATAATTACGCCCATTTGAACAGTCATTTGTCCATTTTTTCAAAGATTTACATTCATTTCTCTTTTTTTTGAGCATGAAATCTTCTTATATGAGCAACAGTCATTCTTCTGAATGACCTTTGGCTTGTAGCTACAGTCAGTGTGATCTTTTATAGCTTAGTTACATAAATTGGCCGAGATGACACTTGTAATTTATTCCCATCAATAAAAAAAATCCACCATGAAAAACAAGGAGGCAAACTCGAATCCTCTGCTGACTTAACGTGATTGGTAATGTGGTTACATAATGGTCATCAAAGTAAGAAAAGTCATCTCTCTCTGTGGGGTTTCTACCCTTTCCGTGTAAAAAAGTCAATGTAATGATTAACAGTATGTCTGGAAGATGTCATGCCTGAGGTACAGTGTACATTAACTGACCAACATGTACTTTAACATATCTGTAGCGTCTGTGGATGATTGTGATGCCCTCTGATGTTCCAAAAAAGCAACAGAGGTAGAGCTAGATGTCCAGAAGAAAGTGAAGAGGTGGAGGAACGAAGATGGACAGATGGTGGAAGGCGAGTCAGAGTGGTGGAGGAAAGAGAGCTGGAGGGGTAGAGGAAGAGATATTGGGTCAGTGCTGAGTTTGTGCATGAACGGCTGGTTGCATAAGGGTCATGTCTTCGTACTGAGCCTGAAAGATATTTCTGGATCGGAAGGAGGGAGGGGGAGAGGACGAGAAAGGAATAAAGGAAGGAGAAAGAAGTAGGGGGTCATTTTCACCCATCTCGCCCCAGTTTTAGACAGCAAGTGTGTGTCTGTGTGTGTGTGTGTGTGTGTGTGTGTGTGTGTGTGTGTGTGTGTGTGTGTGTGTGTGTGTTATGTAAGAATTTTTTTGTTTTGTTTGTTTTTTTTAAGTTGGCTGGAGAGGTGAAAGTACTGATGGATGGAAGGATAGGATCATCAGACTCTTACGTATTGGTTTCTTTCTTCTTTGTCCCTCATACTTGTACCCATTCCAAACTGCCAGTAGATCTTCTATTACTTCAAACAGACACAGACTAGCTGGAAACATGAGTCAGGACTAAGAGCAAGTGTTTATCAAGTTTCAGCACACTCACAAATTTGCAGAGGAAAAAATTGTGATGCAGGTTAATGTTAAGATGTGTTTTAAAGTTATTTTAAGCCATTTCTGTTGGTGTAATAAGGAAATGTTCACACAACATGTACAAGGATTTAACAGTAAAACCAGTGAAAAGAAGTTTTTAAAAAACTAGGTAGATAAGCAAATTCACCTCCAGCAGTATAATTTTTATAAAGATTTTTTCTGCTTGTTAAAATGATAACATCAGAACCTGAAAAAGATAATAAAAACTATTTGACAGGTACAGTGAAAAACACCTATTATCGCATTGTGTTCTTATAGTGGCACCTGTCAAATGGTGGGATACATCATGCAGCAAATGAAAAGTTCATGAAGTTGGAACTGGAAAACGAACTGAGCCACTTTGACAAGGGCCTTATTGTGATGACGAGATAAGTCAGCGCATCTCAAAAACGAATTGTATTTAAAAATCTATTGTATTTTGTAAACACACAAATTAAAAATCTATTGTCTGCAACACACTCAACAAAAGCTGGGGAAGAGTTAAAATAAGATTCAGAATTGCACAGAATATTCAAGTGTGCACCAGTTTGAAATTTATGAAAAATTATGAAATTGGCCATCCAGAATTTTATCAGAAAAAGGTGCAAAAGCCAGCATCTGTGATGGTATGTGCATCAGTACCCATTGCATGGGTGAGTTGAATGTATGTGAATTTGTATTGATTGCACATATTTGGATTTTAGAGAGACATATGTTGCCATTAAGGTGATGTCTCCTCCCGGGATGACTATGCTTATTTCAGCAGGCTAATTCTGCACATGCTAAAACAGCATGACTTTGTAGACACAGTGTGGTTTGCCAATCCAGATCTATTCTGATTAAAATGTATGAAGCTTCATAGTGAGGACAATCAAACAGTGTGTTATTAAAAATGTGTTATTAAAAGGAA
>JBBPDA010000019.1:6842175-6852965 GCA_037974385.1 Arnoldichthys spilopterus
TGTGTGTGTGTGTGTGTGTGTGTGTGTGTGTGTGTGTGTGTGTGTGTGTGTGTGTGTGTGTGTGTGTGTGTGATGGAGCATAATGTTCAAATGACTAAGATGTCATGGATGTTTATTTGTGGTTGCGTTGCGTGTGTGTGTGTGTGTAGATCTGGAACCATCCTGATGTCCTGTATGAGGCACTTCAGAAGGAAAATCTGGCCAATGAACAAGATCTAGATCTGGATGACATTACTACTAGCAACACCCGCTGCTCAGCAACCAATCAGAGGGTCAAGCCCTGTGATTCAGCTAGTACAGAGGGAGGATTGAGTCTGAGTCAGTTACAGGAGAAAGCCAATCAGGTTATCACCTATGAGTGGGTAAGTTTCATGCATTGGACATCAGTAATACACAGTGTTACTGTGTATTTAATTATATAGAGAATGATGCATCTCTTTAACAAACTACTGACCTTTGTTTAACGGTGCCACATTTCCAATGCTGTGTCTACTTGCCAGAATTCCAATGTGAATAACAGTTTAATGACATGAATGTTCAAAAACGTTACTGTTATAATATTCATATCTGGTGAAAAATAGATATTTAATGGAGTGGTGCTCATGTCACTTTGTCTGTTTTTCTTAGGCGAAAGACATTATGGCAGCCTATAAGACCGGCATCTTGGAGAATTCAGCTAAAATGGTGCTGCTATTTCACATTATTGATGAAAGCGTCAAGAAGGGAGACAAAGTTTTGGTTTTCAGGTACACACTTATGTATTCACGTTTATCACAAAAAGTAATGCAAAAATAACACAAAAATAAGTGTGATTTCTATACATCACGTGTTTTTTTCCCTTTTATCCTTTTCTTTCCCACACATACACAAACACACACATATGCCCTGCAGCCAGAGTTTGTCCACCCTTACGGTCATTGAAGAGTTTCTGGGCAAGAGACCGATGCCTGACCGCAGCGGGAGTGGACTCAAGCAGACCTGGGTCCGCAATGTCAACTACTATAGTAAGCGTCCTTTACATTGCCACTGCTGGGTTTTCTCATTACTGCCATCTGCTGGTCATTGAAATCAGAATCAGAAAACTTTATTGATCCTGGAGGAAATTGCTTAAACACAAACACACAAGCTTTGTGATTCAAGGCACCTTATGAAACTTTTTAATCCAACCAGACAGACGAGCCTTGGTTTCCCATGACCCTGTAGATGATTCACCAGTTGTGCTTGGATTTTTTTTGGTAGGTTAAAACTACTGCAGAGCTGGTACACTCCACAAGACCTGGCATTTTGGAGATGCTCTGACGCAGTCATCTAGCCATCACAATAAGGCCCTTGTCAAAGTGGCTCAGTTCCTTATGCTCACCAATTTTATTATTAGCGATCACTTATATTAGTTTATTTCTCAGCAAAAAAAAGACTTACTGAGCCGATTAATAAAATCTCTTCCCAGTCAAAACACAGGGCTGCTGTATATAGTCACTTAGTGTATAAAGGAAGATTTTATCCAAGTGAAAAGCTCATGGATTGTTTGTTTATATATAATAGATAGATAGATAGATAGATAGATAGATAGATAGATAGATAGATAGATAGATAGATAGATAGATAGATAGATAGATGTGTAACATATGTGAATGACGTATTCATTAAACTTACAACTGAGTGCAAATGTTAGAACACCCCTAAAGAAAGAAGTTTTTTTTTATTTGTTTGTTTTATGTTTTTTTGGGTTTTTTTTAAATAAGCCCACATTCTCTAACATACTGGGAACAAACTTATATATAAAATACATACAAAATAGTTAATTCAGGAAATAAACAAGGTTGTGCAGGGTTTTCTGTTGAGGGTGTGTCCTTATTTACACTTGTAAAATGAACAAAACATGTGATTTTACCAAGAGTGTCCAAACCTTTGCACTTAATTGTAATGTCCTTGAATGGGCAACTGTAGACTGTAGGCTACTGTAAATATATTTGGGTTTGTATGTATATAAGAGCTGTGTAATAACCTTTTTTTAAACTTCCTTTCAGGGCTAGATGGGAGCACCTCAGTCTCAGAGCGAGAGAGGCTCATAAACCAGTTTAATGACCCAGCAAACAACTCTGCTTGGGTTTTCCTGCTGTCTACTAGGTATAACTTACATGCATGCATATACAAACACACATGCTTCCAAACCACCATTCTCTATATATGCCAGTGTTTTATGTTCAAAATACACATGCACCATGCCTTTGCCACTTACAGGTACATGTTGTATATGCACGTGTGTGTCTGCAGGGCTGGCTGTCTGGGTGTGAACTTGATCGGTGCAAATCGCGTTGTGGTGTTTGATGCCTCATGGAACCCTTGCCATGATGCGCAGGCTGTGTGTCGTGTTTATCGCTACGGACAGCACAAGCAATGCCATATCTACAGATTAGTATCCGACTTTACCCTGGAGAAGAAAATCTACGACAGACAGATCTCCAAACAGGGAATGTCAGGTAAGATTCAAGAATGAGCCCTCTTAGCACTGTCGCCTCACAGCGAGAAGGTCCTGGGTTCGATCCCTGGGTCGGCCACAGGTGCCTTCCTGTGCGGAGTTTGCAAGCTCGCCCCGTGTTCACGTGTGTTTCCTCCGGGTGCTCCGGTTTCCTCCCACAGTCCAAAAGCTGCAGTAGGTTGATTGGATACTCTAAAATTGCCCATAGGTGTGAATGCATGTGTGAATGGTTGTTTGTCTGTCTATGTGTTGCCCTGTGATGAGTTGGCCTCCTGTACTGGGTGTACCCCGCCTTAGGCCTGCAGTCAGCTGGGATTGGCTCCAGCTTCCCCGCGACCCGGAAACTGAAGAAGCGGTATATAAAATGGATGGATGGATATTTAATTTTGCTCCGTGTAAAGTGTTTGCACTTTTCATTTAGATTGGGTATTAATTGGGTATTTGAGCTTTTGAATGTGACTGACTGTAACTAAATTTTTGGTGTGAAAACCACAGTATAGAGATAATACAGCATCCTTTTCTGAAACAGTAATTTGTTTACAGAATTTACATGTTTGTTCTGCAACACTGATGTTTTGGCTTAAAGTGTGATGACTGTGATGATGATGATGCATGGAGAAAGGCCTTATATGAAAGAATCAGTGGGTGTATGCAATACATTTGATGTGCCGTGCTTTGCAGATTACTACATTGTGTGGATGTTTTTTTCCCTCTCCAGTCTTTTTGGACTGTCTGTGAGGTTTGGGGGCAGGGGGGGGTTCCAACTCTTTTGAAGGTGCCTTTTATTTACCCCCTAAATTGTAGCTTTCTTATCCAGTTACTATTCATCTTAAGGGTTTTCATCATGCTATCTGTAGATTAGTAACCAAGTAACTATCTGGAATGAAAAAAGGACAAAAAAATTTGTTTTACCTTACCTTTATTATACATTTTCAAAAATATACTTGAGCAAAACTTAAAATGTGTCAGCATTTAAACATACTCAAAAATGTTATGGTAAAACACACAGTGGAACACCTGCATCAGCAATACATGCTCCTCATGCTCAGAATATCAGAAAAGTCAGTCAGTAGAAGGGATACTTGGCATATAGTGTGTATATACATACCACGCAATCAAGACACAATTGACAATTAAGGTAAAGATGGTAGAAGGGTAGAAAGTCAGTGTAATTTAAACATAATTTAGAGCCTGCAACTTAGAATAGGAGTGAGGAGCTAAGGGAGAAGACTTGATTTCTACGTTAGTGTGTACAGAAGCATACGGACTTCTCGTGCGTCTAATTTCCTCTCTCTTTCTGGCAGATCGAGTGATAGATGACTTGAATCCCGTTCTGACTTTCACTCGCCGGGAGGTGGAGTCCCTGCTGCACTTTGTGGAGGAGGAGCCTGACCCTGCAGAGTCTGCCCGTTTGCTC
This sequence comes from Arnoldichthys spilopterus, assembly GCA_037974385.1. Classification (NCBI taxonomy): domain Eukaryota; kingdom Metazoa; phylum Chordata; class Actinopteri; order Characiformes; family Lepidarchidae; genus Arnoldichthys; species Arnoldichthys spilopterus. The sequence continues at coordinate 6,846,072 of JBBPDA010000019.1, forward strand.
CGCCCACAAGAAGACATGGAGGCAGTCATCAGGAAAGCCTGCCTGAGATATCCCCACCTCATCACCAAGGTAACACTTGACATCATCTGCATAACGTCGCTGTCAGAAAAAGCAAGTATCTCCAAAGTTGTAACTTTAAAGAGAAGGTAAACGTGATCCTTAGTTCTAATGTAAGTTAATGGGAGAATGTTTTAGAATTAAATGATTTTGGAGCATTTCTATTGGTCTGTTCTTCATGAAAGTCTCAAACAATAAAATAGCCAGCTCTTGTGTTGATGTAGAAAAACAAAATGGAGATAAGTTGTTGTTTTTTTCTGCACAGCAACCATATGCACTTTCTCATAGCAGTGTAGATTCCGTAATAACTTTTAATAGATTTCAGCTATTCATCTTAAGGCTCATTTTAGCAACTTCTACAAATTATTTGGTGACTACTTTAAAACGATTGTAAGCAATTACGTTATCAAAGTGAGTGAGAGCTCATACAGGCTGTTAGGTCTGAGTTAACCACATGAAACCCTTTAAATCTGCTTCCGAAAGAGTTACACTGTGTGCATATCCATGTTTGCCATAAAAACATTTTGCAAAATTAAATGAGCAGGCAGAGCCAGAGCTTTCTGGATCCTATTATCCTTTTTATGTTGGATGCATTGTGTTTTTTTTCCTTTTTTGTAGGGAACACATTAGCTCATATGAAACTAAACTATGTGGAGCAGCAAGCCCATCGTTACTGTTTTTTTGATCAGAGTAACAATAAAGGGTGACTGATGTATGACTTATTCCTATTCATGCATTTCCTTGTTAAAAATGATAGCAAGTAGCACAAACTAAACAAAACTCTCCAAATCCTTTGGCTTTGTTAGATCATGTTCCTTACATAAAACACTGCAACATTATTAAAAGAAAATGGTACATAAACAGCAGAGGCAGACACTTTTTCATCTGCCTTAAAGGGGTAAATAAATAGTTTGGTAAAAAAAATCATGTTGCACAGTTTTCCACTTAGCCCAGATTTAGTCGATCAAGTCAAAACATGTTTGGTCTGTGAGTTTTGCTTTTTCAGTTTAGAACTGGAGCTACAAGGCTAACATTACTAATCAACACTTGAAGTCAACAGTCACCCAAATTGCTTTATGCAATTTCATCTCTAAACTTTCTACCAACCTGCACCCAGCTCTTCATTAAAATGTTTTAATAAAAGCAAAATTTGTGGTTAGTGTAAAATTGTGTAAATTCTTTATACCTGGTTATATTCAAAACACCCATTTGATTCAACAGTATACTATACTAACAAGCACAGAAGACTCACATCACTGTGAGTTTAGAATCTCATGTTCTCCCTTTCATTCCTCTTGCCCTCAGCAACCTTTCCACCATGAGTCCTTACTGATGGACCGACGGGACCTCAAGCTGACCAACGAGGAGAAGCAAGCAGCCAAGAAGAGCTATGAGGAGGAGAAGAAAGCTTCAGTGCCCTACACAAGGCCATCTTACGCTCATTACTACCCAGCCAGTGACCAAAGCCTTACCAACATCCCTGCCTTCAGCCAAAGGAACTGGTAAGGGTTAATTATATTGTTATTTCTATCTAGTGCTAAAGCTAATTCATATATAAAGCCTCAAAAGGTCATTACTAACTTGCTGAACTAATTGTACTTTGTGTAAAAATTTGTCTGGTGTCAGACAATGGATTCAAGCTTGAAAAACAGTGCTTGGTTTGAATGTGAGGGAAATACTGCAAGTCACTAAAGTGCAATTTTTATTCTATTATTCTGAGTTTCACAACTGGTTTCAGGGCTTGAAATCTGTAAATAAAAATGCCAAAACAAAGTACAGGCTGTCAGGATGGCCTTGTTTTGCATGCCATGTTTTTGTTTCCTTGTTCATTGTAGTTTTGTTTATGTAGCCATGTGTTGTTGTTTTGATTGCCATGTACTTTCTGTGGCTTGTGGTCAACCCTTTCTTAAGATTTCTTTTATCTTTTTTCCTGCTTTTAGGCGGCCTCCTCCAAGGCCAGAGGATAAGCCAGTGGCGAGTGTTCACCAACCACAAGTAACTCCAGCACCCGTTATCCCCCGGCAGGCAGACCAGACCACTGCCCCCTCCTCTACAGCCTCAAGCTCCAAATCTGCAGTCAATTTCCCAGTCACGTACCTGCAAAAAGCAGGGGTGTTTGTACAGAAGATTGTCACCACCACAGGTGCTTACATTTACAAATACATAACTCATTAATTGCAATAATCCCAGTAACACTAGAGCTGCACAATATAATCATCATGATATTGGTCTTTGCAGTACTGACATTTTAGAAAGTTGCAATATGAAGCCCACTAGCAACCACAATATTTTTATCATATCTTCTTCATCTTGATCACTCACAGTTCTAAATTATTTGTGTTTCTATGGGGGATATTATGAATCAACACCATTTCCACACCAGTATATTTCTGGTATACAACAAGAGTCACAGTCACAGTGTTTGCCTTCAAGAACACTGTCATCATCCACTGTTGGCTATTGAAATTAAGCAGCAGCCCAAAGAAAATCGGAGATGCACTCTTTGTCACTTATGTCCTAAAGCTATGAAACACGCTACCTATAGATTATACGGAAGATAGTTCACAAAATATTTCAAAAAACAAGCTTGTGTTTCTTTTTTTTGGGGCTACTGCACAAATGTTTTTGCATTTGATTTATTTTTACTTTTTTTCATTTTTAAGCCTAAGATATGTTTACAGAAAATACCAGATATCATGATTTGCTCACCTTTTCCACATTGGGCAATCCCTATTTTGTATGCATTGTGTCATTTTCACCACTTTTCTGGATGCTATCATTTTGTGCCATTTTTCTGGATGCCAAAGTACTATTTCTCATATTGTTTTCATTACAGATATTCTGTAGCACTGAATACAGGTTTTTATAGTTTTATCAACAGATGGGATGGCTGTTTGAATGTGAACACACCAAATCACCAAAAACTTTAAATAAGGCAACTGGAAACTAAATACCAGACTTTATCCTTTCCCTCTTTCTCACTTTCCTAGATATTGTGATTCCTGGTAATAACAGTTCCTCTGACGTGCAGGCCAGGATCAGCGTAGGTGAAAGCATCCATGTTATAAGGGGAACTAAAGGTAATTACCATTTGTCTCTCTCTCTCCTTCTTATTGTTTCATCTGTTCTTTTCTTGTTTCATTTTCAAGACACTTGACTGACCGAACCTTACTATATGAGTGAACATGGGTCTTTCTGTGCCTTGTTTCTAGGAACCTACATTAGGACAAGTGATGGAAGGATTTTTGCCATCCGTGCTGCTGGAAAAACCAAACAAGCTGAGGAGGGCACGACCACAAAGAAAGGTATTATCTGTCTCATATTAGTCTCTGATCATTGTTTGTTTGATTTTTCACTTGTGTAAAAAGAAGATAATCCCAAAGGCATCCGGTTTTAATCACAAATTTGTGGTTTAATTTGCCGTTAATTTTGTCTCACTTGTAACTGATTAAAACATTGAAGAGGAACAAAATGTATTTCTGGACACAAAGCCATTTGCTTTGTTGAACATAAAAAACATCCTTTACATTTTTGCCATGTGTTTGTCATTGGTTCACATTAAAACAACGGAAAAATGGTTTTAATAAAGAATGTAAATAGCTATTAAATCTAAATGTAATCTTCTTAACTCTTGAGTGTAGCATGTACTTTTGTAATTACATTTAAATAGTATGAAGTACAGTAATAACTGTAGATTTTAAGCAGAAAATACAAATAGAAAAACCCTCTCTCATTCACTTTTTCCTCACAGAAGTGTCAGCCTCACTGGACAACTCCATCAATAAGAGCACAAATGGAAGTGTGTCACCTGACCATAATGTGCCAAAGGTTATCACCCCTGAGGCTGTGGCCAGACCTCTCTCTCCGGACAGTCCGGAGATTCTAAACGAGCTTCAGCGTTACACCAAAGTCCAATCTCCAAGCCCACCCCCCTCAGGAATTGGAAATCCAGAGAATGCCTCAGAAAAGGGTATTATCAAAGTTCTGCCTCAAAATGACATTACCTCATCTGGGATGGAGGCGCCCCTTGACCTGCGGGGCACCAAGCGCAAATCAACGTCACCTCCTAGCAACAAACACTCCCCTGTGGAAAAAAGAGCTTCTGTTCCTCCACCTCCACATAATTATCCATTCACAGGTGGATACAGCCTAAATCCACCTCTCAACCCTGCCATAAACCCCGCCCTCCTGAGCTCCCTAAACTCCATGTGGTCGTCTTACTTCCGACCCCATGCCCCTATGGGCGAGCCCCGCCTCATGTTTCCAATCTCTCCAGATGCCTATGGTTTAGGTGGCGGCGCCTTGGCCAGCTCCTCCCCTACATCCTTCAGCAGCACCGCCTCTAGTGCCACTCCTTCTTCCTCCTCCTCTTCCGCTTCCACTGTTCCTCCCTTATTCATGATGAGGCCTGAGGCGTCTGCCATGCTGCCTCCAAGTTTCAGGCTGCCATACAGACAGCCCATGGGCATGTACCCCCCACAGCTGCTGCCTGGAGGGCTGCCAGCAGCAACACCAGGCCCTACTGGCTCCAGCTTCCTGCCTCATTACATTTCCTCTAGCCCACGAGACAGTGCTCATGATTCCCACCTGGCAAGAGAGAATGGAGCTGTGAGCTCAGAGGGCGATGAGCGCAGCTGCAATAATGATGACGATGATGATGTCATTGAGGTGATGAACCAATAAGAGGACAAACTCTCTCTAATGTGGAGAAAAAAGTCAAGATTAACCCTAAGAACCAAGACTGGAACCTAGACTGTGATTGGACAAGCTGAGCCAGCCAAAATATTACTGGTTGCAACTGGTTACAAGTTAAAAGTTCAGAGAGGATTCTGACTAAGGAACTGGACAAAGTGAAAAATCCTAATGCTGAATATTTTATTTATAAAAAGAAGTGAGAAGAACGTTACTAGAGTGATGTTGTGGGTTTACTGGGGGGGGGGATTAAGGGCTTCCTTTAGGCAACCAACTTGTCAAGGATAGCAAGGACCAGACCTGCAGAGCTTCTTCCGATCCCATGGGGGCAGCTGAGTGGTTTCTTCTAATATCGTTGGCAATTTTTAGCAAGTGATGGTATAGTTCTTTAACTTGGTTTGTAAAGTTAGCAATTTAGTGAGCAATTTAAGCACATATTTTAAAATATCAAAAAAAATTGTTTGATAGGTATCTAGGTTATCTGTGCTTTGAAGATCAGTTGTAAATGGTTATATTCGTAACAGAAAGATTCTGAAAATTCCTGCGTTAACCTTGAGAACAGGACAACTAAGCCTGACAAAATGGGAACATGGCCTGAGGATTGTATACCCACAACTGATGGACGATTAAAAGAAAAAAGATGAGGAAATGTTAACAGAAGACCTTAAAAACATAAGAATGTATATTACCTTCCCACCTTTACTGCAGTGTTACAAGCTCAGGCCTTAGAGACAGACATTAGACTGATGACTAAATTCGTTTCTGTGTGTAAAGTTGCTTACCACTCCCTTTTAAAACATGTTGATGTTGAATGGCATTTTAACTGTTTTGTCTACATTTTAATGGTTCTTGACACTGGTCACAATCAGGTGAACTCTATTTTACCCTACTGCGATACAGGATAAAAGGAATTAGTTCCCTTCAGAAATGTTTGAAAGTATTTTTAAAGCAGAGTGGTGACGAAATGAGTTATTGATACAAAGAGCGTATGCTACAACTCTGATGCCTTCTGCTGCTGTCTCACTGAATGTAATGGTGAGGGTGCAGGGTTCAGGAGCATTGCTCCTAATGCCTACCTCTCACCCTGTAGTCTTACTCAAGCTAAACTAAGACATACTAACAATGCCTAGTCTCCTTATTGTAGGTCAGTGTGTCCTGTAATGCGTTTTTCATCCCCACCTCTGTCCCTCCATCTGATGCTTCCCTTTGCTTCTTCCATAATGTGGACAAATTCATAGTCAAACCAAAATCAAAGCATCTCATGTGAATGATATCCAAGGTGTGCCAAAACAATCAAGCTTCCTACCCCTCAATAGAACACTCAAATTAAATGTCCTAAATGGTTCTTGGCTTAGTTGTAAAGTCAAAGGTTCAATATGGAACCAAAGACTGGTTCTTCTGTGGGATCAGTTCAGCGCCTTTATTTTTAAGAGTGTGATGATTACACTGAACCAAATCCACCCTGTTTCATTCCATTTTTTCATGAACCAAGGACATTTACACAACTCTCCTCTCTGGGTCTTGTGTCATGAATTGCAAGGATTCAATGCTAGTCAAAATTTATGCTGAAAGTCATCAAACTTTTGACACCAAATGTGAACACTTCTACTGCATAAAAGGTACAGTGTATTGTATAATGCTAACAGCTGGCCTTGTTTCTGTGTCTGTATATGGCATTGCACCACTGTGTTTACAGACAATGTCTTGGTCAGGCCCACCAGTTCCCCTGCTCCCCCATTTTAGGGGCGAAAAAAAAGCATTAAAACATTCATCTCCTGTGTGCTTGAATCTGATTGGACAGCTGTTCAGGAAATGTCTGAATTGTACCTTATTGTGTGACTTATTGTTGTTTTGGTCTCGATATGTTTGAGTTGTCTTTCTTTTTTATCCTTTTTTTTTGCAGTTTTAATTTCACTTGCGTTTTACTTCTCTTTAATGTTTAACAGTTTACCAAATTAATTTATTTATAATGATGCATATTTATTCATTTGTATTTTTTATTTTTGTACATTGTTTTTATGAGGGGCTCTCATTCTCACAGTCAAATGACTCAGCTGTAACTGATCGAAGGGATGTGTGTGTGTGTGTGTGTGTGTGTGTGTGTGTGTGTGTGTGTGTGTGTGTGTGTGTGTGTGTGTGTGTGTG
>JBBPDA010000019.1:6853065-6892372 GCA_037974385.1 Arnoldichthys spilopterus
CATTGTGAACACACTCAAGCACCACAACGAAATGTGACCTCTGCATTTAACCCATCACACATGCAGCAGCAGGCAGCAACCAACACCGCCCAGGGAGCAGTGTTGTGGGACAGTACCTTGCTCAAGGGTACCTCAGAAGTGCCCGGGCTGGGATTCAAACCTGCGACCTTCAGGTCCCAAAGGCAGTGTCCTAACCACTAGGTCACCACTGCCCATCTATTGGGATTGGGATTCAAACCTGTGACCTTCAGGTCCCAAAGGCAGTGTCCTAACCACTAGGCCACCATTGCCCAATCAATGGTTACATTGATTAGAAAATTTGTTCTCAGGCGAGCTTAGTGAACATGAAATGTAACATGGCGGGCATGGCCATTACTGGGCAAATGTTTTAACTACTTTTTAGTAAGTAGTAGCACTTGTAAAAAAAAATCTTAAGACTTTGATTCAATATTATACCTCACTGAAAATGTTTGACTGACTTAAAATTTGATCAAAAGTCTAAACTGCACCAGCTATATATGGTATGACAGCAAGGGTTAACAGATCCCCAGATCTTTTTTCAGCTGCACCCATTATGGGTTGAAACAGAAGATCATCTATTTCCATCTCTTCTTGCTCTCTGCATCTTTCTCTGTCATAACAAGCTCATCAATATACAAAGCATATCAATTGCATAAACTTTTCCATCCCGTTGTCCTTTATCAGTGGTTCATTCCTGACACCATTGGCTAGATATTTTTGGTTGACAGTGGCTATGAGTTGATTAACTTCACAGCAGCACTGCATTGTGTGATCCACTCTGTGCAGCAAATACACACACACACACACTAGAAAAGCACTACTGGGCCAATGTTGCAATGAATCACCTCCCAAATAGTGCCTACTTACTTGTGGTCCCGTGGGGGGCCTGACTATTGATAAAACAAAATTATGCAGAGATACAAATGGACTACAGTCTGCAACTGAAAATACTGATGTAAATCACTTTTGCTACGCCATAACTACTGCCTACCTGGAACACTCCACAAGACCAGTTCTGGAGATGCTCTGACTCTAGCTATTACAATAAGACAATTGTAAAAGTGGCTCAGATCCAAACACATTTATCCAGCTTCCAGTACATCAACTTAAAAAATTTACTTGCTGCCTAATATATCCCACCCCCTTGGCAGGTGTCATTGTCATTATTCACATTACTTGATGGTGGTGTTAATATTATGCCTCCTTGGTGAATTTCTGACTTTTATTTAGCCTTTACTAAATAAAATTACATTTCACTAACTTTTCATGCATACAATGCGTATTACTTTGACAGAGAAAAACCCTATTTATATCTAGATAATGATGAATAAATTAAACAAAAACATAAAAAGTGTCCTCTGTGGCACCCACAGGGCCATAAAAAGTTTGTCCAATCATAAGCCTTGAGCATAGTACAAGTTTAACACCTCTGTGCATGCAGCAAAGCGATTATTATATTATTTTAAATTGTTAAGAAATTCTGTTAGTATAAGAAAAACTATCTACTGTTTTATTAGAGCTTGTTGTTTCCACACCCTTTCCCATGCTAGCTTCAGCTCACTGATTAGTTTTATCTCAAAGTGACAGCTGTCAGGAGTCAGCAATGTTATACTTTATGCTGCTGGGCTCACCTCGTTCAGACTCAAGGCACCAAGACAACTTCAGGACTACCAATTACAGATTAATTCAGAAAATGATAGTTCGCCTGCATCTTGTGGCTCCTAGAAGACTAGGTGAGCTCTGTGTGTCTGCCGTTCATCTGATTAAACTATCTGTTACACCATGGAAGACCATTGCCACACCTACCTTGACCAACCAAAATATTCTTCTTTAGTGTGGTGTGTTTTGACAGGTGTAAACACTCCCATACTCACCAAACAAATAAAGCATGGTTTGCAAAAATCGTGGGTCTTGGTGATTCAGGTACACATCTCTATTTATCTATATAGGACAAGAATAGATGTGTATTTTGGTTAAAAGGGATACTACATTTTTTGCCTGTAACAGTGTGTTTGAATTTTTGCCTGTAGATTGTTAATAAACAATCTCTGTAACATACAGCATTAAATGGAATGGGTTGGAATGGGAGCCCTTTTACTTATATCAACTTGTGCTGTTTGTGTATATTTATGCAAGGCCGGCCCAATGCATAAGCAAATTAAGTACCTGTTTAGGACACCCATGGCCACCACAGGGCTTCCAAGAGTGCATGAAATGTCCCACAAGAGAGCTTAAACTACATATTTTTTTTATTTGCTTTTTGTAATATGTCTGGTAATAATACAAAAAGGCAACATTAGATTAACAGACTGGCTAGTTAATACTACTACTTTAATCAGCTCCCCCTGCCTGTCAGATCTGGTGTCACATTCATGTGCATGCACACTGTAATGTAAAAAAAAAATGCAAAAGCAGAGTCAGTAACACTGGCTGTAGTGGGCAGTAGTGGCCTAGTGGTTAAGACATTGCCCTTGTGAACTGAAGGTTGCAGGTTCTATTCCTGGCTCAGGCACTACTGGGGTACCCTTGAGCAAGGTACCTTCCTGCTACATGGCTTCCTAAGTACTGTTGATAGTGTCACGTTTGCACATGTGATGGGTTAAATGCAGGGGTCATTTCATTGTGGTGCTTGAGTGTGTTCACAATGACAAATTTTCACTTAAATATCTTTCTGCAAAAAAAACAAAAATTAAAACTAGAAGCAGTAAAAAGGATTTAAATGAGTTTTGTGTGTAAACAGTAGTTGATTTTTTATGAGGTGGTTAGAGAAGCACAGACTGGGTTCCAGATTTCCCCTGGTTTCCAAATGCCTCTAATAATGGGTGAAAGGCTATTAACACAACATCTGGTTTTAATTAAATAAAGTATTGATTAAACCAATCCAGTTATTTGATAGTAGCCAAAACACTCACATACATAAAATCACTATTTACACACTGTATTTAAGTTACTTTGATTTATTTTAAATATTCATGTGGTTTTTAAAGAAAAATTACTTACTGTCTAACTAAAGAGGTTTTAATGTCATTTATTTTAATGTAATTAATGAGTTGCTTAGGGCCCTGGAAATGGTGGGTCTGTATTCTTGGGCTTATGTGTCAAACAGTTATTGCTATTTTCCAGCCTCTCTTTATTCCAAAGAATTAAACAGCCTGTTTTGTTACTGTAACTTTAACTAAGATATGTAAATGTAATTTTAATTGCCTTTTTTAAAAAAGAAGGGCTATAGCTATAACTTCAGAGTGAGTGGGCAGGGCTAATCTTCTGTAAACTGAATAAGCATATATAGGGAAAGGCATTTCCTGACAATAAGAAAACAGTGAGATTCATGGACTGTATGGACTGGAGTGAAATGCAAGTGTTTAGACATGTTTACAGTCTAGCATCATCACTAGCATCTAGTGTTCTCTAGATTAGTAGAAGGCCCGCCGACTGCATGCCTGGACACTTGTGACCAGTGAGAGGCGACTCCTGAAAAGGCTGGCACAGATAGGGAGGTCCGCATCTGGTTCGGGTGAGATCCAGTTTGTGGCCAGGTTCGGCTTGTGAGGCCTGTACCTGCCTCTAGAGATTCATTCCCCTGTGCCATAAGCCCAGGAGCTTTTCCTTTCTGGCAGCCCTCAGTGCTGGCCTAGCATAGCTCACTGCTAACAACTAGCGAGCTACGCTAGCAAGGTGTGCTAGCACACAGTGAGCTGTGTTTATGTCTTGGATTTGCAGGGAGCAGTTGGGGGCCACCCGTTTCCCGTTGCCATTTGTTTTCCGCCTTTTTTCTGTGCAGGGCCTCCTAACTTGTCTAGTTTCAACACCACCAGGATGTTACAGTTATCAGCAAAAGGTGCAAAAGTCAGCATCTGTCATGGTATTGGGGGATCAGTGCCCATTACAGGGGTGTGAAGGTCCCATCGACACAGATGCATATTTTGAGATTTTAGATACAAAATTCCAAAAAATTTGGCTATGTAGACACAGATTGTGTGTGCTTAAATATCCTGCCAGATCTGTCACCTATTGAAAATGTATATAGCTTCATGAAGTGAAGAACCAGACAATAGCCACCACAGAGTGCTGAGTAGCTGAAATCCTATATCAAGCAAGAATGGGCAAAAATTCCATGGCAGAATGGCAGCAGTTAGTCTTCTCAGTTCGTAAACAATTAAACAGTGTAATTAAAAGGAAAGATAACACAGTGGTAAACATGCCTTTGTTCCAACTGGTTTTTAATATGTTGCAGGTGTCAAATTCTAAAATTGTTTATATTTACAAAATACATTTAAACTGATCAGTGAAAACATTGGAAATATTTCCTGAACTTTTATCATTTAAATTAAATATCAAGAGAGTTAACAAATCACATTGTTTTAATCATATGTTTTAACAGTCCTGGCTTTTCTGGAAATGGGGTTTACTAAATGATTCTTTAAATTCTGCTTACAGTTTTATTGTAACTGTAACATTCTGACGTTTGTAACTTAACCAATTAGAGCAAGGAGAAATTAGTCTTCAGAATCACTGAGCTAGTTCTCCTAATTATAAGTACAGCACAGATCCTTGGACTGTATCCCAAACCAGCTCATTATAAATCAGTGCCTTAGAAGGCAGTATTGTGAAGTAGGTACCTGCAACCGAATCTTGTTTAATATGCGCTTCAAAGACAAAAACATGCCAAATTTGCTAAGACACTGACACCTTGTTGCTAGCTGTTAGTGTTTGACTGCATTATTCAGTAAAAATGTCTTTTAAGAAGGCTAGGATATTCAACTTTTTTATAACCACAATGTGATATTATATTACAAACAGATTGAAGGTCTAATAATTAAAAAAGTACCAATGTTTCCCTGGCTAAACATTAGCTTACATGAATGTTAGAGTACATTATTAACATTAGCAAAAAGTGGTGGTGGGCAAAGTGAGTCTTTTTAAAAAAGACTGAAACATTCAAAGCAATTGTGCTCAGACCAGTTTTGATAGATAGTATAGATAGATAGATAAATAAATAGATTCCTACTTTAACTATTTATTGTATTTATAACTATTAACCTACTTTTTATCTGGTAGGTAATGCCAGGCTTTCAATATGACAATGTGCATAATGAACAGTGTGTTTCAATAAATTAATCTTTTTTCTGTTAAATGTATTAACATCTGTAAGTCTGCTGCTTTCAGTTTCATGTGCATGGCATTTAGGAAAATATATTGGGCTCCCATATATTGGGATAAATAACCACATGGGCCTTGTGGGATACTTTGTAGCCTGTGAAGTGTAGCCCCTTTAATGTGCTTTCTTTGTAAAAACATGTTTCATCTAGGACAAAATTAAATTGGAGTGAAAAATGCTCATGATAGATAAAGATCAATAAGGAGACATTAAGGAGCAATGTCTCACATTTATTATACAATTATTGTATATTTATTAAGTGTAAGGATCTGAGCCACTCTGACAAGGGCCTTATTATGATGGCAAGATGACTGACCCAGAGCATCTCCAAAACAGCAGATCTTGTTGGACTGTTCCATATATGTAGTAGTAGTACCAAAAGTGACCCAAGGAAGGACAGATGGTGAAACACCGACAGGGTTTTGGGAACCCAGGGCTCACTGATGCAGTGTTGAGGAGTAGTGAACTAAATGTAACTGAACTAATAGTTAAACAACATTTTGCAGTAGCTTGCTAGAAGTTTTTTAAGGACCGTTTTTGCAGTTCTGGTAGTTTGCAAAGCTATGCTTTTAAAGTAGCTTCCCCAACACAACTGTTGCATGTGGGGAGTTAAAGCTAGCCTCCACAGTGGTTGTTTGTTTGATTTTTAAACATCCTAGGAGTTTGAGACAGATGGGAGCTCAGGTTTGTTCCAGTAAACGGCAGGTTTGCCACCAGTCCAAACCGGGGCAAAGTGCACCGAAGTTTTCGTTTAGCCATGGTCACGTGACGTGGCATTTTGGCCACACATTGGAGCTGTGTTTCCAAGCTTGTGCTTCCTTTACACTTGCAGTAGAACATGATGCACAGCTATTGTTCTTTTTGTTTTAGAAAATACAAAGAAAAATTGTAACACTCAGTAGCAACTTAGCTAAGATTTGTATTGGACCAAACAAGCTATTCAAAATAATCAGTTCGGTAAAGAGAATCAAATGTCCTGTTTTGTAGTGGTGACCAATCAGCGGCCCGTATTTCCCTTCCAAAAGAAAACATCGTCTGCGTCATTAAAGCCCGACGGCTGGTCGCGAAAACGTGACGCTCGGAACGTGGTCGCCATGATCAGCTTCATGCACACGGCGGTCTGGAACTGAGTGGTCTTAAAAAGAGGCGTTCTGCAACGGAGCGAGCTCTAATAGCTCTTATAGCCTCGAGCTCCTTACCCGGTCTTATACTCTGACCTCTTAGCTGTAGGCGGTGAGGAGTGAACACGGGGCAGGGTCTGGGCAGTATACTGAGGTAAGACATGCTAACCTGCGCTACATGCTAGTTAGCATGTGGCTCGAACGCTGTACTGACAGGAGAAGAGTTGAGCTGTGTTGTTAGCTGTGCGCTGTTGTTAGCATATGCCGGAGCTAGCTGTCCAACCCACTGTCAACAAGCTAGTATTAACCGTGTTTTGCTAAAATGTGAAACGTCATGGCTGCCGTATCCAAGCGACAAAAGGCTTGTTTTTTTGGCGAGCTAGTTAACTTTGTCACTTAATCTGTTAAGAAAAGCAGACAACTCTACCAGAGTACCAGATAGCAGTCTGGCTAGGCACAAGCTACAGAAAGAACCTGGGTATTATGTGTAACCTAACTTGTAATGTTCTGTGTGTATTTAAACAGCTGAAGCAAGGTAAGAGCTATACATGTTTAGTTAAGCTAACCTACCTATACAGTCTGCCGGCCTAGGAATGATACAGCAGGCGAGGTTATGGCAAGTGAAGTTAACCAAGGCCTTTACATTCTCTAGCTTTAACAAAGTGGCCTGAAATTAGTTTTTAGACTCCATGTAATGCCACCAAATTGGTGCTCTCCCCTGTTAAGAGCTCGGTTGATGAAGTGTTCTTTCCTGTTAATGTTATATTGTCAGTTTATCTTTTGGCTGGGCAGAGTTGGCAGGGTTTGAGTGTTTGAGTCTGTGGATCACCTGTCGTCCCTGGAGAGAGGGTCTTCAGAAGCTTGTGACGCTTGAGGTGCCCTTGAGACACCACTTCGGTGGTCAGGAAGTCCCTCTTGCTTGGTTCTCTGTGTCATTTTTAGGTTAAGTCAGTTGAAGTTTCCTGCTAGATTTTCTTTTTATTAAATCTGTCTGTTATGTGTGTCTCTTCTGTTATGTGGGTTTAGGCAGAGTAATGGCATCTGCCATTGAGGGCAGTGTGGACTCCAAAGCAGAGCTGACTGCTCTGCTGGAGCAATGGGAACGAGAACAACAAGGCAGCACCCAGGACCTGGTCAACATACTGACCAAGTGAGAATGCAGTGCAGATCATTGAAATGATTGCTCACTAAATGGAAAGAGTTGACTAAAGAAATGCTCTCTTTCTTTATTTCCTCTTTTGATGTCCAGAATCTCAGAGCTTGTTGAAAGAGAGACAGAGGAGTATCACAAAGCTGATCCTGACCCGTTTGATGACCGCCATCCAGGTATTAAATGGCTGGTGTTCTTTGCATATTTTCTCCTTTCGTACCTCGTGCTGTACAACTGCATCATCACATCCTTCTTTGCTGAATGTTTTGTTCTGGGAATTGTGTAATGGTTTTCTGCTTCGTCCCTCTGTCAGGACGTGCAGACCCAGAGTGCATGCTAGGACACCTGTTGAAGATTCTGTTTAAGAATGATGACTTCATGAATGCGGTAAAAGCCTGACCATGTGTATCTTATTTTACATCATTATTTGTGTTTTTATGTATGTTGTGTAATTTTTCTGATGCCAGGACATGTTTTAACCGCTCATTTTTTGTAGTGTTTGTCATGAGCACTTGCTGTGTAGTCATCTATATAGCAGTGCGAACTTGATTGTTAATAGCATGTGTCTTTATTGTGTTGGTATGTTATATCGCAGTTAGTGAACTCATACGTCATGACTAGCAGAGAAGTCCCTCTGAACACAGCCGCATGCAGACTGCTGCTGAACATTATGCCAGGCCTGGAAACTGCAGTGGTCTTTCAGGAGAAGGTAAGGAGGACCGTCCCTTCTTCCTAGTCCTAATGAGACTTCTTAGGCTTGTTGTATTTCTGCATGTTATTCAATGCATCTATTTTCTGTTAGTTATAAGTTTCAGCAGCCGGAGGCTTCTATAAAGTTATAAGGCTTATTGTTTGTTATATTTACAGGACCTATATCATAGAAAAGCAAATTTGTTTTATATTTAGCAGTAAAAGTTTGTAATATGTAGATCCATTGCGAATTCTTGGTCATTGCTTCATTTGTCAGGCAGATAAATAATAGTAAAATGATTAAATGATTGGCTTTGGCCAGTGAGCATTTTTTCATGTTTTTATTTACTTATTTTAAAAAAAGTTCTTAAGACTTGGTGTGTATATAAGTTGTAACTAAATCTTTGGCTATTGTTGTGTTTTATAGGAAGGAATTGTGGAGCGTTTGTTTAAATGGGCGCGGGAAGCAGAACAGCCTCTGAGGATCTATGCAACAGGTCTGCTCGCAGGGGCCATGGAGAATCAGGACATTGCTGCCAACTACCGTGAGGAGAACTCTGTACTGGTATGTCTTTAACCAGTCTCTTTTTCATAATGTCAAATACTCCTTTGCAGAGCACTTCACATGATATGTATTTGTAATGATTTTTACTTCATTCACACACTTTTATAGGTTCCTTTAATGCTACAGAGACTACGAGAGCTCCAGGAGAAAGATGCGGAGAACAGGAAGGACTTCAAACGACCAAGTCCCCGCAAGACCCTGGAGCCCCTCCTCCCGGTGGATGAGGAGGCAGTTGATGGCGAGTTCTCACCCAGTGATCCACCCAGCCCCTCAAATGCACATTCAGAACAAAACCGCTACAGGCATGATTTGAGTGGTGAGATCTCCCTGCCCAGTTCCACCCAGAAAACCAGTGGACGAGCCAACTTGGGCATCAAAGGGATGATGAAACCTGCCTCAGCCCTCCAGTCTGAGATGGATGAGCCTGACGGCCCTGGTGAGGGAATGAGAGACTGGAGAAAAAGATTGGAAAGAGAGAACGGAAGGAGGGCCAAGCAGAAGCTGAATTTTTCTCTGCCAGATCCTGAGCGCAGTTTCAGCGAGTTGTCTAACAGCAGCTGGTCAGAAATGAGTCCATGGGTGATTGGGAATAACTACCATTTGTACCCTCTTACACCTGGCATAGAGCAGCGCCTTATTCTGCAGTACCTTACGCCTTTGGGGGAGTACCAGGAGGTAAGGTTGTTTTAACATTTAAAAAAAAAAAAAAAGCTTTTTTATTCTTTAACCGTACACTTTAGGATCAAAATTGCTAAGAAGTAGGGCTGACCTGAATAGCATTTTTTAGGCTTGCAATGTTCAGTGGTTTTTCCAAACAAGTACTCAAATACATCTTTTTAAAATTACCTGTAAAATTTTACATATTTTATTAATTATGATTTTGCTGTGTTTTTACTGCAGTTCTAAATATATCCAGTAGATGGCAATATACAATATATTAATACCATTTGCAGATCAGCCATAATATTATGATCAGAGACAGGTGAAGTGAATAACATTAACTATGTAGTTGTCATTACAATGGCACCTGGCAGTGAGTGAAGCATATTGGGCAGCATGTAAGCCTGATCCGACCCCACAGAAGAACTATTACTGTTTAAAAAGTGAATGCTGACTCTGCTAGTAAGGTGTCCAAATGCATAGTGTACCGCATTCAGAGCTGTTTTGGTGGTATGGGATGGGCCCACACAATATTAGGCAGTTGGTCATACTGTTGTGGCTGATCGGTGTATGTTGCTATCGAAGACATGATTGCAACTTCTTTTACGAAAAAAGCTTTTGAATCAAACACCGTAAGAGTGTAGGATTATCTATTACCTTTGGTGCTGAAGTTTAGTTACTTTTATTTTCAAGTTGATTTTATTTGCTTAGTTCTGTATAGTTTTGACCATGTAAAGCAGCAGTAAGGTTGACATGCGACTCATGTGATGGGATAAAATAAATTTTTATTTTTTTGCTGTGAATAAATAATAGTGTTGTTACAAACTGCTGTCTGGTGTGGCACACAACCTGATGCGAGGTTGGGTCCTGCTGAAGTGTAAAATATTTAGTTAATTAAAAAAAAAAAAATCTCATACACACTTTTTTTTCATCATAAAAAAACTGAATGAAACATTTGGTAGGGATACACAATGGCATCAGAATTGTATTCGCATTTAGCAGATATTTGGTGGTAAAATAAATCTCTATATTGGACAGATGTTTAGATTTCACTGATATTTAACAATGCATTACAGTGGTGCTGGAATATTTATGTTTATCAAAGTTTTGAACTTGGAGAAATAAGAGGTCACTAGAAAACAACTTATGTTTTTCAGGTAGATGTGTTTCTCATTTCTGCATTTTCAGAAATAGTTTTTGTATCTCTGTCAGCCTTGGATGTTTTGTACATGGAAAAATCATCAGTATGGGCTTACAAATTCCATATTGATGTGTCCCTAATCTTGCCTTTCTGTGCAACTTGTGAAAAGAATTGCCAGTGCTGTTTTAATTAAATGCATTTTAACTTCATTAAAAAGTATGAATAAATACAATATAGCCTAGTGGTTAAGAATTTGCCCATGTGATTAGTTAAATGAGTAGTCCCTGGGCTGGGAGTGGGACCTGCAATCCTCTACTCACATTTTCTTATTGTTCAGATAGGTTTAGCCCATCTCTGTCTGGATGTTAAACTGCTTAAAATAAAACAAATGTTTATGCTTCTTGCTCTTGTCTTTTGTTTGTGTGCAGCTCTTAGCTGTGTTTATGCAACTTGGTGCTCGGGAGCTTCTTGTGCATTATATGGACCTCAAACAAACCAATGACGTCCAGCTAACCTTTGAGGCCCTCAAGGTAACGCACTGTTTCTAGATAACGTTTGAAACTGTTATGTAGGACTCAAGGTTAGAATGCTCTGACTCACCTTGGAAAAATCACACTGGATTCACACAGATTGAACGCAAATTTATACTGTCAATATCTTTTGGCTGCAGTACCTTGCGTCTCTCTTGCTGCATAAGAAGTTTGCCGCAGAGTTTGTGGCTCATGGTGGAGTGCAGAAGCTTCTGGAAATCCCACGACCCTCCATGGCTGCTACAGGAGTCTCTCTGTGTCTGTATTACCTAGCCTACAACCAGGATGCTATGGAGAGGGTAGGTGGTATTCTCAGTCAAGTACACTCACAAACTGCATGTGCTAGAAACAGTTCTCATTGTGTGAGCTGGTGTCCTGTTTAGAAAAGGATAGGACTCTTTGTGCAACTTAATATTAATTGAAATTCACAAATTGATTTAGCTTTTTTCAAACCTAAGGAAAATATTTGAAGAAAAAAATGAAAGTATGATGTTTTGGTGTCCCTAAACATTTTCTGTCACCTGTTCGAGTCTGTGGGTGTCATCGCTTGACGTGAAACTTGAACAGGAAGAGGCTATTTGTGTGCCATACAAAACAACCAACCACAAGTGGGTGTAGTGCAACAGACATAGCCTATGATACTCTGTCTGTTTCCAACAGTACTATTGAACTTCAGCAGATGGGCTCCTGGGAATTTTTTTTCAGTCGAATGCAATTGTGCCCAAATCAGGTTCCTTGGGGTGTTGATTTCACTGCTCCAGTGCACCTGGTTCTGTTAATTGCCAGATGTAGAGAGTGTGTTTGAGAAGTAAATCTACCAGACTGTGTTGGATTTTGGCAGTTAATTGTGTAATCTTATACTTACAATTTGTATTCGCATGCATTTGTGAGATTCTACTGCTGTGGATGATTTGAGATTAAGTTTAGGATGCGTTCTTATGCCAGCTGTGAATTGAAATGCTTGGAGCTGTGTACTCATGATGTGATCAACCATAATATATGTTAATGCCAGGTGTAAACAGGGCCCCTAATATTACACCGTGGTTTGTGTGCTAATGGCCTCCCTTGTGGAGAATGTTCAGGCTGAGCATGGTTTTGTTAAAGACCTGCATATTCTTTGATTATCAAATTCCAGAATAATCGCTTGAATTCATTCAGAGTTTTAACCTATTAATTTTGTAGTTGAGTTCCCATGGCAACATTTGAGTTTGACTAGAAGTGTGACTATCTTGACTTGGCTATATCAGTATAAAGTGGAACTTCTGATTTGGTTTGCTATAAGTAATACTTAAGTTCTAAGATGTGCTTTCCTTATTCTCTTGCAGGTGTGTATGCTGCCTCACTCTTTGCTCGCTGAAGTGGTGAGTTATACTTTGTGGCTGCTGGAGTGTTCTCACGCCTCTGGCTGCTGCCATGCCACCATGTTCTT
Organism: Arnoldichthys spilopterus; assembly: GCA_037974385.1. NCBI lineage: Eukaryota > Metazoa > Chordata > Actinopteri > Characiformes > Lepidarchidae > Arnoldichthys > Arnoldichthys spilopterus. Next base: position 6,865,531 of record JBBPDA010000019.1, read on the forward strand.
CTCTATTTGCTTCTCCTTCCGAGCTGTGCTCGAGCTGTTTGACAAGCAGGATGGCCTGCGACGTCTTGTCAACCTGGTGTGTATTTGTTGTGAGCTATAACTAGAGCCTTATTGATTTTCGTATTAAACATATTGTCACATGGGCAGTCCTTTCATGGCAGGGTCTTTCTTCACCATGCACAGATAAGCACACTAGAGATTTTAAATCCAGAAGACCAGGGGGCACTGTTGAGCGATGACGAGATCTTCTCGAGCAGGCAGACCGCCAAGCATACTTGCATGGCTCTCCGCAGGTATTTTGAGGCTCACCTTGCAATCAAAGTGGAGCAGGTCAAGCAATCTCTGCAGCGCACTGAGGGAGGGGCACTCGTACATCCCCAGCCTTACTACAAGGTACACAATTGCTTTTATTTGAAGGTTAAAATGTCCTGGTAAACACTTTCATTTTTCTTACTCAGTTGAATTGTAACTGCAAGATTTTTAAGTAGAGAAACAAAAATAGCTTTCAGATTTTTGATAAGCATTGTATTTTTTTGGACGCATTTCATTCATCTTTATCCTTATGCCACCAGCAGTATTACAGGACAAACAACCACACACACACACACACTTAGCTGTAGCTTTTTAATCCCAACTATATTTAGTGAAAGTGACTATTTGTCATCATGAACACTCAAGCACCACAACGAAATGTGACCTCTGCATTTAACCCATCACATGTGGACACATGGAGCAGAGGGCAGCTACTAACAGCGCCCGGGGAGCAGTGTAGTGGGACGGGACCTTGTCTGGGTACCAGTAGTGCCTGGGCTGGGACTCGAACCTGCGACCTTCAGGTCCTAACCACTAGGCCACCACTGCCCATTTAGCATACACATTTGGTCATAGAACCTTGCCTATGGTCTTCGCATATCGAGAGACTCAAACCCAAACATGTTTACAATCTGTACACATTCACTTACCTATGTATTTGTGTTTTTCAGCCTTGCTCCTATACCCACGACCAGGTGGTTGAGATGGTGGAGTTCCTGATTGAGTATGGACCAGTGCGTTTGTATTGGGAGCCTGCTGAAGTCTTCCACAAACTGTCATGTGTGCAACTCCTATTGCAGCTTATATCCATTGCTTGTGACTGGAGGACTTACTATGGCAGGTGAAAAGAAAGCAGAAAATGTTTTGACCCCATACATTTGTCTGGGTACTTGTTACTTATTTTGTGTATATGATAAGTCACTCCTACAGAAGCTGCCACAATAACTAAAATAAAACCGGTCACTTGGTTAAAAAATGATTACAAATTACGTTCTTGAGGAATCAGTTAAATAGTTTGACATGAGTGATAAATAGGCTTCCTGCAGGTCTGAGGATTCCCCACAAGGGGGAGCCATTTGCATTCAGCTTAGTTCAGAGACCTTTGGCAGAAAGATTTCTGTATGATGCCGTAGATTGGTTTCCTTAAGAACATTTCCACTATGGTACTTTATACTCATCACCACACACAAATGGTTCTTTTAAAGTGCCTCTACATTATAGAAGAGCTGTTAAATTGATTAATGACTTACTTTAGGTGCAGGTATTTTTTATATAAATACTTTTTAGATTTGAGACAGAAAGGGTTCTTTAGGGAACTAAAATGGTTGTTTGTGCACACAGAGGTGCCTGAATGTTTTCCTTAAGAAAAGGTTATTTAAATATGTGCATGTTTAATTACAACATTGTGTCTTTGAAGGGGAAAAATGTAAATGTTTGTGGACAAGTTGCATTTATATGTATACTTGTTTAACAGGAAACCAGGAGATTAGAAAATTACTAATATAATCAATAGTTATGGCTCTGTGAACAAGCCAGCACACACCTCAGGTAATTCCGGTGAAATGAGCCGTAAACTACCACTTTTTTAATGTAATAAAATGCAGGCAGCCTGTATTCACTGTGATGCAACAGCTCTTATGGATATGAAGAGTTTTGGATTGTAAATATATGGTCATAATGCCAAGTCATTATTTGAAATGTATTACATGTCTGTTCTTTATGGCAAATGCTCAGTTCAGGTCAATGCGGTGCATAGTTCTTTTAAGTATGATTTTCCTCTCAACTTGATCAGTCTGAACAGTAATGTTGGGCCACAAAAAATCCAGTCATGAAATGCATTGCAAACAAACAATGAAAGCTGTGGGCAGTGCACCAGACTCCTTTTTAAACCCCCTGTTCTATAAACATTGACATTTTGCATCTTAACTGGAACAAATCTTGCTTGTTAAATACAATAAATTATTGTTTAATCATTCCATTATGTTTTGTATCTCAGGAGTGACACTGTTCGCTATGCACTGGACATCCTTAGCATTCTGACGGTTATCCCAAAAACTCAGCTCCTTTTGGCCGAGAACGTTGCTGTGCTGGATGAGGGAGGGTCTACCATCTCAACAGTAGGTGAGGGATTATTGTGAAATGAACTTGGTGTATGAGTAGTTCCAGTGTTCCATGTTCCAGGTAAAAGCTGAGAAGTTCACATTCTTACACAATATGAATTTGTGCCTTTGAATCAAAAGAACAATAACATTATGCAGAATCTGTTAAAAAAAAAAAGAAAGAAAAAGTAGCACCAGTAGTTTTTGCTTTCAGTAGCCTTCTGAAACTAAAACGTCAGTTGATTATCAGTGAACTTTGTAATGGCTGGTATTACTTTAAGTTGTCTAATAGTTTGTGTTAATAGGGCTCATTGCATGTGCCATCTGCCAGAATGAAGTGTACTTGAACCATTCCTTAGAAATTAAATAGAAGGTACTTTTGCACAGACTTAAGACATGGTGTGATTGGTTTTATTGGCAATGGTTGTGATTCTTTTGCTGTTGTGTATGTGCAGGCATGAGCATTGTGTTGGTCGTAGCTGAGGGCGAGGTATTCGTCAATGATGCAGAAATCCAGAAGTCCGCCCTGCAGGTGGTGATCAACTGCGTATGCGCTCCAGACAAGCGTGTTTCCAGCATTGGCAAGTTCATCTCCGGAACCCCGCGTCGACGTTTGCCCCAGACGCACCGCGCTAGCGAGAGTGTCTTGGCCAAAATGTGGAATGTGGTCCAGTCCAACAACGGCATCAAAGTCTTGCTCTCTCTGCTCACTGTCAAAATGCCCATCACTGATGCCGACCAGATTCGAGCGCTTGCATGCAAAGCACTAGTTGGACTAGCACGTAGTGCCTCTGTTCGACAGATCATCAGCAAACTGCCTCTGTTTAGCAGTGGGCAGATCCAACAGCTGATGAAGGAGCCTGTACTTCAGGACAAACGCAGTGAGCACGTGCGGTTTTGCAAATATGCAGCTGAGCTTATAGAGCAGGTGTCTGGGAAACCGCTACTAATTGGCACAGATGTCTCACTAGCTCGGCTACAGCGGGCTAATGTTGTAGCACAGTCGCGTATTACGTTCCCGGAGAAGGAGTTGCTGCTGCTTATTCGGAATCATCTTTTGTCAAAAGGCCTCACTGATACTGCTACAGCGCTCACGAAAGAGGCTGACCTGCCTATGGGCATCCACACGCATTCACACGCTCATGCTAGTGTAGCGTCATTTACACCGGTTACTGTGGCAACTCCACCCTCACCAGCTGCCATCCCTAGGACTCCGAGACTTGCAAATGGGGTGGCAGCACGGCTTGGAGGACACACCCCTCACACAGTGACTCCGTCTCTTCACCCACAGCCCCGCCCATCTACCTCACAGCCCCCTCCCCCACCCCCTCCTGCATCATCTCACCATAGTAACAGTTCTCCTCTGATTGGGCGAATTGTGTTCTCGAGGGACCGGCCGGCCCCCTGTGTAACAGGAGGAAAGAAGCCACGAGTCTTGAGGCAGAAATCGGACCATGGAGCATTTAGCCAGAGTCCAGCCATGAAGAAACAGATGGATCGCCACCTCCCATCCCCTCCAGCTCTCGATAGGTCTGATCCTTCCCATTTATTACTGATTAATATTTAATTCAGGCTGTTGCAACTGTTGCAACTCTTGCAAAAATGTCAATGTCCACAGCCATTTCCAAAATTAAGTTGTTCGTGTTGAGACAATGGTTGCCAAATTTGCTGATATGAAAAAATGCACCAATACCATCATGAGAAAATGATTTGACTGTGAGTGGGCGGTGCATAACCCCCTTTTACCAAAAAAAACCAAAACTATCCATCTCGCCAAAAATTTTGCTGTGGCAGGCTCCTACAGAGAAATGTTATCAGCCAAAACACAATGTATTGTGGCTATCTGCAATATCACACCACAATATTAATTCCTGAAGGTTAACGTAACAACACTGAGCATGCACACAAGGTCAGTGATCAAGCTAGCAAATTGATAATTATGTATTTTTTATTTCTTGGCGCTCTTAATCTAATCGATTTCTTATTTCAGCCCTTCTGCAAATAGCATGTTGCCCACATTAACCATATGCATTGTGTAATGGCTAGGCAAGACTGCTAAAACTGTCATGTGTTATTAACTTTATTCTCTTTATAGTATCATAACCGAATACCTGCGGGAGCAGCATGCACGCTGTAAGAACCCTGTTACCACATGCCCCCCCTTCAGTCTCTTCACACCCCACCAGTGTCCTGAGCCAAAGCAGAGGCGCCAGGCCCCCACAAACTTCACCGCCAGACACACACGCAGGGTAGTCTATCCCAAATATGGGGGAGTTGATGGAGGCTGCTTCGACAGGCATCTCATCTTCAGCAGGTAGAGCAATAGAAAGGAATGTTATGGTGTTGCTTTTCAAGTCAAGGTTGATTGGTGTGTGAACATGCAAATCTGTTGAAACACTTTTTATGTTTAATGGTTTACACGTGCTTGTTTTGGTTTGGGGTGTCTAGGTTCAGACCAATCTCTGTGTTCAGGGAAGCAGAGGAGGATGAGAGTGGCTTCATGTGTTGTGCATTTTCAGCACGGGAGCGTTTCCTCATGTTAGGCACGTGCACTGGTCAGCTCAAACTCTACAATGTCTTCAGTGGACAGGAGGAGGCCAGTTACAGCTGTCACAGCTCTGCAATCACACACCTCGAGCCCTCTAGGGTACGCACACAAACGCATCGCCCGTAAAACAAAACAAAAATGTTCTCCTTTTCTGTTTATTAACACTTTTTTAAAATTGTTTTTATGATAATCTCACAGCAGTATGTTAAAACTCCTCAAACACTGTAGGACGAAATATACAGCTAACATGACACCCCCCCCACCCCATTATCCAATGTAAAATATTCTGCTGATGTTTCACCAATACCTATTGTCTATACTTTCTATACTTATGCCAGACTACTCAACTTGGAGAAAACCTTTTGTAGAATGGAAAACAATGGGGAAATGTTCCATACAGCAGGATTCCCAACTGTTCCAGCACAATTTCACTTCCTCAAACACACACACTAAACCTGGCAATTAACCAGCAAGTTGAACTAGATGCTTTTAATCTGGGAAATCTCCAGACTGTCCTGAACACTGGCTCTCTGTAACCAGAGTTGGGGAATCCTGGTGTACCATATTGGTATTGGAGAGAGCACTTATATAAGCAAGATAATGGCCTACTTTGCTAAATATTTTTTTGTACATTGACTAATCATCAGATTGTCAAATCATTTTTTTTAACAGATTTATTCTGTAAACAAAATATACGTCTAAGCTCATCAGTGTCAATATAGAAATATTTACAAATTTGTCTCTTGCAGGATGGGTCTTTACTCTTGACCTCAGCTTCATGGAGTTATCCTCTATCAGCTCTATGGGGCATGAAATCTGTTTTCATTATGAAGTAAGTAACACACACTCATTTACTAACTTTTAATGCCAGGTACACTGCTACTGTATCCCTGTCAGAACTTATCAAATGCTTTTGTTACCAATTATATTGTTATAAAGTTGTGCCAATAAATGTAAAGAATTCTTTTTTTTTATTTCTATTTTTTATTTTTTGCAGACATTCCTTTTTAGATGATCATTATGTGGAGTTCAGTAAACTTTCCCAGGACAGAGTAATAGGAACAAAAGAACACATCGCCCACGTAAGACACTAAAATTTCATTTTGTGTTTAACAATCAGCCACAACATTAAAACCACTGACAGGTAGGTCTTGTTATGGTGACACCTTTCCAGAGGTGGGATGCTTTAGGCTGCAAGTGAAAAGTCAGTTCTTAAATTTCATGCTTTGAAGCAAAGCAAATGGGTAAGCATAAGGATTTGATTGATTCTGATATGGGTCAAATTGTGGTGGCATGACCACAAGGTCAGATCGTCTCCAAACGTCAGAGTTTTGTGCAGTGGTAAGTACTTACCAAAAAAAGCGCAACCAGTAATCTGGCAAAAGGGTCATGGGCCTCCAAGGCTCATTGATGCACAAAATAAGTAAAAGCTAGCCTGTAGCAAAAAGTGCCGAAAAGTTCATGCTAGCTATGATAAAAAGGTGCCAGAACACAAAGTTTGCTGCTTATGGGGCTGCGAATCTGCAGACTGCTCAGAGGCACAGTCTCTAAAGGCAGTAGACTTTTTCAGAATGATAATGCACCATGGCACACTTTGTTCTGGAATGATTTGAAGAGCATGAGCATAAGTTTAAGGTACTGACACGTCCTCCAAATTTCCCAGATCTAAATCCGATTGATCATCTGGGTGATGTGCTGGACAGACCTGTATAATCCATGGACTTCTTAACTTGCAACTTACAGGACTTTGTGTTGTTTTTTTTTGTTTGTTTGTTTTTCCCCAAGCAAGTATCTGAAGATCCCACTTCTGACAGCCCAAACCTCACAGGCAGTGGTGGCCTAGTGGTTAAGGCATTGTGCTTGTGAACAGAAGGTCACAAGTTCAAGTCCTGGCGGACCACTGAGATACCCTTGCACAAGGCGAAGTCTCATACTTCACCATCCCATTACTGCCTCCCGGACACTGTTGATCGCTCCATTTTTGCATGTGTGATGGGCTAAATGCAGAGATCACATTTTCTTGTGGTGCTTGAGTGTGTTCACAATGACAACTAGTCCAACAACTAGTTATGCAAATTATTTTAATGGGTTTTTGTATTGGCATTGGCATCTGCATCAGCAGATATCTGCATGAAAAGTTTTGGGTATCAGCATCTGTCTAAAATTCTACATCTGGTGGAAGATGTCGTGCCTTGGTGTCCAATACCATAGCACACCTATAGTGATCTTTTCGAGTCCATATCTCAATGTTTCTGAGCATATTTGATAGCACGATGGGGACCTACACAATGTTAGGTAGATGGTTGTAATGTTCTGGCTGAACAGATACACATCATTTTTCTATGGTAGTCCAATATCCTGAAGCTGCAGTGTGCATAAAAAGCAGCATATTAATTGCTATTTCTTTCTTCCCTTTCCCTCTCCCAATGACTCAGATTTATGACATTCAAACTGGACAGAAGACCCTGACCCTAAACAACCCTGACCTGGCCAACAACTATAAGCGAAACTGTGCCACCTTCAATCCCACTGATGACCTTGTCCTGAATGATGGTGTCATGTGGGATGTACGCTCAGCACAGGCTATACACAAGTTTGACAAGTTCAACATGAACATCAGTGGAGTCTTCCACCCCAATGGCCTGGAGGTCATCATCAACACGGAAATTGTATCCATCAAACTAAATTTGCTCTACAATTAGTGTTCTACTAATTAGCTCCTTATCAAAATGTTTAATTAAAAAAGATTTTACATGATACACACTGCTATATCATTACAGTTAAAGTAAGCACATTCGTTCAAATAGACATACATTATCTTACATAAATCCATACATTTGACAGTTAGATGCTGGTCAGAACTAAAGTAGTTCCAGTTTACAGTGGTGCATGTATCAGAATGTAAATGACAGTTACAAATCACAAATTATTTTTGTAAAGCTTAATTCAGTATTGGAAGTACACTGAAGACATCAAAAAGCATATGCAATTTAGGGGTAGTTTCAGCCTTACAAAGCTTACCAAATTTCATTGTGGTTTGCTCATTTTACCAAAGCTCTCAATTGTTTCTGTTAAACCAGGTTTATATAATGAAGTTATGAACAATTCTTTTAATCCTGCCAACATTAATGTTACATGGAGAAAAACAAGAAGTCTTATTAATGATCTGCAGCAATTAAAAAAAAACTGGGAAGGATCAGCCAGGTTTGCCTTGGTTAATCCAAGAGCTTTCTGTGATATGTAATCCTGAATTTAACCTGCCAGGGAACAGCAGAAGTTGACAGACTACAGGGTTTATTCCTTTCCTCTGATTGCTGAGAAATCACTCAGCCAGTCCAAATGAAACAAGCAGAAATAATTTTGCTGAAAGTGGAATTATCAGAGACCACTTGCTGGTGTCTACACTTTTTTTCAGTCTGTTCAGATCATTATAGCTTTCTTTTCTTTACATTGTTGATAAATGGGACACCAAATACGATAATAATAAAAAAATACTTGACCAATAACTGCTTCAGAACTTGATAGATGATATTTGAATCGTTTATTTTGTGTCCCCTTTGTCCCAGTTGAAATTTTGCTATTAATATTGGTAAAAATGTGTCATTTGAGCATTTTGAACTTTAAAATTTTATTCTGTTATTCCTGGATATAAATATAAATCCCTTTGCTGGGTTTATCTTTTGAGTTATTCATGTGTGCAGGTTTATTTCTTTAACCATTTGATTAGTGGGACTTAAGGACTTTCCATCTGCTGCACACAGTACCAGCACTGGATCAATGTAGAATTGTCTTCAACAACAATGGAACTGTCATTTATGGAGGTAATACACATGCACATGCCTGCACACATGCACTCCTAAATATATGCACAAGCAACATCTTCATAATGTCATATGCTCTTGATTATAGTAACAAATGTGTGGCCTTTTTGTCCCTTTTTTATGTTTGTCATGGTAACTGTCTTGCATTAGCAATGCTGCAGGCTGATGATGAGGATGACATGATGGAACAGCAGATGAAGAGTCCCTTTGGTTCTTCCTTCAGGACTTTTGATGCCACTGACTACAAGCCCATTGGTACAGCCTTTAACCTGACATGTGACTTGTAACCAGTTTCTTTATTTTGTTCTTTTTGGTTCCTATCGTCAGTATTAAATTTAAGCAGTTCAAAAAGACTTTTGAGATGATGCCTTACTATAGTAGGAGAATTCTAGCGCTGAAACAATCTTTTTGGCAATATTAATGATTACTATTGACTATGGAAAAAGATTATTACTGAACAGTTTAGTGTAAAATTAATTTATATATTTTTCCTTTTTTGCTTTCCCAGCCACCATTGATGTAAAGAGGAACATTTTTGACCTTTGTACAGACACCAAAGACTGTTATCTGGCAGTCATTGAAGTAAGTTGTGCTCCAAAGACTCTGATTTGATGGAATCCCAAAGTAATAATGCAAGAGCATGTCTTTGCTGTTATAATATAAATGCAAACCACATTTTCACCCCATATAGAATCAGGATTCCATAAATATGGACACGGTGTGTCGGCTTTATGAGGTTGGTCGGCAGAGACTTGCTGAAGAGGAAGAGGATGAGGAAGATCAGGTGAGAATGTTTCTATTAATAGTTTTAACTGTTTTAGTGTTGATTGTGCAGTGGGCTGTTCTAATATAGGTAATCTAGGATATGCCTTAAAGAGGCCTTCAAGCCTGAATTTTTTTTTTTAAAGCGTTTAAAGTATTTTGCATATCTCTGTGTGCTTGGTCAGTAGCCATATGCAAATGTAAAATTGGAGACATGACTTGATGTGCAGATGCTAGTGTAGAACAGGTGCATAGATGTATTGGAATTACATGCTCATTTGGCTGCTAAAACCATCCTATTGCAACATCGATTGCTACTTTAGGAATTTCTGGCTGTACAGACATGCATTACTGTATTAGACTTTGCTTATGTTTAAAGATCAAGTTTAAAAATGTTGTATTTGAATCGTTCAATCATGGCCATAAAAACAGGTAATTATCAAATTATCAATCATCTGTCATTGAAGCATCATGTTTTGTTTCAATCTTTCAGGAGGACGAAGATCAGGAGGAAGAGGACGACGATGATGACTCAGATGATGACCTCGATGATATTGATACGGACCCCCTGCTTGCAGAGCTGGAGAATGAGAATAATGGAGAGGAAGAGGAGGAGGAAGAGGATGGTGATCAGGATTTTTCTCCTTCTGATGACGAAGAGGTGGCTCGTCTGCTGGAAGAAGAAGGGGATGATGACGATGATGACGATGAGGATGATGATGATGATGATGACGACGATGACTCCGATGATAATGAGGGAGATGTGGATCTAGTCCTGGACAACAGTGAGTTGTGTGTTTTTTATGAGAGTGTTTGTCAGATTATAACATCCTTTAGTGTTCTGACCCTTTCTTTTTCTGTTCCTCTAGCAGACAGTTCTGACAACTCTGACCTGGAAGATGACATTATTCTCTCCCTTAATGAGTGAACCAGTGAGACCAGAAGATCAAAGAGGAAGCACAATCTTACTCATACCTCAGAGGTGAACACCCTGAGAGTGGAAAAGATGACAATAAAATGTCAAAAAAAATAGATGATGTGGAACAAGGCAAAGCATAAAAAGAGGTTGTTAGCCATGAGAAGAGTCTGGAAGGAGTTGGACGCCCTTGGGCAAATCAAGGGCTCTTAGCCTGCAGAGGCCCTGCATGGGTACCACTTTGGAGAGCTCTCTGAAAATGCTAATGGTTTTGTTGGAAGATAAAGTAAGACGTAGTTTCATACAAGGATGGCTTGATAAAGCATGTGTGATCGTTTGCAAGCAAAATCTAAAAAAAAAAAAAAGTTTTCATGGAAGAGCTCTTTCTTTAGTATTTCCTTTTTGAATGTGTCATTTTTTTTTTAAAGAAAAGATAAATGCTGATGGAAGTTTTAAGAGCGTTGGGAAATTAATCATACTCACTGTTGATGGGTGTGCCCACAAAACCAGAACTGGGTGTCAGAGGGGTCTATACAGTCAGGTCACATGTTGAACTTTGACTGGATACTGTGTGTGTTTTTTTTTTTTTTTTTTCCTTCTTAAAAGGGACACTGAACTGCCAGCTCCTTTCACAGTGTACCTGCTAGATTCCATCTCATCCTAAGCATAACATTTCTCAGCCGTTTTGCCGCCACACTTCTTTAGGTCTTCAATATGTTTTGTTCCAGCAAAAAATACATTTCTGTAGATGGTTTCTTTTAAGTTTGCTCAACTTAGAAGCAGTTAGCGCTTATATTTAGTTGTGAGAAGACATTTTGCGTTGTGCCTTCCCTTCTATGTACTTGATATGAGTACAATTATGAAATTGGAAAAGAAGCTTGAACAACAACAACAACCTGCCGAAGAGTAGTTGTCAGGGTTCCACCTGTACTCATGGTCCTGTATCAACATTTCATTGTAGTTTCTTTTCTTTCTTTCTTTCGTTTTTTTCCCCCCTCCCCTCACTTCATTATGATTTTAGGTGATTGCACCCACCTTGCCACATGTAAAGATCTGCTGGAATTGTACAGTATGTATGGATCAAAGTATTTTTACTATAAACACCATTAAAATAACCCCTTTTGTGTTACTTGTGTATCATAAAGCTTTAATGAGGGTTTTAAGGACCTGGGGTCTTAAGGTTGTGTTTGTTTTTTTTTGTTGTTTTTTTTTGCACCTTTATTTGATCTGATCTGGATCAGTTGATACATTTATATATCTCTCTGTGTGAAAAGAAACCAAACACTCCAAGGGGACCGAAATGCATCACTACAAACCTTATGAAAATCTTCACTCATTCTTATGTCCTTTTTTAATTGTAATTGTGGTCTGCCTTATGATGTAAAGGAATTACTAAATTTACAGTGGTTTTTGAGAGTTTTGAACAATTAGAACACTTAGAAGTTCTAAAAGAAGAAAAAGAACCAGTTACGTAAATATAATATTTTAGAAACCCTATAACCAGAGAAATTGGGATACTTTCTAATAGGCAGTGGTGGCCTAGTGGTTAGGACATTTTCCTTTGGACCTAAAGGTCTTAGGTTCAAGTCATAGCCCAGGCACTACTGAGGTACCCTTGAACAGGGTACCATCCCACTATGTTGCTCCATGTCTTGGAAGTCGCTTTGGATAAAAACGTCAGCTAAATAAATAAATATAAATATGCATTAAAAACAAAGTTGATCGGTTAATTTGTGTGAAACTTAATTTAGATGACAAGTGCAAAAAAAAAGATTTTTAATAGTTTTATTGACCAATGTAAATGAATTTTGTAAATATACACACATTTTAAATTTTACGCCTGAACACACTCAACAAAAGCTGCGATAGATCACATTTATGAAAACTTCGGCCACATCACAGTACTGAAACAGCCCTATTTAAAATTTTAAATCATCTACTGTCCGCAGACAAAGGCAATATATCTTTTCTGGTTCTGGCTGACCTTTGTGCTGCATTTGACACCATAGACCAATCTCTTTTTTTAAATAGACTAGAGATCATGCTTGGGATCACTGGAACAGCCTGATGCTGGTTTAAATCATATCTGACTGAGCACTTCCAATTTGTGAGTGTAAATGATGAACCATCAGTTTGTACAAAAGTAAAGTGTGACGTCCCACAAGGTTCAGTCCTAGGACCGCTATTACTTTTACATCCTACATGCTTCCACTGGGAACAGCTATTTGCAAACATAGGATTAATCTTCTATGCTATGCAGATGACACACAGTTATATGCATCATCCTATCCAGATGACAAAAGTAAACTAAACAAGATAGAGTGTGCGTGATATAAAAGTCTGAAAGTCACAACTTTCTTCAACTAAATGCTAAAAAGAGATGTCCTTCTTTTAGGACCAAAAGTTGCTAGAGATAAAATGATAGTCCTAATGCTAAACCTTGCCGATTCTCCAGTCACCTCTGTCTTTACTGTAAAAAATATTGGTGTCACTATAGACTTACTATAGATCTTTCGACTATAGGTAATGTTACTCAAATAGCCTTTCTTTATCTCAGAAAATCGCTAAGCAAAGAAATGCACGATCACCTTGTGTTCCAGAAAAATTAGTTCACACTTTAATAAAGGGACTAGGTAACTGCAATGCCCCGCAATCAGGATGTTCCAGTACGATTCTAAACAGACTAAATTAGTCCAAAATGCAGCAGCACAGGTTCTTACTAAAACATTTGATCATATCAGCCCAATACTGTCTAAATTACATTGGCTTCCAGTTAAATTCCGTATTGATTTTAAAATATTACTATTAACATATAAAGCCATTCATGGCTTTGCTTTCGAGTACCTTAGTAAACTCCTCTCTCATTACTAACCTCCACATCCTCTTAGATTGCAAAGTGCTGGCTATTTACTAGTTCCCAGAATCCTGAAAAATACAGCAGGGGGGAGAGCCTTTTCATTTAAAAGATGTGACCTTACCTCACAACTAGAATCTTTGATTCCCTTGGAAAAAAATATTATGGTAATCCTCGATCTAAATTGTAGCTGTTTCAGGTGAGCCACCAAAAAGAACATGGATGAATGCAGGTCTTATACCCGACACCCATGGTCCACCATGAATGAATGAATGGCCCATTATTCTTCCTAATATTAAACACAAAAATATGAACACAGGTAAGAACAAACTTTGTGAACTTATTATTTAGAAAAACTCAGATAGAAAATGCAATTGAAATGTTGTTTGATTATGTAGTTTCGCTGTGTTTTATAACAAAATTTTTGTCTTTATAGTTACAGATAGAAGACTGTGACACAAGTAATGTCAGCCTTTCACCTGGACATGTATTATTATTTTTCTACTCAACTTTCTTACCTGCCACCAAAAATATGTCACTCTCAAGCAAGGTCTGAGAAGTGGATGGAGTCAGGTGATCTGGCTCACCATCAAACAGTCTTGTAACATTTGTGTTCCCTGAAAAGAGTACAGCTAGGTTATCTTAGTATGAGAAATCTAAGCAGTCATTTTAACTCACATAACTTTCACTTATTTGTCCCATCATAAGCACTTTTTTAAAACAAAGCAATATTCTCCGATTTAATCCCCTATACATGTTCCCAGTCTAACTATAAGATATATACCAAAATTCAAATGAAAACCAAACTGTGCTAGAGAAATTGCCTTTAAGAAGATGAATCTCTTCACCCCTTCTCCAACAAAAAAGGATGAAAAAAAAATGAAGCTTTCTGATTACTCAATTATTGCATCCAACATTCCGTCCAAACTTCCAGAAAGACTTTGTGAGGATGACAGACTGAACTCTTAGATATTTGTCAAAATATCTAATCATGTGAGATTTAACCCTTTACATCTGGGCCTAGCATAGCACAGCTACATTCAGAACCAGAGGACTGTAAGTTATTATGTTTTTATCATGAATTGGAAAATGGAAAATCTTCTTCTGGAAAAGGATGGAAAATGTCTGTCTGTCTGTGGTTGGTATGCAATGCCAATACCCTGGCATTGTCATAGATTGTTACAATGCGAAAGTGTTTCCATGACAGCAAAAGATCCCCAAAATCATGAGGAGACTCTGCCCTTAAGTTTAATTTCACAGAATACACAATCCCACACAGACAAGTGATTATGCCCAAGCCACCTATATACAATAGAAGTGTGTATTACTAATCTTATGATGCTGTTATTTAAGGACTTAAGAGAAACGATAAACCTTTATTAGTCAAACAATTGGGAAATTTGCATTGCTACAGAAATACAGAAAAATATTGCACAGTGGAGAAATATTGCACATAAGAGAGATGTTGCACGTACGTGAACATTCCACTTGTCAGTCTATGATGTTTGGCTGTGTGTGTTTGTGTGTGTGCTCAATTGCAAGATGTTGGTTGTACAGTCTGACAGCAGCTGAATCTCTCTTTTCCTACACCGTGGGTGCAGCAGCCTGTCACTGAAGGAGCTGCTCAGTGATTTCCTTTATGGGGTGGGAGATGTTGTCCAACAGGGATGACAGCTTAGCCACCATTCTCCTGTCAGTCACAACGTCCACTGGGTCAAGAAGACATCCTAGAACAGAGCTGGCCCTCTGTATCAGCCTGTTCAGTCTCTTTCTGTCCCCAGCGGTGATGCTGCTGCCCCAGCAGACCACACTGTAAAAGATAGCTGATGCCTACAGAGTCATAAAAGTGTTCAGGAGCTGCCCCTGCACTCCAAAAGACCTGAGCAGCAGGTTCAGACTGCTCTGTCCATTTTTGTAGAGAGCATTTGTGTTGTGGGTCCAGTCCAGTTTATTGTTTAGATGAACACCAATGTACTTGTAGCTCTTCACAGCCTCAATGTCCATACACAGGATGTTCAGCAGCTGCGATGGAGGATGTTTTAAGCCTGCAGAAGTCCAGAAGTCCCTGGTCAGTTCTCTGTATTCCCCATTGTCCCAATCAGTGATGAGGCCAGATATAAATTGGCTTTGCAAACACCTACCTGCAGCTGAACTCAAGAAATACTGAGGTTTTAATTATAGCACCACCTGCCCTTCACTCTATTAGCCGCCATTTGGGTTCTGTCTCGAGCTTACTCAATTTAGGGGTTGTCTTTGATCAGTCACTAAGCCTTGATGCACATGTGAGCTCTGTTACTCGTTCTTGTTTCTTTCACTTACAAAATATTTCTAAACTGAGGACCGTAGTATCAAATTACTTGTACATGCTTTTATTACCTCACATCTTGACTATTGCAATGCTCTGTACTCATGCCTGAACAAATCCTCCCTTTCTGGTTTACAGTCTGTTCAAAACACTGCTGCTAGGCTCTTGGCCCGATCCAGAGAGAACATATTACTCCCATTTTATATACACTACATTGGCTTCCAATCTATATTAGAATTCGGTATAAAATTTTGGTGCTCACCTACAGAGCTCTGCATGGTCAAGCCCCTGAGAACATTACTGGTCTTTTGCATCAATACGTTACCTGCCGACCCCTTAGGTCAAGTCAGCAGGGCCTTTTAGTTGTCCCATGCTCTCGGCTTAAGACATGAGGGGATTATGCTTTCCAGTCCGTCGCACCAAGGCTTTGGAATGGTCTCCTGCTCGCGTTGCGCACCGCTGACTCAGTCAATTCTTTTAAAAAGAATTTATTTATTTTTATTTAGACAGACTTTCAAAGAGAGCTGAGTAACAGCTGTGTTACCTTTCTTAATCTCTTTCTTCTTATTTTTGTTCTTATTTATATTTTCTTATTCTAGTGTTATTGTATTTTATGATTGTTACTTTATGTATTTTACTTGCACAGCGCTTTTTGACCTGTGTCTGTGAAAGGCACTTTATAAATAAACTTTATTTACTAAAAATTTACTTACTAACTGTTACAGAGTTGTCAGAGAACTTCTGTAGGAAGCAGCTGGTGGAGTTGTAGGAGAAGTCTGCAGTGTAGTCTTCAGGCGTAACATACATAAGAACATTATGATTGTGTAAACCACAACAAAAGTGTTCTTCTGACCACCTTTGGAAATAATAAGTAGTGTCAAGTAAGAAATCACTGAATTTGTATAGTATTTTGTCTAAAGCTGGTCTTTTTTTCAGCATTAATTACATGGATTTAAACCCCAACTAATAATTTCTGTGGCAACATTTGGTTTTGGTTTTGTCCACGCCTTCATGATCGAATCATAATCTTTGGGCGGGTTGGTTATTTTACTGACTGTAAAAAAGTAGTTTATGGTTAAACATCTACATTTGATATGTCATCCATATTTATTGTAGTAGTTGCTGTCTGTTGTTATTGTAGCACTTGCCTTTAGTATTTATTTTAGCTCCTACCACATGTTCTTTACAATTAAGACAAATGCTTTGGACTTCCTTGTAGCACTCACTTCAGTGTTGCCCTGTGCATCTCCAATGCTTGATTGTTCCTGCTGTCTTGGAAGTTGCTTTGGATAAAAGTGTCAGCCAAATGAATAAATGTAAATATAAATGTACATTTGCCTTAGTAACAAAATGTGTATTAATACAACTTTTATTTAAAGACAGTTAGTACAATGTTCAGGTAATTTCTTCAGAGATGAAAGCACTTAATCTATAAATGACAGCTCATCAGACTCACATGGCATACTGAATACTCCTTTTTTGTGAAAGGAAACAATTGGATAACCCTAAAGGACCCTCTTTTTGTTTGGGAAGAACACTCCCTCTGTTGCCTGAAGTATCTTCACCACTCTGCTGTGTATGTGTCCAAAAAAGTTTTTTCAACTGCAAACACACCATTTCTCACATCAATGCATTCACATGCCAAAAATCTGTCCTTGAACACAACTTCAAAGCAGTGTAAATGCTTTCTTCTTAAATCTGTTGTGATGTTTTTCCTGTTTAACAGATTGCATTGTGGACAAGTTACAGTACTTTTCCTGGCTTGCCTTGTATGGTGGGACCAGGTGATTTACGTTTATGGTACATATTCATGCTGTTTCAAAGCATCTGAATTCTCTTGTAGGTGTGGAACCTCTGGATGTTCTTGTAGGTGTGGGACTTCTGGATGCTCCTATGGGACCTCTGGATGCTGTTTTGGTGCCTTTGGGTGCTCTTGTAGGTGTGGGACCTCTGGATACTCTTGTGAGTATGGGACCTCTGGATGCTCTTGTGGGTGTGGGACCTCTGGATGCTGTACTCTAAAATAAATAATTAACAGAAAAGTAACAGAAAAGAAAATTAGATTTAAAAAAAATGTAAACATAACATTTTTCACTAAGAAAATTAAGAAATAGTACATTTCATGTGGTTTTCCACCATATATTGCGCAGCTATATACATGCAAAAGGGACAATTACACATTTGACTGTTGCTACATTTTCCCATTCTAGTACTCTCGCCTTCCATTAAAACTAGCATGTCTCTATAGATCAAAAAATAAGCACACACATAAAAGACATGATCGTTAGAAAGGCATAAAATGATAAATAGCCATACTGCATGTGTAACGTCAGTGGGAACAACAATGTGCATCAACAATACACATTCAAAATCGTCTCTGCCAACTACAGGGGAATACATTTAAATACCAGAAAATCAACGATCAAAACGATTACATACATGTAGACCCAAGTTTACATTTCAGGTTAAAATAGCATCCCCTTATTGTTAGCTAGCGCACATACAAAAATTGTTCATTATCTCTCCCAGATGCGTTACTTATATATGTGCACACACATCACTGGTCTGACAATAAAAAAAACAATGATGGCCAGATTGGGTTTGAGTTATTGACTGATGAATATTTTTACGAGTTGGCTTTCATAACGAACTGGGAGGGTGAAAATGGCTCAACCACCACAAACCACCACCATATGTTAACTTGCTGCTCACACCTTAGCCCCAAAAGTCACTGACCTTAACTTATGCCACCTTCATAAAGTTTTTATTTTTTAAATTTTCATCTTTTTGATTTTTCTTTATTTTATTGCCATGCGGTGTCGACAGAAGAAGGATGGGTTCTCCTGCTGAGTCTTGGTTTTCTCAAGGTTTCTTTCTCCAGCTTAGGGAGTTTTTTCTTGCCTCTGTTGCCTTTGACTTGCTCATTTGGGGCTCAGACCCAGACTTTGTAAAGCGGCTTTGTGACCATGTCTGTTAAAAAAAGTGGCATACAAATAAAATTTAACTGAACTGAGACAAATGTCTTTTCATTAAGATGTGAACCAAACAAAAAATCTTCAATTAAGTATTTTTAGCAAGTAAATACAAACCCAATTTCTGGAAAAGTTGGGACATAGTGTAAAATGCAATAAAAACAATAATCTGTGATGTGTTAACTCTCTTGAACCTTTATGTAACAAAGGTTTCCAATGTTTTTACTGACCTGCTAAAATGTATTTTGTCAATAGAAACTAATTTAGAATTTGACGTCTGCAACACATTCAAAATCACTCATGATGTGCCATGAACTGCTGGAAAGACCAGTCACACACACACAGTGTTTACAAAGCCACACTGTTGTAAAGAGTCAATTATATTAGCACTTATATGCAAATCACACCAAGAGCACTGATGCACCCCAAATCCATGACAGATGTTGGCTTTTGCGGCTTTTGATAACTTGGCCCCAGAGAACTTATTAGTGTTTCTGTATAAATTTGATGTATGGCATTTTCTTTTGGAGAGAGGCTTAGTGGTTATTTTACTCCAGGAAAGTCCTTTTATGCACCAGTTTTAATACTAATGCAGAGAATTTAAATTACATTTTTGATGCTCACATCTGACTGTTTTTCTCTGTAGACACTGAAAAGAATTCCCCCTATTACCCTTTAGTGTTCTGGTCAGTAATTTGGTGGAGCATGTTATAATTCCTTATCTCTGCACTGACTCTGATCTCTGCAATTATCTCTAAGGCCATGCATCGGAAGTCAGCTGAAAAGATCAGCGTAGTCTCTCTTCCCTCCATCACGGACATTTACACCACACGCTAAAACCGCAAAGCCACCAGCATTGTGGATGACCCAACATACCCCTCACACAGAATGTACAATAGTTTCATCCCCCAGGCAATAAGACTCTTAAACACTCAGGAACTGTCAACACAAACAGTTGCACTCACTCACTTAACTAATCCTTAACTTTATGCTTATTTATTTACTGATATTTAACTTTATGCTGCTACAATCTTCCTGCTCCCTGTGTCATTGGTTATTGTGTCATTATTGCATTTTTTGCACATCCTGCTACTTTTGCACTAGACCCATAAGTCTTATACTGTCTTTGTTTGTACCTGTCTGTCTTTGCACTGTCCTGCAATGTTTGCACATCTTTTAATGTTATCAGTTTTTGTGGTCCTGTGTTTCATGTAGCACCGTGGTCCTGGAGGAACATTGTTTCGTTTCACTGTGTACTGTGTGAACTGTATATGGTTGAAATGACAATAAAAGCCTACTTGACTTGACTTATGCACTGAACCTGACTGTTCCATTGCATTAGGTCAGATATGGTCTTAAAACCCACTGGATTTTGTTGCATTTTTAATTATTAGACCTTTAATTAGAGCTATTCACTGGACATTAGACAAAGGCATGCTAGTTACAGGTGGTTCTGTTGCAATAACACAAATTTTAGGAAGTTTTATAGATTTCTCTGAGATGTTTTAATAGAATCCAAGAATTTTATTAGATTTTTTTCTAATTTGTTTATGTATCCAGAGCTTTACTATAAAAAGAAACTTCAACTGTTTCTTTGAGGCCTTTATTTAAGAAGCTATGGGTTTGTTGATGTTCATTTGAAAATAAAATGAGCTGTATAGCCTTTTCCTGATGCTTACATATCAGAAATATCACTGTTAACTGGTTAGCAGAAATAACCACATATAAATTTAAGGTATTTTATTTGAGTCATTATGAACACACCACAGCACAACAACAAAATGGGACCTTTGCATTTAACCCATCCGTGTAGAAGTAGTGGGCAGCTGACATGTGCAGCATGCAAGCAATGCCTGGGGAACCTTGCTCACGGATACTCAGTGGTACTTGCAACTTAACTGTTACACCACCACTGCCCACAGTAAAGGCCCCTTTCCATACTACAGCAGCCATTGCTGAGCTCTCAACCACCACAGTAGGTCCACAACCTCCAGTGAGAACGGCAGTAAAACATCACACAAAGATTGAATTAAGAAATCTTTTGTTTAATGCTTTGTAGACACTTGTCTTTTAAGAAGCACAAAGAGTAAAATACATGTACTTTAGATGCAGAGTTAAGGCAAACAACAGGGTTCTTGCACATGTTCTTGGCTGGTTGAGGTGCTGAAGGACAATGTGAATGTTTACACTGTCATCGTGGAGCTGATGGCATGTTATGCAGACTGAACGTGGTCCAACAGGAGGTGTGGGATGCCCTTCAACTGTGTGAATATCAGTCTCACAAAAGATTTGATGACTACAGAGGTCAGGGTGGTGGCTACAGGTCTTTTAGTCTTGTGATGGCCACTTCTTTGAGATGCAACATGTGAGATTATGATTATCTTTATTTAGATAGAACATTCCATTCATACAAAGCAGCCCAAAGGGCTTTACATTAAGAATAAAATAGTAAGTAATTAGAATGTAAATAAGTATAAGATCATGGTATACATGGTATACAAGAGCAAACTATGAGAAATACAATGAAATAGAAACATAATTTAAATCAAATTGATCAGGACAGCTATGCCTAGGGCCTAGATTAAAGAGGCTGGGGGCTCTTTTTAAAGTTGCGCTACTTAAACAAAAATATTTTGAGTACACAAAATGTTGCAAGTGTTTTACAGATAAATTTTTATGGTACAGTATACAGTAAAGTTAATGACCACTACACAATTTGTTGGCTGTCCTGGCCCGGGCACTACTGAGATACCCTTGAGCAAGGTACTGTCCTGCTACACTTCTCCCAGGGCGCTGTTGATAGCTGCCCGCTGCTCCACGTTTGCACGTGTGATGGGTTAAATGCAGAGGTCACATTTTGTTGTGGTGCTTGAGTGTGTTCACAATGACAAAGAGTCACTTCACTCACTTCATCAAAAGCTTACATCTTTAAGTAGCAATTGGCGTACTACAAGTGGACCTGAGACAAATGCTTAATACACAGTATTTATGTTTTTCCATTACACAAATGTTGAGAGTGAAATTATAAAAACAGTATGAAAGGCACATTACACACCATTTCAGTGCTGTGAGGCTGGTACTGAAAATGACCAAATGACCATACCATTTAACCAAGCTTTCAAAGCAATAATGAGTACAACTGTTCAAGAGCAGTCCCAACAAATCACTTCAGCTGTACTGTATATTAGCGAAGATCAATGCTTTTGAAAATTGTACTTTTCTGCATTTCTTTGCAGCAAATTCCTTAATCACAGAATCCAGTTCCACTCCACTCTCAAATGACTTCAGACCTGTGCTCTGTGGCATGTTTCTAGTGTTCAAAACATGACTGACCGTTACCTTTACTGAAAATGTGGCAAACAAAGCACAGATGTGATGGACGAGGAATATAGAAGCCACTGTCTTGAGACATACTCACTATTTACAAGCTTATGTTGGAAGTGAAATTTTTGATGTTTTTATGTGCATTCAGAAGCTTTGCTCAGACTGATTTGTTGATCTTTTCCAAGTGAGCAGGGTCAGTTATGTAACAATCCTCCACAATACTGGCTGCCCGCCTTGGTTGCTCCAAGGCCTCTGGAGCTGGTAACATTAACCTTGTGCTATGTTGAGTCTCAGTTTACCATCGTGGCATTATGTTAGTCTTAGAACTACAAATAACGCTAGCCGTTGAATTTGTCTCAGATTCAGACATTACTTCATGCCTGTGAGGGCACAGGTTTAATCTAATCTTTTCTGCACCTCTTTCTCACTCTGATCTTTAATCAATGACACCATCATTAGTTGAACCACATGTGTTTATACAGGGAGAATGCAGAATTTTTGCAGTGCAGGGCTACTCCAGGAAGAGTACCCAGCAAATGTCACAAAGCTCATCAGGGCTCATTGTGCTCCACACAATAACATGCACATCAACTCATCTAGAAGTAATTTTTGTCTGTAATGTTTTAAAGAAAATTATTTCACACCAACACAGACACAAAGACCACCACCTTAAAGACAGTGTCATTTAAGCTGAAGTGTTGAATCTGTATGAGGAAACATGTATGAGCTTCACAGCACATAGCACTGCCATAAATAACACCTTGGTTTAAATTAATCCCTCACTAATCAAACTCACTTCAATCTGCATCAGCTCTGCTTTAATTAGTCCATGGCAGGAATGATTCTGAGCTACCATCATACACCATTTTTATTTTTGGTGGAAGAAGGGCAGATTCTGGAGAAAGTAGACAGATGACCAGAAATAATGATTATAATGACTGATTTGACTGGTTTAGCCCATGGTCATGATCTTTTATCCTGTCATTTAGTAGCCAGTGCACCAAGAATTGTTCTGCCAGACACAGAGAGATGATGAAAATGCTCCTAGACACTCAGCATGACCCACACAATGAAAAAGAGGAAGCACTGTTGTGAAAGGAAGGATTGGAGAGATATTGTTACCTAAAATCAATTGGCGTCAAAAGCTTCTTGACAACAACCACTTCGACGAACACAGACGAAGGGTTTAGTGGTTCTGCCACTGTGGAGAAATTTTTACAAAACCCACGGTATTAACTAACCAATCCCAGAAAACAGCGAAACTCTTCTGGTTTTGGGACTGAGAAAGTACCTTTACTTTTTACCTCAAAAGACAAACCTGTCCTTGACTCACCTGTTTTCCTAAATATGTAATGAGCTTATCTTCCACTTATTCAGTAGGCACAGTAGGCTTATTCAGTAGGCACAGGAACTACTGCTACAGGGACAGTCTCCTCTAATTTACATTACTTTTGAGAGGACTCGCTATCGTTATATGACTTAAACACATTGACATGGCACACACGAGTTTTACATCATCGACCTTAAGTACTGATGACAATCAATTTGACTTAATTTCTCCAGAACAGGATAAGGGCCAGTAAACCTAGATGGCACTGTAGACCCTGATACAGGTATTAGCAATATAACCTTATCTCCAACTGTATACTCACAAGCTACAGCCTTTTTATCAAAGATCATCTTCATCTTTGTGATGTGTTTAGCATTTTTCTTACTGTGTCACATGCTTTATGCCACCCTTCACGAAATGAACTGGCATTGGCATAGCCCAACATTTTCTCTTGGTGTCATCTGAACACCCTGAAAGGCCTCTTTGGTCTTGGTCTTTTTGGTCTATGTACTGAATGCCCAAATACCAGCCGTGCTGGGCTAAACTGCAAAGGATTCTGTTTGGCTTCTCTAGCACCAAATTTACCGTTGGCACTCCCTCATCCCAATCTCAGTCACTATCTAAGCAGTATTTTTTCAAAATAGATTTTAACGATTAGTGAAAATGTTCCAAAGCACCCTGAGCACCAAAACCAGTCAGGCTTTAAGAGGGACCACTCCACTGAAACAGCCCTGCTAAGTGTGGTGAACTCCCTACAGATGGCGAGAGCTACCAACAAGTCATCAGTTCTCATACTGCTGGACTTATCTGCAGCATTTGACACGGTCAATCACCGACTGCTCCTCTCCACCCTCTCCAGTCTCGGCATCACTGGAAGGGCACTCGACTGGTTCGGCTCCTACCTCACAGACAGATCCTACGAGGTAGCCTGAGAGGGGAAGTATCGGCTCCTCTCCTGATGAACACCGGTGTTCCTCAGGGATCGGTGCTTGGCCCCTTCCTCTTCTCACTGTACACAACTTCACTGGGCCAGATCATCAATTCACATGGTTTTTCTTATCATTGCTATGCCAATGACACTCAATTGTACCTCTTTCCCACCAGGTGATGACACCATCTCCTTGAGAATCACAGCATGCCTCACAGAGATCACATGCTAGATGAAGGACCAACACCTCCAGCTCAATCTATCCAAAACTGAACTGCTCATCCTCCCCGCCAGCCCAACTATACATCACGACATCTCCATCCAACTTGGCTCATCGGTCATCACTCCAACCAGAACTGCAAAGAGTCTTGGAGTGATCATCGACGACCAGCTGACCTTCAAAGATTTCATTGCATTGACCTCACGGTCGTGCAGATTCACTCTCTACAACATCCGCAAGATCAGACCATACCTTCCAGAGTATGCCACTCAACTACTAGTCCAGGCACTGGTTATGTCTCACCTTGACTACTGCAACTTGCCACTCCAGAGGATTCAGAATGATGAATCTTCAACTGATCTTCAACCAGCCGAAATGCGCTCCCGTGACACCACTACTTCCCTCCCTGCACAGGCTTCCCGTCTCTGCTCAAATCAAGTTCAAGTCCTTGATGCTCACCTACAAGATCATCAATCATCTCCTGGCTACATGAAATCACTCATCCAGACATACACACCCACCAGGTCACTCAGATCAGTGAGGGAACACCGGCTGGAGATTCCATCCCCTTGTGGAATCAAGCACCACTCCAGACTCTTCTACTTCATTGTTCCTTAATGGTGAAATGAGCTACCCAGTGACATGATCAGCTGAGTCTCTCTCGACGTTCATGAAGCGTCTCAAGACAACTGTTCCACACCCACCTCAGCACGTAAGCCTAGCGGTTACATATGAACCATTGCTACCTGATAACCGACCAGATATCACCCAGAGAATAATGTTCCACTTAGTTTTACTGTAGCACTTGCCAACTGTTATATTGTAGTAGTAGTAATTAGTAGTTAGTGTAAGCACTTGGCAAATGTATTAATTGTAGTTGCTCTCTGTAGTAGTATAAGCATTTGGCATATGTATTTATTGCAGTAGTTGCTGTCAGTAGTTACTGTAAGCACTTGGCATATGTATTTTGTAGCAGTTTTTCTTTATAGTTATTGTAAGCACTTGCCATGTGTATGTATTATAGTAATTGCGTCTGTTATTTATTATACTACTATGAGAAATGCATTGGTCTTCCTTGAAGCACCACCTTCAGTGTTACCCTATGCATTGCTTGATTGCTTTCTCTGTCCTGAAAGTTGCTTTGGATAAAAGCGTCAGCCAAATGAATAAATGTAAATGTAAATGTAAATGGAGCCTCAGGAAGAAATAGGTCCAGTCTCATCAGCACCAGCCAGGAGAAAGAACAGCGATCAGCTGAACCGTCCAAACAGTGAGTGAACTAAGATATAGAAATTAAAGGTTAAGTTATTAACATTCCTGGACTGTTTACCACATCAGTGCAACATTGCACAAGGATCAGTAGTGTGTACATTTACTGTTTACTGGCCCTGAGACAGCATCATGGAAGTTTGTACAATACTGTGCAATAATCTAAATTCATGAAATACTCGTAAACCAATTCAAATGTAATGGTCCTTGTGCATAAGAGCTGATGTGTGAGAGTCAGACCTGCAGTTACCCCAAAATATTGCTACAGTGGCAGTGTTTAATGTTCAGTGGAAATGTTTCATTGTCTAAAGTAGAGCTTATGGAGGCTTAAAGGGCCACTCTACTAATATTTCAACATTTCTGTAAAATTCAAACATTGGGATGTAAATAGTCAGTGATTGTCACAAATGAGGACGAGGTGAACTGAGAAAAGCCTATGTGGCGTGAGGGAAAAGCCCAAGCGTGGAGTGAAAGCGAATGAGCAGGTTTCTCAAGCAGTTGGTCTGTGAACGCTCCGGTTGTGGAGATGGGATTTCCACCAGGAATCCACGTTCACACATGCACTCAGTGAAGGAATATAGGAGGCCCAATGGACCGAGAGTACTCACGATCAGGACAGGATGGAGCTTCGGAAAGCCGGTATGATCAGGCATGGAACTCAATGACTGAGTGCCGGTAAGAACCTAATTCCTCTTTATATACCTTCCATGCGTCATTTCCTTAACGGTCTAGACGTCACGTGACTGGTGCATGTGACAGTACCCCCCCCTCCAGGACCGTCGCCAGAGGAGGCGGAAGGTGACAGGGTTGATGCGGTGAGTAATCTTGAAGGGTTAGATGAACCGAGCCGTGAGTTTAGGGGATTCAGTGCGTAGGCGAAGGTTGCGTGTGGATAGGTAAACCCTGTCACTGACGTGGAACAGTCGCCCCAGACGGTGCCGGTGGTTGTGTTGGTTAGCATAGCGAACGTTGGCCCGTTAGATGGAAATACGGGCTTGGTTCCAAAGACGCCGGCACCGACGGACCAAATGTTGGGCCGAAGGAACATCAACTTCCGGTTCCTGATGTTCGAATATGGGGGGTTGGTACCCATAACATACCTCGAATGGACTGAGGCCAGTGGCAGAGGAGGTGAGCAGATTATTGGAGAGCTCAGCCCATATGAGGAAGTCGGCCCAGGAG
>JBBPDA010000019.1:6901878-6928620 GCA_037974385.1 Arnoldichthys spilopterus
GGATTCCTGGTGGGAATTCCTTCTCCTCTACTGGAGCGTTCACAGATCAAACTGCGTGGGAAAACCAGCTCATTTGCTTTCACTCCGCGCTTGGGCTCTTCCCTCACGCCACATAGGCGAAAATCAGTTCATCTTGTCCTCGTTTATGACAAAATGTAATGATTGTATCTGTAAATTTACGTGCCTGGGCAAAAATATTTCATTTAAAATACAATATTTCATGTATATCAGGGACAGGGAGTCCAAGAGAGCATCCAACACCCACCCCCACCCCCAAACAACATCCCCTCCAATCACCCAGTGTGATGTTGGTTGGCTGGTGTTACACAATTGGTAGTTAGTGCTCTTGAAGTATATTAAGTCATTCAAGATATAGTCATGGTAGATTAAAAAGATGCATTCTGCTTCATGTGACTTGTAGGAAGCACATGCTAGTCTTCAAGATCTATAGATGTCATGAGATTGGGAGAGTGTTAGCTAGCTTGCAGGTGAAATTGAATGTGACTAAATTGGGAACAAAATAAGGGGATGAGGCATAAACTGCAACTGTATATTTACACTCATTGTATTTTTAATCTTCTTTCCTCCTTTTAAGAAAAGCTCTTTTAATGTAAAAGCCTACACTGACAGGCAGCTGCTGAAGGGAGTTTTGGAAATGCAGAAGTAGGTGGACATGATCATTTTCTGCACTTTCTTATTTGCTTTTTTTTACCTGCAATGAAATAACTGTACTGTTACACTTACATTGCTGATTGAAGTTTGACTGTGACGCTTGGATCTTCTGAGATTGGCGATTTCTCAGTAAGCATTCAGGAAAACATTGATTAATTAAATATTATGATAATGAAGTAAGAGCATTATCAAGCTTACATTACTTTAACTGGTTATGTTTTTCCCTTTAGACAGTATCAATTGAGAATGCAGTGAACTTAGCAATGAAATTGTTTGTGCTTCCAAAGGTGAATGGTAAGAAGTAGTACTACATACATACTGCATACAATTAGCAAAATAAATGTCCAAAATAAATGTCCTTGTCGCAATATTTTAGGATTGACTTTTAAATATAACCAATACTCTCTTTTATTTAGTCAAACTAAAGGATGGCATTCTGTTGCCCTCTGAGAAGCTTTTCAACATCAGCAGTTCAGTGATGAGCATTGACAATGTGAGTAAAAAATAAAATTAATAATTTAAAAAAAAATAACTTTAACAATAAGATGAGTAACTACAATTCACTTTATTGCAACAATGAATCTGTTGCTTCCAATATGCCAATTTCCTGGCTTTTCATCCGCAGAATGGTTTGTTTGAAGGCTCCAAACAACATTATACTTCCTCACCTTATTCTGTTTGTAAATGAAACTAGGAATGAAAGTTTAATAAATATGAAGGTAGACTGTAGGATGACAGAAGGTAAATACAAATAAAACAAGCTTCGGTATGGGTTCAAGTTGCATGTGCATAATGTCTGTTGTTTTTTGTTTCTGTTATTGTCTGATTGCTGGCAACAAAGGCTCTGTTCACACATGTCTTGGGTGATCTATACAATTAAAACACATTAGACTGCATCTCCCCAACTACCTTTACAGGCGGTTTGATTGACCGGATTGCAATGTGTCTCCAAGACGCACTGTACCCCTTTTCGCACTTATACTTAGTGCTGGCCACTTATAATTGTCTCATGACTCATGTTAATGCCAGGTATATGCAGAGTAATGGTGTTTTCATGAGACACTTTCCTGCCAATATCTTCAACACAGACAATAGCACATGGTTTCTATTATGCAATACTCAGGGTAACCAAAACAAAATGGCTACATTTTTGTGTACAAAATACAATTATTTAAAAGGTTTTCATAAAATGTGTTAAATAGTGCTATTATTAACAACAAAAAAAGGAAATAAGTTGCCTTTTCTGAAAGGAAACCCCAGTTTAGTTCCCAGTAGTTCTAAACAAGTGAAGGTAACTATGTACCCATTAGATAATCTTTCAATCAAGCAGTGTACCACTGTCACCAATTGCAGCACTGGAGTCAGTCAATAGAGAGTAGAGCTTAGCTGCCTAATACTGAATTAGCTAAATAAACTCACATTTCTGCCCCAGACAATTAAGAAAGCAAACTACTTTTTAAAGGTGGGAATTTACAAAGATTGAGTGTTGCCTTTCTGAAAGTGAAAAATAATATTAGACATACTTTCATTTTACTGCATTAGAATTCTTTTCTCTCTTTGCAGGGTTTTTTGGCAATAGCAATGGACATCACTGATCCTTAAGACAGCTGGCAATAAAAGCATCTTTTATACCTTCTTAATATATTAAGGTTACAAATCCTTTACAAATCTATACTGTGAAATATTTCTGAAAGGTTCCTGTCAAGATTGATGTTTCTTTTGTTTTCTTGGATATTATCATTTATTAAGCCTAAATATTGATGTTTATTGTGGCACTGATCAATGGAAATAGTGAAGCAAAGCTCTCCTGTCATTAATTGCACATACATTTTTTAAAATCAGTTTTACTAGTAAATCGATATTTCATAAGAAAATGTCCACTATGACACATTCTAACCAGCATACAGGCTGTCTCTGAATTGTCAAGTTGCAAGCACAAAGTAGGTGGGAACTGCTAAAAAAATAAGACCATACCTACGAATGTGCAGCATTTTCTCTTTTATTTAGAACAGTTTTGTTATTTTCCTGTTATGATTTTGGCAAGGTGGATCAAATATGTGATGTATTAAGAAAAAAAGACTGGTTCTGAGGCCAGTGTAATAAAAAGACAATTTGGAAATAATCTGCTGTCTTTGCCTTGGTACAAAATTATGAGATGTCTTTGGGGGGGCTGGGAAAACTAACCGTGAACTTAGAAACACACATCACACAACACCCGGTGAAATAGTGCTGGGGGTGAACACAAAGTCCACAGTAGTGCCCACAAGGTCCGTGTAACAATAAATGGTGACGGCCCACGCTGTGGAACCCGTAGCCCGGGCAGCGCAAACAACGTCCCTTGGAAGCAGCCCGGCGATCACTGTGCCGAGCCTGCGATTCTCCCTGGCCTCACCCCTGAAGTCCTGGGGAGTGGGGCTTCCGGGGTCTTCCTCTACGACCCGGAAGTGTCAGTGTGCAGGTTTGGCACAGCCGCTTCTGGGGCATGCACGCTGGGCACTGCCCTTCGAGGCGCGGTTTCCAAGGGAGTCTCCACGGCGCTTTCTGGCCCGGCGACTGACTCACCGCGAGTTCGAGCAGCCGACGGTCCCCTCGCCACGCCCCCTCGCGTGTTCTCTGCGCCTGGGCGCGGCAGAGGACCTGCCAATGGCCTCGGAAGGGGGATTAGCCTTCTCCCCCTCCGCTGTGCTCATCCGGGGTAGCCCCCGCGTCGAGTGCCCCTCGGAGCAGAGGCCCAGCTCTGGTCCGCTCTCCTTGGCAGGTCCAGAGCCCCTATCTCCCCCCCACAGGAATTTCCTCCACCTGAAGGGATTGCTCCTTGCCCAACAGGGCGTGCACTGTCAAGATCAGTCCCCCCAGCCTCCCTTTGCTGGCGAGGTCCTGAGCGAGCTTTAACTGGCCCAGGATCCACTGACCTCTGGCACGCTCGCCCCCACGGCTAAGCCAGTCGGCCACCATACTCACGCCCACGCTGCTGCCATCGGTGGTCCGTCTTTCTGTAACGATCGGGGGTGTTTGGAAGCAAACGCAGGCAGGGTGATTGTGAAAGACAAAGGGGTTTTATTAATAGAAACTCAAAGGACAGACACACCGTGACGACCGAAACAGTGTAACAGAAGCACAAACAAAGACGGACAAGGAGGGATGCCCACGAAAGCCCTTCAAACGTTTAGATAATTGCTGAAGCAATTATGAAGCTTGTCGAAGCTCGGGCTCAGCTGTGGGCGCTGGGCTAGGGTGCCCTCCTGACAGTCTGTGTCCATGGAGAGAAAATATAGTTCACATAGTGAAATTAAAATGATGGAAAATGTGTGGAATACTCCTCTAGGTCCCCTGTTTTATTCTGTTTCAATTTTACTGAGTTTTACATTCAGACATACATGTTTGGAGTTTTATCAGTTATTGAGGCTGCATGGATTTATGACCAGCTATTTCATATTGACACACTGTAAAATATATTGAGATTAATTCAAAATGTCAAGGGAGTTTTGAGGTTTCCTAACAGCTGCTTTTGTTATCCTTACTTAGATTCATTTGTTGAACTAACTTAAATCTGTTCATTTATCCAACATCAAGCTGCCAGTGAAAACTACACTTTACAGCTACACTACATTAACTCAACTGGAAGATAATAATTTACTCAAATTATGTTATGTGCTAAGCTACAGCACTGAGAAGCTTATTGGTACATCATAATCTGCTAATCTAGAAGGCAATCAAGCCTATGCCTAATGGAGGGCAGATGTGTTACCCACTATACTGCTAAAATCATGATCAAGAGACCAGAAGTGTAGCAAAATCATTGACATTTCTATTAATTACACACCATGTCCTAACAGGTATGCAATAATTTGCAGGGCTAGGGGGTCTGGTGAACAGCACACACACAAGCAGTTTTATACAAGTTCTTTAGTAATTAATTTAATGCTTATTTATACATAGTGTATGTTTCATGGGGATGATGATGGGACCCAGCAGATTGGGGATTGATTTTATGCTTAGGGAAAATCAATTATTACTAACACTAAATTACTTCTGAATTGTGATTAGACTGAAGGTCATTCTGAGTGGGAGCATTGGTCAGATTGGGTAAATGTAACATAGGCATAAGTTATTTGTTGAGAGGCTAGCATTGGATTTACAATTATAAGTTGGCTAAACTTGATGACTACAAAACCATATTCAAGCTTAATGTTGCCTTGATTCCTCTCAGCAGATTATGTTTGTACACATGAATGCATACAAGTTTCACATTTTGCAAGGAAGGTGTTGAGCCATGCCATGGTTTCTTCTCCTACATTTGAAAGAAATAATGAGATTTAAAATGATTAAGTAATAAGAGCAATAAGCAAAATAAAGGCACATGCATTGTATAGATGTTTTTAGCATACACATACACATTCACTTTCATATTATACATGTGTCATATTGTTGAGGAACAAATAAGTGAAACAGTAGAAAGGGTTTCATGCTCAGTGGCTTACTTACTACTTGTACAATCACATTTGTAATACTCTCTGAAGGTACAAGACTTACTTATATATAGAACTGCCTCAGTTCCTCTAATTAAATGTCCAGAAATGGTCAAAAAATCTGTGCGAAGGAAAAATCATTTTTATATTAAGTCTGAAAAATGAGAACTATCTTAAAATTGAGGTACAGTATTTAAAAAATAGGACAAAAAAAAGTCTAGTCATTTTTCTTCTCCCGTGTCATTTTGATCATGGTTTCAGGCGAGCGGTATAAGAAGATGAGTTTTTCAAACAGTTGTTCCTCTAGTTCCATCTCTCCAGTCTCCCGGACAACAAAGATGTCAGTACACAGTTTCAGCACCCGGTCCACGTTGGGCAGTTCCTCAAACATGATTGAGCGGGAAATTCCATTGAAGAACTCTCGTACGAACTTGCCAATTACCAGGACCACTGACATGTACAGCCCCACGATGCTACAAGAAAAAACAACCAATTAGAAACAAACAACATTCAGCTACAGGAAAATAAGAAATAAATAGGAACTAATGAGAAAGAAGTGAAAAACTAAAATGTTTACCAATATTATTACCCTTTGCCATATGTCAACACCAACTTTTTTTTTCATTTTTCTTTAGGGAATCTGAAGGCTCTCTGTGTAAAATGATAACTCTATGATCATCTCATCAAATGGCTTTCTGTTGCATTACTTTTTTTTCACACATCACATGGTGACACCTCTAGTGCCCTAAAAGAGTGTACATAATTCAATATTCATGAACAACATAAATAAAACTACTTTAAATTTTATGGGCTTATATATAATGATGGAATCTATTTGAGGCAACAATATACCAATGACAATGAACCGTTACCTGAAAACAAGGGGTCATAAATAAATACACTTGGACAATGCTTCTTTATTTATTATCTATTTTTGCATTCCAAGTTGAAGGTTGTATTTTGTAATTATGTTTTATATCCCTTTCAATATTTCTAAAACATTTATGCATATTTGGAAGTAACTTTTTTGTTATGTATTCACAATCGCATATGTGCAACTACAAACACTGCATGCATTGTAGATTAAAGTTCCATTGTGGAATACTGTTGTAAAACTGACCCAAACTCAAATAACAAATCTAAATTCCAAAACTGACCACAACCTTTCCTGTGTGGCCTAAGGTGAGAAAATCTGACAAAGTAATGCCACTTAAATTACCCAAAAGTGCCATCATTAAATCATTAAAATGTACATTATCTTCTGTCTAAACACATTTCTTTACGAAGGAATGCTTTTGAACAATGCACCAGACAGGTAGATAAAAAATAAATAAAGGTAAAATGAAAGCAAGGGAAATGAATGTAAAATAAAAAATGTAAAATCTGAAACAGATTGGTGTAAATTATAAATTCATGATACGATTGGCAATGAGCATGGTAAGTGTTAAGAGAATTCCAAATCTTTCTTACCCATATCCAGCTAAGAACCCCAAGCTGGATGGACTGACTTTATCATTGAAGACCACAATCTCAATGTTCTGGCATCTCATTGGTGGAGATCCTGGAGTGCATTCCTCCACTACCCACCACTGAGGTCCTTTTCCCTCTGTATTCCTATTGGTGCTCCCATTGGTTTGTCTCAGTTTGATGGACAAAGGACGGAAGAAGGCTAAGTGAAGGTCATCCGGGCGATTGGAATGATCTGTAATTAATTTATTGAAGCTGTTAGATTAAACCAAGCACTACTGTATATCCTTCTTGTTCTGTTCAATAGATGTAATTGTTATTGACTTGCCAACAATAAGTCGATGTGCCATTTTAGCCTCTGGCCCAGAAGATCCTCTGATGTATTTAGGAAGCAATTTATCAATGATCCTGTCAGAAATCACAAGAAGCATGACAGAAAAGGCAAAAAATATGTTCAGTTTGGTTAAGAATGACTGGATGTTAAACTGTGACAAAGACAGAATAAGAAAGACCTGAACTGTTTCACTTAAGCAGAAGGAGTCTGTCCAACCATTATTTGTATGGGCATTTTTACTCCAGTTTCAGAGATAAACCTTCATACCTTTAATTTGGTGTTAGGCCTGAATTTTGAACACTCAGGCTCATGTTCCCTTAAAACTTTAGGAGTCATTTTGACTGAGATGATTTCAAAATACACGTCTTTTCTGTTATCAATCAAGGCCAGAATAATTGACGCCAATGGCTTGATGACGCAGAAAGCTGGCTGACATGATTCGCGCACACACATATAGTTAACACACACATATAGTGATGATAAACATGCACGTACCGCATTAGCCCAACTTTGCTTAATCTCTTATCAAGGATACTTCCTTCTGAATCCAGACTTTTGGCTACTGAGGTCACAACTGGTAAAAACTGGTTCCACCTAAATCTGCTATAACCCCTTATAATATGCTTTGAGCAAGGGGATTCATTCAGAGGTTCAGACTTGCTCTAAGGCCTTTGAATCTGCCTGCTTCCCTTCCCTTTTTTTTCTCTCACTCCCTCACTCACTCTATCTCTGTTACTTTGCTCTTCTCTGACTTGGGATCTCAAATCGTTGGTTTCTAGATAGACACCTTTCTCTCTCTGTTAAATAAAACTTTTAAAATTACTTTACGGTGTAATTCTGACCTCTCCTTGAAGACACATCGACACTCGCCAACATCAAATTTATGGGTGAGTGTAAAGAAAACTGTTCTTTCTTTGGACTCTGCATATGACAGAGTGAAAGTGGGACTGAAAAAGAGAAAAAAAAGTGTGTGTTTAGTTGCTTACACTGAGGTGTTTTGTGTCCCTCGGAGCATCTGCACCAAACTGTCTTTCAGCTCTTTGTCCTCATACTTAACTGTGTGTTCACCAGCTGTCTCAGCATTCATCACCAATGAGGCATTTCTGTCCATAACACAGCAGAAACATAATTCCTCAAGAACTTACAATCCAATTTTTACCCAGTTTTATAATGTTTATGTTGCTGTTAAAGAGTAATTCTACATCAAATAGCAGATAAAATGATCACTGTAAAACAACTACGGCTGAAAAAACAACCAAAAGATGGCAGTAGTACAGTGGCTTCAAGTGGCTTCTAACAGTATTACACAATATCTAAAAACACACCTAGCCCTATTGGGATGTTTATGGTTACATGGTTATGCTGGGTTAATTTGCTCTTTAATAATTGCTTTTATGATTTTACTTTTGTCTGCCAGAAATATGCCAATGTCTTTCGCCATCCTCTGAGTGTTGGGGCAGGAAATACTGTGCAGTGCTGTGGGTCAACAGGAGCAGGACTAAGAAACATTGATGTGAGCTAGGCATATGTAGCAGTAATGGGGCATTTTAACAAGAAATTGCTACGCTGAAATCATAATATATTAAATAAATCTCTAGCCCTTCTGTGTGCCTGTTTACCTTAGTAATTCCCAGCGTAGTGTGATATAAATGTGTGAAGAATTGCTGAGTTCCTGGATCATGGCTTTTCGGCTGGCAGGACTGATGCTCCACAGCAAACTGGCATCACTTTTAACCTTTGCTATCACTATGTCCTCAGCCATGTAGTTTACTATGAATTGCATTGCAGACTATTGGAAGGTTAGAAAGAAAAGAGATATAAAAGACATCAAGTAGAGGAATATCCTGCATTTACATATGACTTGCTCAACAGTTCGGTTTTAATCACTAGTTGTATTATGCCTCATTTACCATACCTTCTTAAAATAATTTGTTTTCTTTAAATCCATTTATGAAGTTTTTACGAAGAATCTGACCTTAATGTTTTCTTATTCTGCATTTGTTATCAGGTACAAACAGAACCTACATACACCCAAGAGCACACTTATGCACATTTGAATGCTGGCATGTTCATGCAAAATAATTGGTCATTGTGGACACTACACAAACACTTTAATTCACATCAGCTATGTTATTTGGAAACCAAATGCTATCCAATAATCAGTGATTGATCACAGTATTCATGTCACAAGTCACCCAATGACATATTTACTGCTGCTTCAAGATGTTGCAGGTCATGCCCTGAGCAGGACAGATTTTAAATGAAAACTAAGCCCTTATGTTACACATTTTAAACACATGAACATGTTGAAGAAGAGAACATCTTTAGGTTTTGCACACTGGTTTTAACATGACAATGGGATTCATCACAATAAGAAAACGGTTACGACCAATTCTGTAGTTTAAGAACATGCCATGAATCTGATGTAGATTTTTCTTACATCATCTATTTAAAACAAATTTAAAAAAAAATGTAGGACAGGAATTAGTGTTAATTAACACTAGAGGTTATATAATTTATATAATATTAATAACTTTTAAAATTATTTTATTTTATTTTTATATAATTTATATAGTTATATATATTTATTTAAATTATTTATATAAATACATACCCAAATCTTTCCTTATCCTGCTCAAACTACATCAAGCTCTTCATTAAAGTGTTGCAGACTTTTTGGTGTGACAAATTATGGTTTAATAAAGTTATATTTGCTATAAAAAGTAACCAGTAGCCAGACACACCACCTTAATGGATGCAGTTTGAGCAGGTTAGAAGTTTTTGGGCATGTATTTACATAAATGACTTGGATGAAAGTTGACTTCTTGTGTTTGTTAGCTTCAGCGCTAAACTAAATAAGCAAAATTAAACAACAAACATGTATGGATGGAGAGTACTTCTGGGGTAAGTGCAAATTTGTTGTTCTTTTAATGTTTGTCATTGCCAGTTGGCTCTGTAATTTGGTGAGTGATGCATTACCGGATGGGTGGCATAAACATTAGTCATCTTGTGGTATGCAGCTTCAGAATAAGGCACTAGATTCTGTTCTTGGGCACTCATAGTGAACAAAGGCTGGAAAACATGAAGGGAGAAAAAACCCCAAAACAAAACATGAAATGAGTAAAGACTTCAGTAATACACCTGGACACAAACAAAATAGACTAAAACAATATCAATTTACAAACCTCATATCCTGCTATGCTAAGCTGGATGGAAACATCTAATGGCTGATTGGTTACTCCAGCAACGGACTTGACCAATGACATGAAGAGTAGTGGAAACCAAACAATGCAGATGAGGGCAAAAATGATAAAGCCACCCATGCCGTACTTCACCACCTTCTTCTTTTTTTGTCCAGGAGTGTGAGGATATTTCTACAAACAGTGACAGAGAAAGGTGCAATAGATGCATCTGTTTAAATCTAATTTCATTGATATGTCTGATATCATAAAGAAGGAAAGATTGTCTACTTAAAGGCCTTCCAATAGACATACACTGTATCTGTTCTTTTCACACTACTTATAGGCTGAATAGTTGGCGGCTAAACTACAAAAAGATAACACACCAAAATGACCCATATTCAGATTTGTGCTATACTGATGCCTAATTTCTTTTATTGCGATTATTGAAATAGGTCTCACACAGTGCACACTTCAGATACTGCAAGGTTTTTCTTGTGTAAAGCTTTCCATAAATCCACAATATTTATACAGAACATTGATGCATCTGCATCTATGCACTGCCTTTTAAACATAACTTTGCTCTAAAACTGAAAGAAACTGGGTGAATATGTGGCTTGATAAAGGAGATTTCACTCCATGAGTAAAGGTTTGGCATTGTAAAGTAGCATGAGACACAAATATCGTTTAATAGTTCCATTCTTAAATACTCAGTACAGAGTCATGTTAAAGATTAATAAATTAATTAATAAATATTAATCCCTAATAATGAATTTTTGTAGGAAACCATGACAAGTATTACACATCAGAATTATAAGATGTTTTTTTTGTGTTAACTCACAGAAATGAGAATCTCATTCAAATATAAATGGGTTTTAAACAACTAAAGTTTAATTAAACCTTAAAAAGTCATACTACTGCATAGGATATAAAATAACATAAATAATATAAACAAAATACTTTTTGGAACATAATGTATTATACTTTGCAGATTTATTATATATAGTTATTATATTATTGTTGGTATGTCACGTCTGTGCTTCCGTGTCCGTGTTTTGTTTTGGTTTTCCATGTGATTTCTGGTCTCGTGTCTGTGTTTAGTCACGTCCTAGTCCCTTCCTCAGTCTTTGTCTCTTCTCTGTTGATCTCACTCTGTTGTACCTATCCTGTAGTAGTTTACCCTGTTGTAAGTACCTTGTCGTTGTCACTTAGATGTACCTTAGTTTTGTTGTTGTTCTGTGTCTTGGTTCCCTGCATTCTGGTTTGTTTTCTTAGTTTATGTTACTTTGTTGTTTTCGTTATATTAAATAAAACCCCTAAAATACTGCAAACCTACGCCTCCTTCCAAACACCCCACAATCATGACATGGTATTGAAATTATTAAACCATGACATAGTCAGATCACATATGTAACTTATTATATTTCAGTGAAACATATGTGTGCTTCTTTAAAATAAAGACTGAAGAAAATAGAACTCAACTCTGAATTTGGCCCTATATGATTGCTAAAAATACATTATCGCAAAACCAATGTGCACAAAAATTAGGACATCCTAGAACACCAGTGATGATTAACGATAGACCGAGGACATGGATGTTTTACAGGACTGCTTTGAAACGACCAATTGGCAGGTGTTTGAAGCTGCAGCTGATGATAACATCAGTGAAGGGAGGAAGTTGTACCCACAACCACCATCTACACCTTTGCCAGTCAGAAATCCTGGGTCAATGGGGAGATTCGCTCTAAGCTCAAAGTGCAAACTGCTGCCTTCAACTCAGGGGATCCTGATGCCTACAAAGCAGCCAGATACGGCCTCCGCAAAGCCATACGGGTGGCCAACAGGGATTTTAATCAAAAGGTGGAGTCCAAGTATTGCACCTCTGACCCTAGGAATATGTGGTGTGGCCTAAGTAGCATCACAGACCACAAAGGGAAAAGCAACATCATCCAGCCCACTGCCTCACTGCCAGACGAGCTCAACACCTTCTATGCTCAGTTTGATGCAGCCAACACAGCACCTGCCGAGTGCCCACACCTAGGTGGAGAAGCTGGCACACTGACGTGAGGTGGTCCTTCAGAAGGATCAACCTCCACAAAGCCCCGGGGCCAGATGGTATCCCAGGACATGTTCTCAGGGAGTGTGAAGGTATTCACCAACATCAACCTCTTCTTAAAGAGGTCATTCTAACCTCCTTTAAAGCATCCATCATCATGCCTGTCCCTAAGAAACAAGTGACCTCAGACTTCCGTGCTGTAGCACTAACATCTGTCATCATAAAAGGCTTTGAGCGGTTAGTCAAAAATTCAGTCTGCTCCTCCATTCCTGACATCTTGGACCCGCTGCAGTTTGTTTACAGATCAAACAGAGCCACAGAGGATGCCATTGCCCTGGCAATACACACTGCACTCACCCTCCTGGACAAGGAGAACACTTATGTCAGAATGCTGTTCATTGACTACAGCTCAGCATTCAAAACCATCATCCCCTTAAAACTCATCAGTGAGCTCAGCGACCTTGGGCTGCAGACCTCAGTCTGCAGCTGGGATTTTGACTTCCTGACGGGCAGGCCCCAGGTAGTGAAGATTGGCAGCCACATGTCCTCCTCCCTGACCCTTAACACAGGTGCACCACAGGGGTGCGTGCTCTTCCCCTCCTGTACTCGTTGTTCACGTATGACTGTGCTGCCAAGCACACCTGCAACATTATCATTAATTTTGCGGACGACATGACTATCCTGGCCTCATCACGGACAACAGCATACAGTTATATATATATAAAATGTTTATTTTATATTCATACTCATCTATCATGTTCTTCTGCTAAGTTTACTGGTTCTTCTTGTCCAACATATTACATTGTACTGTTGACCCATTGTTAACATAAATATGATCAATAAACTGAACTTGAACTAGACCTTGCAGGGCAACGCGGGGAAGGTGGAAACGATCTGTGACTATTAAGCATCAAATCTTTTTTCTCAAAACTGTGTTTTTATTGTTTTATTATTTATTATCTAACAAGAGTTAAAAAGTGAAAGTGTGCTGCAAGGTATGAAGGAACACAGTGTACTACTTTTCAGTTAATTTGTCCACATTTAGTACAGTTGTAGTAAAGTCATTGTTAGTAAAGTTGTTAGCATAAGATAAAATAATTGTTATTCATACATCTGTGCAGCTCAGCCTTGCAAACACTTTTACCTTCTCAGATTCCCTCCAGCACTTGAGAATGAATATGTTTGCATAGATGTCCTCAACACAGATCCAGCTAGACAAGCTGAGGGTGGTATCTGTCCACACCCAGTCCATCACTGCACGCAGCTCGGTAAGAAATGGGACCAGCCGAAACCTGAGAGAAAAGAAACAAGCAAAAGCAGAAATAAAAAAGGACATAATTAGTGTTAAAAGTAACATGATTCTTTTTTAAAATTAATAGCACAATTACAATTCCTTAAATGTACTCGCTAATTGTTAGTTTTGTCTTGAATAACAGTTACACACATACACAGACCCTAGGTGGTGATCCAGCACCTGCTTTTTTGGTCTCTGGCTAGATAAGTGGCTTTTTGTTAAGAATTTTTTTTCAACTTGTTTTTCTATTTTTCTACTTTAGTTTTTAAATTTATCTCATTGACCAGTTTCTATATGTCCCTGCCCCACCCTCACTGGTGACAGCCAACTAATGATAGTGCCTGTCCATAGCACTGTCAATCTGATTAAGTCATTATAAAAGCATTTTAATATAGCTAAATGTAGGCTAACTTAGGCAATAGTCCATCAATTAGTGTAACCTCTGGGAAGCTAGTTTGATTTAAAATAAAGTCAATAAGTGAACTCTGGTAGTGCTAGTTTCTTTGTCAGGCAGCTGAAACAAATAAATCTGCATTATGTGATTAATAGTGATAATAGGCATAATTATGCAGTTTTCCCACACTGTCACAGCAACTCTAAAATACTATAGCTACTGTATTAATGCATTAATTAGAGAGCTAAATCCAACATTTAGAAGTAATTCAAAAAGGTATTTTTACTGGTAACTAATTACTTTAGTGGCCTAGTGGTTAGGAAACTGCCTTTGGGACCTGAAGGTTGCCAGTTCGAGTCCCGGCCCGGGTACTACTGAGGAGCCCTTAAACAAGGTACCATCCCACTACACTGCTCCCCAGGCGCAGCTGGTAGCTGCTCGCTGTTCCACGTGTCAAATCTTCACTTTAATTTGCAGTAATTGGTATAGTAACAATTACTTTTAAAAGAAGTAACTAGTAACTCTAATAGCATACCAATTTTCAGCAACTTGCACAACAATACTGCTCATCTATTCTGTGTTTTCAAAGGTACCTTTGAAAAATCACCCCCTCAGACAAAGCATAAAAAGTGTTAATTTTGACATGAATAGTACAAAATAGTTGACCGGGCTGACAGAATGTCTTTTCATGCCTACTATTAATAAACAAAACACCATGTGTCATAGGACAGTACACAGTTCTCTCACTCTTCTTGCTTGATTTTAATCAATATCTTTGTTTCTTTCAACTTTAAACACCTGTGTGTAAAATGTTTTAGAATGTAATTGTACCTGACCCATTAAACCCAGCACAGTCTGTAGCAGCTACACCTACTGAGCTGTAGAGTCACATCGACCTGATTTACAGATTTAAATACTGTATGGAAAATGAGATACAAACAATATCTAGGTGAAGGTCAACAGTGCAAGTATAAGCATGCTGTGTCTGGACTGGATCACTGCAATCGGATCCATCTGACACTTCCATGTGTCTCTAATACATCTCTAGTGGCCACTTGTGATTGGATTTTATGACTGGAGAAAAAGTACAGCGTACATTTACCACAGTCTATGGTCTCAATATGTTTCTGGTCAAGCAAAAATGTCCCACAAGTATTTCTGATTGTAAATGTAAGGGCTGCAGATGTTAATATTGCATGAATTGCAAACACAGTTTGTGGCACCATTGATTGGGCCACTTTCTATCACTGTCACAGATACACTGGGACAGTTCAGCATTTAAACTGCAAATGTTATGTGTATCTGACTCTGCTGTCCACTTTTTTAGTGTCCACTGATTTACTGTATAATTTCAGGCATGAATGCAGCCAGATGCATTTCTAAAAGCAGTTTATAATACATTGAAATCTTTTCCTTCAGCTTTAAGCCCTTTTTTGGTATGGGCTTATTTAATTAGTTTCTTTTTACCTAAAAAAAGATCTGGTATAAATAGTTTAGAGTGCATTACTCACCCCTGGAAGAGAAAGAGGTTGAGGTAATTGTAGTTCTTAGTAAGGAAGTTGCCCAGGACTCGGTTTGGGTAGCCACATTTAATTTGGTATGCTGACAAACCAAAGTATATGCACTTCACAAAATACCATAGCTGTGCAACCTGGTTTCTGTTGAACCTTCTGCAAAATACACATTTGACCAAAGAGTTTGATTTAGCAAGCCTTGAACATTTACTCCAGTACAAATGAGTGTATATGTATATGAGTACTTGTAAACTCATTCAGAAGCAAATACACATTTGCTGACCTTTCAGTGACACCAGGTAAGATG
Source organism: Arnoldichthys spilopterus (assembly GCA_037974385.1). Lineage (NCBI taxonomy): Eukaryota > Metazoa > Chordata > Actinopteri > Characiformes > Lepidarchidae > Arnoldichthys > Arnoldichthys spilopterus. The sequence goes on from JBBPDA010000019.1 coordinate 6,917,565, forward strand.
AAGAACATCCAGAAGTGTATCCCAAACACCAGAACAACCTGGAACACACACTTTCCAAGAAGGGTTTTGCGCAGGTAGAGTGCACGGTCCACTACCATAGTGCCAAACTGAATGAGGAGCATTACCAAGAAGGCCTCAGGGACTTGATCTTCTGATAAGGATTCAGTGATGTCAGCTGCAGCACTATGTTTCTGTATGCATGATCGTAAAAATAAACATGCACTGGGTGACTAAGATAAATGGAAAGTACAAGTACATGTGAAAGTTTGTGGTCAAATTACATGTTATTATAATAAACAAAGTTAACATATCTTCATGGAACTTAAATGAAACATATTTCTACAAATATCACATTCACATTTCACATCAGTAGATATTTAATAACTCTTATTATAAGCTGCTGAATAAATATATGAAATGAAAGGTAATGGACTGTAATGGACTTGTGACCAGTCTAATATGTTTCTCCACTTTTTGCCCTGTGTACGCTGGGATAGAATCTGGCACCCCACCACAGCTCTGAGGATTTGCAGCTAGGAAAATGAAATCAAATTAGAGAAACAATATAAATACGTACATACATACAAATATATATATATGTGTATGTATGTATGTATGTATGTATGTATCAGTGTGTGTGTGTGTATATATATATATATATATACACTGACTGTCTGTAATGTTACTAAGAAAGTTGCAAAAAAAGTTACTGATAATGTATGACAATAAACAGAGGTAAAAAGCCTTACCCCAAAAGCCCAGTATCCAAAGATAATAATGATAAAGTTCACAACATCTATCAAGAACATCAGAGCATACACATCACAGACAGGGCTGTACTCAGGATGGATGATATCATAGAAGAACTGCCTGATGGGTAAGTATATGTGCAGCGCACTAGAAAAAGAAGATAATTAAGAAGATGAAATTAAAATGAATATCTTTGGGCAAATTATGTAGTTATTTAAGCAATATTATAGCATTGTGATATAATAGAATATAATAAAAAAGTGAAAAATGATCAGTAACAGTGGCACAGGTAGCTAATATATCAAACATATTAGCAAAAGTGCTAATATATCAAAAGTATAAATCCCACCTAATTCAGAATTTTTTTTTATTAAAATAGTATTTAAAATTCAAATTTAAGCATTTTAATTTTTTTCAAATTCAATTTAAATTAAAACTCTCAATAAGAGTTTAAAACCAAATTTTCAGTGTACTACCTCTTTAACAGTGAGGAAGAAAAACTATTCAGCAGGCTGGGTATCTTTACATTCAGAACCATATTGTTTACTGATTACACTAGCAGCTGGTGGTCAAGTTTGGTTATTAAGCACTATGATAGAGGCATAAGCAAAGTGGGTAGATGGGCATTTAGGCAAATCTAATTTAAAGAAGAACATATAATTATTACAAAAGTATTTGATTATTGAAGATTATGAAACAAATTTGAGATTTTTTGCATTTTAATTTTGTTTAGGCAGCATCTTGCTGCAAAAATTGATGAGCTGCCCCTAGTTTCCTGCAATTACACCACATCAATGGCTAATACGAATTTAATCTTGTGGTTATAGAATCTTCCGTGTATGTTGCATTTTTAAGCAGAATCATTGTATGTGTAATGATAACTCTAAGCATGTTTCAAACTACAACCTGCATGTAGTACTTTACTTACACTTCTATAATGGCAGCCTTAGCTTCCAGTAGTCTCCCTCTAATCCACTGTCTGATCTGCTCTCTTCTGGATAAAGGCACTTTGTGCTGGTGTTTCTTCTTCTTAGAATGATGATTCTTCACCACCTCAATATCTGTTGAGAATACCAAAGCCACACAAATACATAATCATAGTAATATGCATAATTCATGCATTTTATGAAAAATGTATGGCAGCAGTGTTCACCAGCCTGTTCAGCATCTCTTTAGAACAGGCCATTGAGATGACTGCCTCAAGTCCACTATGATCGTCCCAAAACAAACGGCGGTCAGGACCCAGAACGATTACCACACAGTGACCCTGACCCCTAGAGCTATGAAGTGCTTTGAGGGACTTGTCCTAAGACCCATTAAGAGCAATGTCCACTCCACTCTGGACCAATGCCAGTTTGCTTACAGAGCAAATAGGTCAATTGAGGATGCTTGTGCTTCATACTGCCCTGTCACATCTGGAACAAAGAAACAGCTATGTGCATTTGCTGTTCATTGACTACAGCTCAGCTGAATTGTGAACACTAAGGCATCACAAGACTGAGTGTTGAGGCCTCTTTTCTACTCCCTCTCTACACACAACTGCATACCCACCTATAATTCCACCATCATAATAAAGTTTGCAGGCGACACCACTGTAATAGACCTGATCTCCAACAACAACGAGTCAGCCTACAGAGGAGAGGTCGAGAACCTGGAAAGCTGGAGCCAGAACTATAACCTCACACTCAATCCCAAGAAAACAAAGCAATTGATTCTGGATTTCAGGAGACAGAACATGATCACATCCCTATCAGCATCAATGGTGAGAAAGTGGAGCACAGATTCAGATACCTGGGTGTCCACATCAGTCATCACATACTGTATACTCTAGCTGCATCTTTAAGAACAGGAAGGTCCTCAAGGCAATCATTCAAATAGCTCAAAGATTCACTGGTGCTCAGCTCTCAACATTGGAAACCCTCTTCACACGCGCTGCATCAAGAAAAGCAGAAAACATCTGTAAAGACCCAACCCACAGAATCTTTATCCCTCTGCCATCTGGCAGTCACTTCACAGCCCTGAATGCTTGCACATCCAGTCTAAAGAAGCTTTTTTACAGGAGCACAGGAGCCTTATCACTAGCTCATAGTCAAGGGTAAAGGATGTGCAATCACAGAAACACATGAGATATTGCAATTTTTCTCCAAGTTAAATGTGATAGATGAAAACCCTCAGCATTTTCCACCAGTTCTGTTGGCTCAAGTGGAAGTACAGCTGATAGTCTTCCAAATCTTCCAAATTCTTGCATATGTATTTATGAAGTAAAATTAATACATGTATATATATTTTTTTTTATTTATTCATGTTTATTTACTATTTTCCTGTAGATGATGTGGCAGCTTATTTTCACTTTCACAGAAACATGTTAGTTAATCAGGGTTGTGCAAACTTTTGCAAATGATTGTACATTACATGTCACACACGCACCATGGCTGTCAGAACTGTTGCCTCCTTTCTGGCCACAAAAGTAAGAAGCAGTCGACTTCTGGAATGGGAAAAAGAGGTGTCGTCTCCTTGCCTCTCCCTGCTCTCCTCTTGTACTTCCACTCGGCTTCTTCTTCTCTGTTTTCTTCTTCAGCTTCTTAAAGAAGTCCGGCATCTCCACCTCCTTGTTGTCCCAGAGGCCATGACACTGCAACCCCAGAGAAGGACACTTCACAACACACTCTGCTACCCTTATACCTTTGCATTGTCCTAACAACCACCCAAAAATTTGTAGAATTATTAGCTATTGTAGAAGTAGAGTAACTTTAGTACTGTAAAGTCTAGCACCTTGAGGATTGAACGATGGAAGAAAAGAGCAAGCAGCTGGATGAGATCAAACAGAACGTAGCCATCTTTCTTTTCCACCCCCACAATGTTAGGCAGGGCAAATGGACGCTCTGCATTAATGCCCCGATATGCAGAGGTGGTCCATGGGAAGAAGCCAAACTGGAAAAAGTACTTTACTACTACAGTGAGCTGAAAGAGGATAATGGAGAAAAAACACAAAGAGAAAATACTGTAGAACCATTTGTCACAGAGTAGTTCTAGTTTGTGCAAAGGTGATCTCAGAACACCTTTGGAAAAATGTATAAACTATGCCAAGCTATGTGGTTATCATGTGTCTCTATGCTCACCTCAGTGTAGATGATGGCTGTCATCCAGAATCGCTTGGTGGGTCGAGGCACAGACAGCATAGCCCACAGGAAAATGAGGATGGGGAGAAAAAGTGTGAGTAGAGAGGCAGACACCATGTGGTTAAGGATGATGACGAAGTAGCAGAGCATCTCTGACTGGGAGACCATGGTGTTATAGAGAGCAAAGATGAGTCGCAGGTGCCGTGGCAAGGAACTGTAGAACTTATCAGATTCATCAATCTCAGGAATCTGAAACATACTTTGGGGAGGTGTGGGAGTAAGACTTTGTATAAATAAGGTTTTTAATAGTAAAGTGGGCATATAAAATATATTTAAAATTTTTTGCCTGCTGATGAAAATAATATAAATTATGTAAATATATATTTACATATTTTAAATATTTTGTTGGCAGTATTATACAATGAAAACCTATTTTTTAAGGAAAAACAATAATTATTTTTGAATGCTATAATAGATATTAATTCGTCATAGTTCACATAGAAATAACTACTGGTCCTCTTCAACACTGCTGCTCACTGTTGTACTAAGTATTTGGGTTGTGTCAGGCATACAACTGAAAAAACATCTTTGTAATGTGCAAGTGTGTCTGTTGGTGAGAGAAAGAGAGAGAACATGTATCTCACTTGTTAAGCAGCAGTTCGCTGGCAGTAAGAGCCCTGGTCTCCTGACTAAGTGCTTGAGGTTCTGGAATGTTTTCACTCCTTGTCTCCATGGCCAGAGAATCCTGAGATGATGATTTAGACAAAACACATTTCTTTTCAAACGAATCATCTCCTCGCCCCTCATCTTCATCCTCCTTTTCCCATTCACTATACATTTTGTCTTCTGTTTCTTGCTCCTCTTCTCTTTCAGTAAATGGTTCTTCATTTCTTCAGGGTGAAAAAAAAACAATTTGAGCAAAATTCAAGAGTAGTCTTGATCTTTACACCATGAGGTGTTTGCACCTCAAAATGATATGAATGATGTGAATGATATGAATGGAAATTGGCAGTATTTTTAAATGCCATACATCTTTCTCACTCATTTAAGAACCTTTCATGCTGCCATTCATTTTTCTGAACACGTCTAAAAGTTTTTTTTTAGTTTTAATGACAACTCCCTAGTGCCTGACCTTTGTACATTACAGGCATTTTAAAATCACTTTATACACTTGTCTACAATTAAATTAGTTTTATGTTGTTGAAAGGTTTCAAATTTTATTAGTTGTAGTCACTAAGCTTAACACTTTGCTGGCTGCACCAAACATGATAGTAGTTTCTGTTACTGTTACAATGGTGTGTGAATGTCTCCTCCCCTTGAAACAAGTGGTGTCAAAGCTGGGTGATAGATCTAGAGAGCATAGTCTTGCTCATTAGGGGGTGAACTGAATCAAATGTGTTTTTCCTGAGAATGAACACTAAACACTGCAGGCCTGTGGCCCAGAATTAACTCAGTTTGACACCCCCATACTATATGGAACAGTTCTGGTTCTATTAAGCAGTGAAAGGAGTAGCTCAGCAGGTTTAAAGCACAACAGCAGGCCTTACTTTGGCAGGGGGCTTGCTTGGTCAAATGAAGTCATATCAACATTTGCACATTTAAGCAGCTTCCGATGTAGTTGGTGAGCAGAGGGTTTAGAGAGGTATTGATCCATTTTGGGTGAGGCCAGACAGGGTTCATCCACATCATCTTGAGTAGGCTGACGCGACATCAGCATGGTCTCATCAGTAAGGCAGCTAAAAGACAAACATGCAGACATGCACTTACAAATTAGTATGTCAAGACTTAATGTAGGGACACTCAATACTGGTCTCAGCAGTTAGATGCCAGGTTTAGTATCTCTGTTTGTGCTGGGAATTTATCAATTTTTTAAACAATATATTGGCATAATACATTAATAAAATACAAAGGCAAAGTGCTAAAAATCTAAATTAAAGTTATACATTTTTATGGGTTTTTTTCAGGCACCTGGATACACTGCTACTCCAGGAGAGTTTGGAGCTTGCACTCTTAAGTTTGGAATAGCCCCGAGGTGTGGCAGGCACTGGAGGTGGTAAAGCAGCAGATGCAAGCAGCTCCTCATCCAGCAAAATCTGTGTGTTCTGCCTGGAGAGACAGTTCTGGTAGAACTGAAGGATACTGTCATGGGTCACCTCTTTGCCCTAAAAGAGAGAAAGGACACAAAAAAACTAGACAAGACTTTATTTTTTAGAGTAAAACCAATATCTGTGTGTCAAATCTCTGTGCACCCATGAAGCAACAGAAATATAATAAAACATAAACATTCTGCATAAGACTAAAGATATAACGAGCTGTAACACTAAAACTGATTATGCACCTTCTTCTGTTGCTGACTCAGCAGTGCTCTCTCCAAGCGTAGCACCTTAGAGATGTCCAGATTGTCTTTACAGAACGAGTTCAAGCCCGCAGTCAAGTCATCAATGAGAGACATAAGGAAGATCCAGCTAAACTTCAGAAAGTCAAAGATCCGCTGGTAAACATGCTCTATGAAAAAGGAAAAGAGAGACTTTAATGAAAGCTTCTGCATACTCTGCTTTGAAAATAGAAAATATCATGTAGACAGGAAGCTTAACAAGCAAGCTTCAGTGTTTTCTACCATTAAGGGCTTCCACTTTACTTATTGCTATGATGTTAAAAATTTATTTTAGCTGTGAACTTCATTTGCAGTCACAATTTTAAGGGAAACAATTATCTGTGTTAATATGGTCGTATAAAATCACAGTTGTATTTAAGAACAAACATACAGTTGTAAGTTTGAACAGCCTTTACAACATGTATTTGTCGATTTTGTAGGTAAAAATAAATATATATCTTCTGTAAAGAGCAAACTTACATATAACATTTTCTTTTTGCAAAATATATGAGTAAATTTGAGTTTATTTATTTAGTATATTATACAATATTTAACATGATTTTCCTAATATGGTGAATTCAGTATATAAAAAGTAGTTGTGCATGAAAGTGTGTTTTGTTTTGTAGAGTATGTGCAAATATTTTTACTTATAAAATCAACAACACATGGATTTTGACCAGGGCACCTAAACTCATGCATATAACTGAGGTAAAATAGCAACGCTAATCTAAGCACTGCATAATGTGCATGCATTGAAGTGTGCTAATAATACCCTTCTCTTCAACCTCTGGTTCGGTGCTAGGCTCATCCAACTCATCCTCACTGGACCCAGCTTTTTGTGTACCTGTGGACATTGCCACATTACACCATGTTTACACCACATATTGTTTATTCATATGGCTTACTACTCATAATTACAATTTTCTGCATCTTAACTAATAACTAACAGCATTTAAGTAAGTGTAAAACTTTTCCATCAGACCTGTGGAATTATGTTTTCCCGTTTGTATTTTTACTAGATGTAAGCTGTAGTATGACACCAGTATATTTCTTGATTACTACTTCATAAATACTGTGCTTTTCGACACACTAGTGTTTTTGTTCTACTGTATCGAGATACTCTTTAGGCCAGAAGTATGACTAAATGAAGCAGATTTGGATGCACTATTATTCTTATATGACTATTATACTTATCACAAGAATATATTACAGAACTGAGCCCCATTTTTAAAGTGCTTTATTAAAAACTAACTTATATTATTTAACAATAAATACATTAATATAAATAGAAATAAGTTAAAACAAATTATAATAATGGATAATGTTTCTTAGTAAATAAATGGTTCATTTGTTTAAATTTCTTTATTTCTACTTGTAGGACTTCTCCTAAAATTGAATAATGTTTATTTTAGATTATATTTAAGCAGAAATATAAAATAGTTTAAAGGGTTTGCAAACATTCAAGCACCACTGTAACATTTGTAATGTAAAATAGTATTAATAATGTAATGTAACAAGATCCTATTGAATACAGATGTTTAAATGAATATCATAACAATCAGTTATATGGCCACACTGAAAAGCATTAAATAGGACAAAACTAGCAATTGTGTGACTAGGACTAAATAAAGTAAGAAATCTACATAAAAATAAGTAAATATCAAAACAAGTGTGGATTTAAGTTTGAGTGAGACTGCACCCTGCTCTCTGTGCAGTTCGGCTTTCCTCTTTTCATCTCTCCTCAACTGAGCTTCTACCTTCTCATGGTCTCTGAGAGCAGCCTTGGATCCTGCTACCCATGCTTCATATGCCAACTGTGGAAAAAAGAAAACAAATCAATTAAAGACATCCATTTTTGTGTGATGCATTTACTTATAAATCTTGTATTTCTAACCTGAAAAGCTGATTTTTTCTTTGGCACAAACTCTGCTTCTTTTGTCTCCTCTCCCCCACACTCCTCTTCCTCACTATCACTTTCAAAGAGCCGATACCCACAGGAGTCCCAGACTACATACAAACACATATGCAAAAATATTACATGAGCAAAAGACCCCACCAGTCTATTTTTGCCTTGCAGCTGTGCCTGATATGTCGACTTCACAATGGGATGCAGCTTTCCCAAACTGAAGAATGTGTAATCAAACTCTATGCCAGTAATTCAGATAAACTCACCGGAGGAGCGAGAGACCCATGGCTTCCACCATGTCCTCATATCACTTTCCCCTGGAAAACATCTATCATTAAAGGCTTATATTTAATCATTGTTTTTTTTTTATTTTTATTGTAGTTCAGAGGTAAATTCAGAAGAGAACATATTGTCACTATTGGAATAAAACCTTGTATATTCATTTTGTGTTTTGTTTGTTTGTTTGCTTTTACATCACTTAAAAATGCCAGACACTGTTTAGACTCTAAGCATATCAGTGAAACTGCTCCAAAAATGAGAGTTGTTAAAATCTTGGTACTTTAACTTACATTAAAATTTAAGAACTTCTCCTGTAATACAGAACTTCTTCTGTAATTAGAAACTTCTTCTGTAATTAAGAACTTCTCCTGTAACTGGAAACTTCTCCTGTAATTATGAACTTCTCCTGTAATTGGAAACTTCTCCTGTAAACCTTTTGTTCCAACATTAACGCTACACTGCATATATTTGAATTCTCATTAAAGAGAAATGTATTGGCAGGTTTTTAATTTTTGGACCAAAAATGACACAATGTTGCCATGGAAACATGTAGAATTACCTTTTGGCTCAGTGTCACATTTAGGTATAGGCTCCTGTGCAGGTTGACACTTTTGTTTTGACTTGATTTTCTCCATCCTGTGATTAAAAAAAAAACGTACTACATAATTTGAATGTTTGAAATCTATACACACACACACACACACACACACACACACACACACACACACACACACACACACACATACTGTTTCTTCAGCAGCTCCACAGATTTCTTTTCCATCTCCAATCTAGCTGCAACACGTTTCTTCACCTTTGCTTCAAACAGCTCTGCACCTCTTTAACACAAGAACACATTCATATATTTATTACAAATCACTATTTTAGTTCATGAAAGATTCATATATATTTTTTCTATTCATTCATACATACATATATTTTAGAAAGAGCAGCAAAACATTCACAGTTGTCATCCCCCCAGGGCAATGATGGTGTCTCTCCCAATGCTTGAGTACTATCAATCTGAAAATGCTCAGCACCATACCATCAGAGCTGGTCGAATTTGAGAAGTGGAACCACTGCACATTTTTAGACAAAAGCTTAGGCTAGTCACAACTGCAGCTGTGTCTAAATAGTTGAATAAAGCATCCTTTCCTATTTGCTTGCCCTGAGTTCACTGAATCTGTAGATAATTATGAAAAGTAAAACAGTAAAGGTGTGGAGGGATCTTATCCCCCTTGTGGCACCAGGTATGTACTATATATCATTATCTGATCGTCCTGCATATTAAACATAATTCTCTTTTTCTCTAAAACAACCAATAGGAATAAGTTTCAGGTAAAATGACATATTCTATGAAATATTTAAACTGAAAATGAGTTACCACATCATCTACAGGGAGCAAAGTTTGTGGTCAGTTTCATTTTGTTAAGTTGAGAGAAAATGCAAAAATATTTATTTTTGCAAAGTCCACATTTTATGTTTTATTATCCATCCATCCATTCATTTTCTATACCGCTTATTTCATTTTGGGTTGTGGGGAAGCTGGACCCAATCCCAGCTGACTATGTGCCCAAGGCAGGATACACCCAGGACAGGAGGCCAACCCATCACAGGGGAACACAAAAACAGACAGAAAACCAATTGCACTCACATTCACTCCTATTGGCAATTTAGAGTAACCAGTCAACCTATTGCAAGCCTTTGGACAGTGGGAAGAAACCGGAGCACCCAGAGGAAACCCATGCAAACACAAGGAGAGCTTGGCTGACCTGGGCATTGAATCCAGGACCTTCTTGCTGTGAGGTGACAGCACTTAGGTTTTATTATTTTAAATATATTAAATTCAGCAAACAAAAAGAAATTGGGCATAAACAAGGAAAAATCAACAAAACAAGTCATTTGACCAACACCCAAGACAAAGATGTACGTATGTATACCATCTATCCATAGATGTAAAAGAAAGCTTTATCTATTACTTTCTCACCTGGAGGCAAGGATCTTTGAGGCCCTAAGGTCAGACACAACATACAGGAAGTAGTAGCTAAGGAAGATTCTTCTTTGAGCCAGCAGCACAGCAAAACATATTGCGTCCCACACAATACCAGCTTCTCCCACGGGCAGCTCACACTCATCATCAGGCTCAGCTACATACACAAACACATACACAAACATGCAAACACAGAGTATATGTACATATCTGCCTGGACATAAATGCACAGAGAAAACTACACAAACTACACATGAACAAAGAGAATAAAACACAAGGCCCACAATCTTGGCACCCCAGGCCAACTGACATTTGCAGAAACAAAAAATGAAAAGTACATCCCATGAAAACTGCTGATTTTTTAAAACATATTTAAAAAAGCAAAAATGTCACTTTTTTAATACAGTTCATACAGATGCAGGTGATTTATACTCCAACATAAAAACACATCAAGCAATAATAGCTTTAAATTGTCAAGAGTATACTTACTTTAGCCACAGTAGAAAATTATTTTTATGGATATATTTGACAAATAAAGCTACATTCCTTTTGGTTATGTTCAAGTACAGGTCCTTCTCAAAAAATTTGCATATTGTGATAAAGCTCATTATTTTCTGTAATGTACTGATAAACATTAGACT
>JBBPDA010000019.1:6929763-6948242 GCA_037974385.1 Arnoldichthys spilopterus
GTGTGTGTGTGTGTGTGTGTGTGTGTGTGTGTGTGTGTGTGTGTGTGTGTGTGTGTGTGTGTGTGTGTGTGATTTATGTCACCTCTGTCCTTACAGGTGAGAGGACATCACCATCCACTATTTTTGAAAAACTAGGCGGAATGTTTAATTCTCTTGCAGGACTTTCAGGCTCTTCTCTGTCATCCTTGAAGACAATTAACACATTCAGGTAACATGTATTCAAATGTTAGAAAAAGTCACATCTGTTTACTTCTATGAAGAAAAAAAAGAGAGAAAACACTGAAGAGTTGAGAATGACCTAATTTAAATCACACATGACTTTTGTGGCTAAAATTAACTAATTAGGAAAATTTAAATAACTAGGTACATGATGGTTGCATATTCATTTTGAGCTAGATTTCATGTAAATACAAATATTAATCACTCCACAGTCAGTTTCAATTACCACTATAAAAAAAATCAATCAGTAATAAGCACTTACTGATTTGAACTCCAAAAATGTTTGTACCTTACTTAACTATTGCAATGCATCCAACTATAAAAGGTGGCCTCTTTTTACTCTGCCTAAGTGTATCTCCAGCTAAGCATTAAAACAACTTATTTTTGAATGTGGATTAAATAACACTTTTACTGGTAAATTAACATTGATCTGAGTCCATGAGTCCATATGTATCCATATAGGTCCACACAGGCTGAATATGATATGAAATTAGAAATTGCTCAAACAATTACAGTCATTAAAATAGACCATAGAAAAAGCATAGGCTTAGATTCTGTAAGCATTTGCTCACACTTTTCATCAAAAGAATAACTATTAGGCACTTTTTACCCTGCTGCACCACATTATTCCATAACAAGTCTCTTATTGGGGCTTTGGAGAGAGGTTACAGGCATAGCTTAATTGGCCTCTCATATGCTGCATGGGATGTTTTAGTCTGACATGTTCATCACAGTCATACCACTTCTGCAGACTGAAGCCAAAAGGGTAAGCATCAGCACAACAAAAGCTTATGCTGATCTTGTGGTCAGTGCTCAGTGCAATTGATCCCATGTGTCTGCCTTTGACAGTAATGTCATGTTCTCTGCTAATACAGTGTCTGCAGATATAGAAGTTATGATATGGTAATGGTATGTATTTGTGTGCAAATTTTGAAAAGTTGCGTACCTCTTCAGCTGTGGTAGCCCATTTTTGGAGAAGGGACACTAGTGTATAGTAGAGTACCAGTAACATCAGAGGGTTTGCTATCATAGGCCAGCTAAAGTCTGCCTGCAGGCCGAGACTGTATGGCTGTGATGTGTTTGTGTGGATGAATGCAGTCATTCCAAATAGTCTGGGAAAGAAAGAAAGACAAGAGAAAGAAAGAAAGTGAGACACATTCAAAACATAATGCAATCATTTGCAAATCATGTAAACAAAAACAAAAAAAAACATATTGTCACTGTCCAAGACAAAACAAGTATCTCTAAAATAGTAGCTTTAAATGAGAAGGCAAACATAAAAAAAGTCATTCTGAGTACAAAAGGAACAATTTATTGAAATTGTAGTACAAAAAAACTGTAATTAATAATGGGATAAAATAGGATTTAAAAAATCTCCAGATAATTAGCTCACTTTTACACTGAAAATATAAGACTAAATCTAACCTTTGGCAATCCTGCATTTAGAACTTTGTGCAACCTCTTTTTTTCCAGTATAACAGCAATATGTCTTCTCTTTTACAAAATATTTCTATGTCCTCCAGGATCCTAGGTTTTCAGTTCCAGCAGAGTCTAACAAACTACTGGTGCTTAGATTAGTATTTAGATGAGAAATTATTTTGACAGTCCTTCTGATTACTTTGTTGGCATTGAGGTGGCATCTAACTGCAGTTCTGGAGACTTGGTGACCCAAAATGCTACAATCTTCTGCAAATCTCCAAAAGCAGTTCTTTGAGATTTTTTTTCCTCAAACCATCTTCCTCATGCTGCATGACAGAAGTACAATAAACATGCACCTACTTCCAGACAGATTCCCTACAGCTCTGTTGGTTCATACTTAAAAGTGTTGAAACCAACTGCCCTAACAGTGAATGTGGGTATATTCAGATATGTATTTTTTTAGTTTTAAAAAAAACATATTAATGTTATTAAAAAAATATTTTGTCTTATTTCATTAATGTATTCTGATAAAAAGAAACAAAAAAGAGAACATGCTGTCAATGTGTGCCAATAAGTGTGATGTCAGATTGAGCTTATTAATCACAAAGACAATTTTAACTCATTTTTAATAAGGGTAAAAATTAAAAATTATTATGTGAAACTAAATTGGATATAGACAATATACAGCACAACTTCAATAATTCAAAGACTGCCACAACTGTACCTGGCATAAATGTCCTGAGGAGGTATCAGCTGCTGAAACAGAGGCAACTGATAGAGGTAGAGGACTATGATGTGTCCTCCATTAAAAATAGTCATCATCATACACAGTGTGCTGAAATGTAGCAGATCGATAGAGTAACCCAGCACCCAACACCACACAAGGGTCAGGAATGCCCCAAAATACAAAGCTGATGTCAGGGAGGGTAGAGCTATACCTGTAAATACACACATGTTAAGGCATAGTAAACAACTGGTGTAAAGGCAATTATTACATACATGTATTTACATTCAAATATATATAACTATTTTTTGTCTTTACATTTTTCTGTATTTAAATATCACTGGGCATTCTGTATGTACAAAAATATTTTCTGTATTGTTTCTTGCAAACATCTTTTTACAGAGTCAATACAGTGTGTATATACTGTGTATTGTTAGATTTATCATATTATAAATTTCTCTTTCTGTTTATCTTTTATATTTTCTCTTTATTCTCTAGTTACGTAATTATAGTAATTGTTCAGTCCTAGATGCATTCAAGGGTACATGTCACTGCATGTTGTACTTGTATAACTGTGTGACAAGTAAACTGCTTGAATCTTGAAACTTCATGTATTTATTGAATAGTGGTTCAGTCTGTATCTATCAGATATATTAAATATTTAACGCAGGTCCATTTATGGATAGTACTGGTCAAAAGTTTGAAAAAGCCTGGTTGTTTGTTTTTTTATAATTTTATAGACATTTAGATCTCAAGCCTTGAAATTCTTGAAAAATGTTTCTAAAACAAATATCGAAAATGATTATTAGTTGCTTCTCCATTGATAAAATAAATAAATCAAAGTGTGTGTGTTACCTGCCAACCCCAGCAGTATGGTCACCACCACTTTTCCAGCAGTGTTCATGACCGTGGAAAGGAGCAGTCTTAGACCGGCTGCAAAGACAATAAGCTTTTGCACAAACTGAGGAGGAGTCACTGGGGGAGCTTTACTCTCTTCAGAACTGTCTGAAAATGATCTCTCACTCTCGTCTTCATATTCCGAGCCAGATGTTTCGTCATCCTAAATGACCGAATAAAATAAGCAAGTGTTGTCACATTGCATGTTTCTTAAACCTAAAGATTTAATGAGACTGTTTACACCTTGCACCTTGTTTTCACTGAACAGATCACTTTAAGATTTTACTTGGCCACATGAAAGCCAGATGTAAACCCACCCTAGGATGCACTGTGATCGGATTATAGTCTGATCTCTCAATCCCAGGGGGGTTACATTTATTAGCATGTCATCATACTGCTTATTATGAGCTAAAAAGAAAAAAAAGGAAAAAGAAGAAAACATTTTTTTTTTTTTAAATAAAGCTCTTTACTTAAGTTTTTGTTTGGAAATTGAAACTAGAAAACTAGTTAAACTAGTTAGCTGATCATGGGCATCCCTGAGGTTTTCAGCTACAGGTTAGCACTAGTGCTCTGCATTGAACCAGCAAGCAGCACAGATAAGTACCAGGCAAAAATGCCCTTGACCAATCTAATGACTGTTGCTAGGCAAAATGTTAACATTGCTTTAAAATAATTGGCCACAGTCACTCTTGTCTAGTCATGTGCAGTTAAAAAAGTTATGTGCATTTTTTATTTATTGTAGTTACATTAAAAAGAGATTGCTTAGTAGCTCATCTGTACATACTGAAAATGAGTCCCCTATGAACAGAAATCATAGTGGTATCTAATGTATAGACAAACACTGGCATATCTATAAACAAAAAACAAAATTTGTATGTAACTAGCATACTTACATCTTCTAAATAAAACATTTTGTGTATTTGAGGCAAGAAATTACATATTAGCCTGAATGAGTGCTGTCATTAATAAATGTGTTTGTTACATATACATTTATGTTCAGCCCAAAAATTTCAAATCTGTGGAAAATAGTTGGGTGGGAGTGTGGGACTGACCAGAAGTTATGCAAAACATTTGGCTGAAGTCCTTGCTGCTCAAAGGGGTCAGTTACTGAAAGCAGAGGTTCACACCTTTTTGGCAACAAGATATTTAGGGCGATTTTTAGTGTTTTTGCTAGTTTATAGAATTTAATCTGTTATGTTGCTTTGTGACGACATCAATATTAAAAAGTGCTATACAAATAAAATTGACTAGTCTTGCATTCCTTTATTTCATGCCATGTGTGAACATTTTGAGGTAAAACTGGGTGCATTGTCGGTGCATTGCTATTCGAATGGCAGTGAAGTCACATTGTGCTTTTGACAAAAACCATGTCTAAAATTAATAGAGTTAGGACAAAAATTTTGCGCCTTGTACTCGTGCAAAGTCAGATTTTTCTGCTGTTGAAATAGCAAAATGGATTTGGACACACCCATAAATGTTAGTTGGGCTTGGAGCTTTATGCTTTGCATAAGATCAATAAAATGGAGCCCCTAAAGTAAATGGATCTCTTTGTTAAATACATTTTTTGAAACTAAACTGAGCTGTGATTCAATGTAAAATTTGTTATTTTTTTCTCTTTTTTGTCTGCTTAAATAAAGACAACTTGCAACTGCATTTAAAATAAATGTTGGTTGTGAGTAAATATGTGACTTCTGTGTTTTCTGAACTGCAAGAATATGAGGAAAAAGTAGAAAAAATGTTTTCTTTAATGAAACAGAAGGCTGTGTCAATGTTCAGCCCATGCTGTCAAGTAAATGTATTACAGTTTTCATTAAAAGTGAGGTCTGGTTTGTTCTATCTGTTCAGAATGATTTTTTGTGTTTATGTAGTCCCGAGGCATGTTCTGTACCTCAGTTTCAGAGAGCTGAACACTGTGGTTGTGGTCATTAATAGGTGGGGGTCGCAGTAGCTTGTTACACAAACGCCGTATGAAGAACGTTGACAGAAACAGGCCAAAATCTGGCATCAGGAGGCGTAAAATGTTCCCAGCATCCACATCACTAAACCTATAGGTGTTATGAATAAAGAAAACAAATTGTAAACAATGAGACCAAGAATCCAATTTCACTTTATAATATAACACACCTCATTCAGCCTTTCATGTTATACAGGAGCATACAAGACAACAACAAAAGTGTGGTAAGGTAAGTATATGCTCTGGCACATTTTCATTCTTTGAAGGGTGGTGTCCAGTACACAGGTTATTTCCCTGCTCAATCACATTTGATTCACAGATTTAATGGATGTGTTTGAGTAGGGGACTCTAGGACTGGAGTTGTGCACTCCTGTGCTAAGAACAATGAAAGGTCAAACAAATATACTTTGAGCTCCTCAAGCATGAACCCTTCAGTAGTATTCAGTACACATTGAAATCTTTCTGTGATGTTTAAGCTTAACAGTAGAGTTTTTGGTGTAAATGACCATACCCCTAACCAAACATCACAGAAGAATATTTTGTACATTGTTCTAGAGAGCAGAAGCAAATACCGGCCCTCTCCCTATATATATACATGTATATTTATGATACATATATACACACCAATAAGCCATAACATTAACATGCCCATTATTGAATAGGTCTCCCTCATGCTGCTGAAACAGCTCTGATTGTGGTGCACTGTACCTATGACGTTCAACAAAAGACCTGCTATTTTGGGGATACTCTGATTTTTTTTCCTGCTACTGGTACATCAACTGAGTGTTCAATTGCTGCCTGATAAAAATCACACCCCAGATGAATAACTAGTAATGAAATAACTAGACAGTCAAAGTTATTCATTTTACCCGTCTGTGGTGTTTTGGTTGTTATTGTTGTTGTTGTTGTTGTCGTTGTTGTTGTTGTTGTTGTGTGTGTGTGTGTGTGTGTGTGTGTGTGTGTGTGTGTGTAAGATCAGTAATAAACTGTAACTAGAATGTTGAGTGCCTGCCAAGCCACCTTAAAATTATTTCATACCTCACAATACCAAGATGATAGAGAATATTCTCCCATGGGCCACTTACTGAAAAAGAAAAAGAAATCAATTAATAATTTAAAGAAATAATTCACAGTTCTGTAGATTTCATGGTCTTTCAATCAGGTTTAATAGTCGGATAATTCACTGTTATGTAAAACTCTTCTTTAATACACTACTCTTCCTTTCACAAATATCTGCACCCTTTGTAGCTATAATCAGTGCAGAAAAAACATGAGCTATTGTCCACTTTTGTACAAATTGCAAGTAATAAAGTGTGTTTAATAAAAGGTTAACTGCTCGACATAGCATCCATAAAACTGACTATTAGTAATAAAATTCTTTACAAAATGAGTTTCTTGAAAAATCTACTGCATAAACATTTGGGTATCCATGGTTTTCCATCTGCAATTTCATTCATGTCACAATTTCCAGACCTTTGGCTCACCTAACGGAATAAGTTGATAAATATACTTTTTTTTAAACATCTTTGCCATTTACATTTTCTATTTAGAAAGGCTCTATAGCACTGATATACTTATGTAAGTAATATATGCTAGTTGGGTTTGTTGTAAGAGGCATGTAAGGATGTTCTGTCACATAATACTACATTTAAGTTCCCAGAAAGTTTCCCAGAAACAAAGGTTTTTCTATAAGTTTAACATGTATCTGATTACACTGAAGATCTACGTAAAAGATAAAAGATCTCATAAAATATTACAGACAGCTTCCATTTCCATAGCCTACACTGACAAACTTTTTTTGAAGCATTATAACCTTTTTTTCATCCTTCCTATAAGTAAGTAGCTTGTGTGGAACAGAAAAGTATGGAGTGCCTTTTATTATTTTGCCAGAAAAACAGTGTTTTGCCCTGTCTAAAGCATTATGCACTTACAAGGTACCTGCTCATCGCACCGTTTTGCTGATTTGTATTTAATTGTAGTTGATAAGTATACATGTCTAGAAATCCCTATTACAGTTAAACCAACACTAACTGGAACCAAGTGGAGGAAATTATCTTACTGTCTTTTGGGACATATGCGAAGGTGATCTGTATCCCACCCTGTAAAGCCAAAAACATTACCCCAGTGGAGCACACAACAAGGAGAAATTTGTCCGTCTTTCCTGGAGAAGACACACACAAGGTATCAGGTGTATTTAAAGTACAGTGGAAACAGCCCATACACCAGTCTAACTACTAAACAGCATGTGTAAAAGCGCAAAACTATACACATTTCAGTGATCCCAGTGCATGGCTTCTTTTTCCTCATTTACAGAGCCCTAAGCATGTCCCGAGATATCCTCTATGGGCCACTACATCAGATTTTAATTAGTTTATGAGTGTCTGTCTCTGTGCAGAGAGCTTAATGGCTCAGGATTGTGGGGATTAAAAAGGAAAGGCAGCCATGCAACATAGACTTTCTACTTGCAACTCCAGGATGTGGTCAGGCCTTCTATCTTCTATTCCTGAATCAGCACTTTGGTGAAACAATTGAAAGTGCACTCATTAGTAATATAGGCATGGGTCACCTGACAGTAAAATTTCTTACAAATTTTTATTACACTTTTAATATCGGTTTTTGGATTTCATAGATCTGTGAGACAGTTGTTGTTGTAGCAAGAAATACAAGATGTACATTTATAGAATACATTTATCTTTGATAAAAAAATCAAATGACCACATGACCAAAAGGTAAAAAAAATGTGTTACATATTAGGCATTATGCTTTATAAGAGTGTTTGGATTTTGATCTTGTGTAAAAAGTCAAAGCAATGAATGAGAGGATGAATATAAGAAATCCTCAAAAACTGTTCAAAGGTTTACCACATAAACTGCATTAATCCCTTAACAAAAGACTCACTATATTATAGGTACACTCAGATTTTCATGATATTTAATTCTTAAGAACCAGGCTAGTGGCTGAATAATGTAAGGTTTTCCTAAAGACACAGCCTCCCATAAGTTGCATTTTCTATCTTAGTACTGAACTATGCCATATTGTCAATGACAACTCTTCCGCCAAAAATAAATGAAAAGAAAAACGTTTGTAACCGATGTAAATTAATGTAAAAATTCAATAGAATTAGAGCAAAAGATATGGTCTATTTGCTATTTTAACAATTATAACACAGTGTAAACAGAAGAGGCATTTTCAAATCATATAAAATATTCACTAAACTACATGAGAAAGATTCTTTTAATGGAAATTTTAAAGGGCCCATTGTAAAGTGGGATTTTCAGAATGGGACCCACTTGCAGGAAAGCTAAGGGACACCTCCCCACCTGGGGTGCAAACACACACTGCCATGTTAGCAAGACAGGTATGCCATGGCTTGCGTCACAAAGAGAGGGAGGGGAGCTCTGCAAAACCAGATGAGTTAAAGGGCCCTGTGAATATGGGTGGATTTTTATGTCAGTGGAATACAGCATGGTGGTTGCTAATGTTTGTAGCTTAGCCTAGTTTGCTAGATGATAGCAGTGAGCTAGGCAGCCGGCCCTGGGGCACCACCAGTAAGGGAAAAGGCTCCTGGGTTTAAAGGTAAAGGGAAGGGTCTCCTTAAAGCAGGTGTGAGCTCCACCAGCCATATCGACCCTCATGTAGGAGCCCACCGAAGCTAGACATGGACCTTCCCGACCACTGGCCCTTTTCGGGAGTCCGCCTGACACTAGCTGTGGCACTCGAGGCATACGGATGATTTTTGAAGCCTATATTTAAAATATTATGGGGTTGTTCAATTAAACATTAAACATTACTGTTATTGCTGCCCCGAATCAATAGAAAATGTAGGAGGAAAATCTCTTTTTGATGATTTTAGAAACAATGGTGAAAAAAAAGGTTTCTGCCAAGTCCATATTAAACTAAAAAAGACATTTTATTTTGAACATTTTATATATAATAAAAAATATATGCTCAATTTGAATTTGATGTCAGTAACACATTTCAAAAAAGTTTGGACAGGGATAACAAAAAGCTGGAAAATTTATGTAATGCTAAAGAAAACATCTGGTGGAACATTCCACAGCTAATTTGGTTAATGACAGCATGTCGGAAAAAGGAGCATACCAGAGATGAAGGCCAAAAACCAATATCAAATGGATATGGTCTTTGGGCCTTTGTCTATATCAGGAACAACACTTTCAGATCTGCACTGTCCCAACTCTTTTTTAAAACATGCTGCAAGCATGAAAATCTAAAGGATTTTTAAGATGTAATATTTTGTTTTTATCTATTTTCAAATAAAAATGGGTTTCTATGAAAAAAGATCAGATACATGGACCAATTAAGTACACATGTACATTTATCACACCTTCAAGTCCATAAATTCAGACTCAGGTGCTCTAGATTGATTGTCATTGATTAGAGGTAGGGTGTAAATCAAAAACAGCTTTTTAGGACAATAACCTTATACAAGCTTTAAAGCATGATGGAGGAAATGTTATTGTTTAGGACTGCATTGCTGTCACCTAGGCAGCTTTCAATTACTGATTCAGGTATGATTTCTGCATATCAAATAGTAAAAAGATAATATAAGGCCATCTCTTATAGCAAAAATGGACCTTTCAACAGGCTAATGATCCTAAGCACACTAACAAATCCATTTAGGAATGGCTTAGATAGAAAAAGTGGAAGGTTAGGGAATAGCCTAGTCCCGAATGGAGTCTTGAGTATTGAAATATTGTGTGGGATTTAAAAAGGGCAGTACATACAAGAAGATCTCTCAAAAAGGGGCATCACTGTAGTACTAACTTCGGCTTCCGGACATACCCCCTCCCAGATGGCACAGTTCAGTGGGTGTGTAGTTTCGTGAGCATTATTGCTTATGTCCAGGCATTTGTGGTATCTCTGTATTATCATGGAATGCCCAAAACACAAATGCAGGTAAAATGGAGTTTAGTACTTACAGTTGTAACAAAACTCCTTTTTACCTGCATTTGTGTCTTGTGCATTCCATCAAGCCTCACACAAGCATCTTCCAACTAAAGGAATTGTGCATGGAAGAGTGGTTAACAATTGTATATATACATATTTTTGATAAAGTTGCTTTGTGACAATGTGAGTTGTAAAAAGTTCTATATAAATAAAATTAACGACTTGATTTTTCATATTGCATTCCAGGCATTTTATATTATTTTTCAATTTTTTTTCTTTTTTAATGAAAAAGTACAAATATGCCCCATTCCCATGATTAAAACTTAATTAATTCAGTTAATTAAGGTTAGAACAACTGGATCACTGATTATCAAAAATAAATGTACATGTACAGTACTTTTTTCTGACAGTGTGTGTTGAGATAAAGGTAAAAATATATATTTCCTTCTCTGAACAGAGATTATTAAGAGACATTTTCCTATTTACCATGAGGTGTTTTGTTAGTGTATGTTTTTTAATTAAAAACATTGTGATTAACCAATTTTACAATTAGCATTTTAGCACAAAGTCATGCATGGAGTTGTGTGAGAAAATAAAGCAATGTTATCTTCTCTCACGCACTGTGAATATCTGACATGCATTTACCATCAAACCAATAATCTAGAAGCTTCATTATGCTTTTATGTGTCAGCATATCTGAGCATCTGAATGATAAAAGTACTTCATGCTTAATTTGACCCTAATTACAGTTTCTTTCAGTACAGTAATATGTACTAACACACAAAAGAGCATCATCTGCTAACATAAATTGAAAGCTAATGTTTTATCCCCAGTGTGTGAAAGGGGAAGGCTGTTACTAGTGGGAAAAGTGTTGTGTTTTTGTTTGTTTAGCAGAAAACCAATTCTATTCATTCACAGCATTAGCTGAAGCAGCAAATGTGTTTCCGATAACCGGATTTTCACTAAAAGCTTCATGTCGTTTTTCCACTAAAGCTCCGGTCAATGCATCTCAATTATAATCCTGTTTAATCAGCCTTCACCTCCAACATAGTGTGCGAGGGTATATGTGTGTGTATGCGTATGTGTGTTTAAGTGAGGTGGGGAGAGGGGCAGGGAGTGAAAGCGAGAATTTGAAACTTTAGAGTGGCTGAGGAAAGTGAAAGCATTTGAGAGTGTGTGTGGGAGGGGGGTGTGGGTGCATGTGTGTTAAATTTCCAGCTATAGAAAGTATAAACATTCTAGCATTGTGATCATGTTTTTCATTCCATTTGGTTACTGAAACGTTTCACTCAGTCTAAATTTCTGGCAGACACCTGGACTTTACATGGGCATTACACAGAAAATCTTCACTTGCTGCACGTTTGCTGGCCATTATGGGCAGGGGTAGCCTAGTGGTTAGGACATTGCCCTTAGGACCTGAAGGTTGCAGGTTTAAGTCCTGGCCCAGGCACTACTGAGGTACTTTTGAGCAAGGTACCATCCTGTTGCAGGTTGCAGGTTTAAGTCCTGGCCCAGGCACTACTGAGGTACTTTTGAGCAAGGTACCATCCTATTAAACTGCTCCCCGGGCGCTGTTGATAGCTCCACTACTGTAGTGCACATGTGATGGGTTAAATGCAGAGGTCACATTTCATTGTGGTGCTTCAGTGTGTTCATAATGACTTTCACTTTACTATTTTCAGAGAAGCTACTTGGAATATCAATTTAAAGTTATTTCTATAGTGCTTTGTTTTACAACTGATGCTGTCAAGAAGAAGCTTTACAGAATCCAGGTTCAAGCCATGATTGGGGATGCAAGCTTTAGCAGACTTTGCCTGTGGAATTTCTCAAAATACAAAAAGCATGTGACATGACATCAACAAAACAGGAGGAGCTCCTGAATTGTCATTGTGAACAGACTGAATCACACAAAGCGCACCACACGAAATGTGACCTCTGCATTTAACTTATCTCATGTGCACACCTTTCTCAAGGGTATCTCAGTGGTGCCCGAGCTGGGTCTTGAACCTGAGACTTTCAGTTCACAAGGGTGAGCTTCTAACCACTAGGCCACCACTGCCTATACATGTGATTAAACTCTTATAAGGTAACAGTTCAGATAAAACAACCAGGTGAAAACTGGGTCATTGGGCACTTCAGTGAGCATCACAGGACATAGGTCCAAATATGCACTCAACTCAATTTCTATTATTATATTATATTATATTATATTATATTATATTATATTTATATAGAATATGAATTATGTAAATTAATAACATTTATTTGATATAGTTTGACATGCTACCTGTGCTTAGCCCACTTGCCCAAACCATGCTGAGATACAGTACAAACATACAGTTACATTTAAATTTACATTTATTCATTTGGCTGACACTTTGTGATGTTCAGGATACAGGAACAATCAAGCATTAGAGCTGCAAAGGGCAACATTAAACTCTCTTGGTAATAGAATAGAATACAGATGGCAAGTGCTACAATAAAATCTGCAAGTGGAACATTACTATCTACATTTACAAAAGACAGCAATATATTGTGCAAGCCTAACACAAAGAGAAAAGGCGAGGGAGAAAAACAAAGCATGTGGATGTACAGTACAGAACACTATACTATAGAAGGGACGCTGACACCACAACTCTTAATTCCCCTCTATAATTACACTGTAATACAACATTGATGAGCCCACAATGGACTAGCCTCTTTACAAAGTACATAGCAGCAGAGACCACTTCTTTAATTTGATGGCATATATTGATCAGTGGAGAACATTGCTTACTGATTACTCTAGCGAATACAAAGCAGTGCACAAGCTTAATTAGAATCTTTGCAATTTTGACCTCAAACAAACCTTCTAAAAACCTTTTGTGATGTCTGAATTCATTACAGTTGCTGTGTGTGTTATAAAGATATAAACTCATCCTCCTTTTTCACTAATGCAGGACCAGTTCCCTACCAGTGTGTTAATACAGAGGAAAAATTCGCTACTTACTGTTCACAATGTGTGTGCGTGCATGTGTATGTGTGTGTGTGTGTGTGTGTGTGTGTGTGTGCCATCAAAGTTTGACTTTCAGCTTCCTCTGGTAAAGTTGTTTATATGATGGGAAAACATTTTTTGTCTTCTTTTTTGATATAGTACCCAAACATTGTTAACATTTTAAACATACACTTCACTCCACATTCCACACAGCCTATATGTGGAAACTAGCCTGCAAAAACAGCCCATTTTGAATTTACAATTTTTGTGATGTCACAAAAACCAGTGTATTCATTTTCACCCACGTATTCATCCTTAAGTAGTTTAGCCATTTGTGCTGGGGTTATGAGGAGTGTTTAAACCAGGACTACTTTTAAAATTTTTTTAAGAAACCTACTTTTTAATTGTAAAGGATAAGGAGAGGTTGGAAACTGTTGTGTAAAAACTACTTTTGGTACATCAACCCACGCAAACAAACTCAGGGCAAAACAATTAAAATGCAATATAAAGGTATGAAATGGGCCCTTTAAAGACACATAACTGGACCATAAGACCACTGCTCTGCTTTTAGGGGTGGATTTACATTGTTTATACCAATGTGTTCTCTATTACTGTGCCCAAATGCTGCACAAAATCAATGCATTTAGAATTAAATCATAGTTGTCATCCACTTGGTAAGTCTGTACCTTTATTATATAAGGTTTATAGTAGAACAACAGTGTTTGAACTACTGAATTTACTTACTACATGTGAAAGACAGCTGCTCAGCCAGCTTTTTTTCTGAAATAAGGGATATTAATAGGGAAATGTATGCCTATTGCTGTAGTAACAGCCTCTATTCTGGTTCTGGTATAGTTTACATTAGGTGTCGAAACATTATTGTGAGGATTTGACTGCATTCAGACACAAGAGCATTAGTAAGGTCAATTAATAAGGTTGCATTGTTAGTTCTGAATGACAAACACAATTACTTGTCAAGAAACTCATCCCAAAGGCACTTGGTGGAGTTCCATTACCAAGCAGTTCCAGTTTTTAGACCCCTCTTGCTAAGTTTAGCATTGAACATGGTTATTTAAGGTTAATTTAAGTCTGCTCCAGAGCATAGCATTCGATAGGAAGTGCTTTTCTATGAAGAGTATACACTTTACCTTAAAATAATTTACTAATCAGAATAAGTGTTTGGATACTTTTGGACCTATACTGTATATAGCCCAGGTGTTTATACAGGTGTCTAGATCTAAATCTACTAGATCTACTAGATTTAGTATAAAAATACAGTTGCTATGTGACTGTGTAGATACTGACTACAACTGGTTCAGTGCAATACACTCTTAGTTCTGTCAGGTCAGCTAAGCTGTTCTAGTTTTACTGTTCCTATACTAAAAGCAAACATACCATGATCACTTACCCTTCATGGTCGTCAGAGTAGGGCTGGGCAGCAAAGGTAAAGACAGCAGAAACAGAAGATACACGAGAGAAAGCCCATTGTATCGAAACGCTATCGCTGTGGAAACACATCATCCAGATTACCAAAAAGCTCAGGTGAAAAAAAAACATGATTAAAAATTTACCTGGTTCAAAAATGAATGTTTTCACATGAAAAAAATTCTGCATGTTGTAGCAATTTTACACAGTCAGCTCTAGAAGGCACTTTAGTGTAACCTTTCATTCTTTCATTTAACCACAAATATAAATTCCTGGAGTTTTTTTTAGATACATTAAACACAACACACTGTATTTATCATGTGCAATATAATTATTTTACTTTAGTTAGTTAAGACTGGATCTTGTGTGTAAATTTATTTAGATTTTATTTTATGTATATATAGTCAGTATGTAAATGTGTGTACATATAAGGATGCATATAAGGATGCATATATGTGTGTGTGTGTGTGTGTGTGTGTGTGTGTGTGTGTGTGTGTGTGTGTGTGTGTGTGTGTGTGTGTGTGTGTTTGTGTGTATTTTTCAGTTGCTGTAACAGGGGATCAATAAACGTCTATTCTATTCTGTCCCCAAAGGTTGTGTGCTCAGTCCCCTACTCTACTATAACCCCAACTGAAAATAACATAATACACATTCTACCTGCCTGCTATACACCTTCCATTGTGTTTCTACCCAAAAATATGTTTACAATTATGTCATTTTTTACTTTAGCATGTATTGTAACCTATATGCACAAGTATGAACATTTAATATTCTGGTTCTTCTTTAACATATTTTTCTTCTATATACATTTTTTTTAGATTTAGCTTTCTTAGTTTCTTTAATTTTTTAGTTTCTAATTTTAGTCTAAATAAAGTGTCTCAGGAATGATCAAGGTACATTTCATTACATGTTGTACTTGTATAACTATGTATGTGACAAATAAAACAATCATGAATCTCTTGCCATCAGTTCATGAATGAGCTCAATACTGCTGGCCATACCATTAAAGCAGCTCTCTGTAAGTTCTTTACAGCCAAATGCATAATCAAGTGAATTGTAAGCATTTATTAAAGGATTGTTAAGTGCAGGGGGAATAAGTGCATAAAGATCTCCTCAAGGCACATCTTAAATATAACCTGCCTTTCTATTCTCATACTTATAAAAACACATTTATGCCAGTAACAGCCTCTATAATGACTGCCGACAAGTCAAATCCTTTATAATATTCTCACTGCTCATTGCACTACCAGCATCCAAGAAGAAGGCTTGGCACTATGAACAGTTTAATTTTTTTACATTGTATAAAACCAGAATTGGAGGAGTAAAATGTCTCACTCACCTGTTAGTAGAAGAAGTGGCAGCAGCAAGTTATAAAGCATCCCTACTACAACATCCCCTGCCATGTTTGCACTATGCAAACACAAACTCACTTAATTCTAGAGTGGGGAGCTGAGTGGGGAGCTGCAGAGAAACACCCCTCTGCTACAGCAAATCCCTGTATTATCTTCCACGGGACAGCATACACACATGACAGTGATAAAAGACAAAGCATGTGGGAATCAAGTGCCTGAATGTATTGGTTTTTCTGCAAGGTTTTTCATGACGCTATCATATTTTTAAAGCAAAGGAGGAAGTGTATCTAATATTCATGGAGGCTGGGCCATTATCTACTGATGCCTGGAGCCTGTAATAGTGCCCAGAGCGCTCTCGTCAAAATATAACACGTTGAAGATAATAGACACTGCCTCACCTCTGAGGCTGCAGAGAAATGCAAAGGGTTTAAATATGGATTGAAGCAGTGAACAGTTGTCTATCAAGATTAAAAATATAAAAAATTAAGATCCTGATGTTTTAGTGAATATAGGACGTTCTTTACTTTATTAAGATGTAATGTAGTTTTAAAGGACTATGGCAGCATTTTACTGTAGCATACAGTGATTACCACAAATAATGATTTTAACATATTACCTTGTAAAAAAAATGATATTTAATATAGTAGAAGCAATGCGCAAAGGTGCTTCTGCAGTTTAACACCTACCTATTGGATTCTATTGCAAGTGTTATCTAGTTCACCAGGATTAAGTTCATTTCTAAGAACTGGGAAAATAGCTTGGGTCACTTATTGTTTTAATGATAATTATCGATAAACATGAAATCAAAAAGAATATATGCGCTACAATCCACCATGCAATAGTCCTTAAAGCATCACAGTCACACTGGTACATTGGCACACAGGGAAGACATTATCATAGGCAGTGTTTTTGTTAAAGTATTTTTTGTTTTTGTTTGATAGCTTAAGCAGTTCTGACAGATTTAATAATCTGCATATCAAGTTCAATGCATTTATGCAACACTGATAGCACTGGAAAGAGATGCAGAGGAAAAAATAAGAAAAAAAGATTTTTTTAAGCAGTAACAGTGACTGCTTTTATTCTTCTTTTACTAATTTGATTGAAAGACATAGACACATTAAAAGCACACAGCAGTAGTGACTAGGTGCTCTGTGTGTTTATCGTCACAGTCTGAGAAATGATTCTTCATGGTACTCAAACATATGCTACAAGTGCAGTAGATGGTGATTAGGTTTAAAACCAACACAAGAGTCATGATTCATGTTTGTCTTGTTCTTTGTTTAGTATTTTTGGATGTTGTCTTTGTCTGGCCCTGGTCTTTGTTTCTCGTATGGTCTCTATGACTGTTTCCCATATCTTCTTAGTTTCTGTCTCTATGCCTCATTCCTTGTTTTTTTTCAGTAAGTTTAATGTTTGTTTATGTTTGTATTTTGTCTTTGTATTCCATAATTTTATAATAAAACCTTTAAAAGCCACCCTGCTTGCACTTACTTCCAAGAACCACCAAAGATTACAACAAGTAAGCAGCATTAGACTAAATATTTGAATTAGCTTTTTTTAAATGTATCACATTAAAAACTGTAAAACTGCATTTTTAACTTTCTTTTCCATCCACACACTTGGTTTGTGATTATTAACCAACTGTGTTTAAAAACAAGTGATTCTTTAGTTATAAAACACTATAAATGACTTTCTGTTTTTGAGAGTGCAATAAAATCACACGTTTTGTAGGTTTATAGTTATTTACATTGTTTAAAGGAAATTGGCTTTTTGACTGCTAAAGACCAGATGTGACGTTTTGTGGGTGGTGTAGGCAGCAGATGCAGGCGGACTAATTTTAAGCGACGTTTATTAAACAAGACAACACTAAGGCTGACGTAAAACTCTATGAACAAGAATGACACGGTTGACATACACTAGGAAATTAACTAAACACACGGTACGTTTCACGGCACGTATAACAGTTGAACGACGAACATTCGAGGAACACAAGGAGCTCTTCAAGAAGACATGATTAGACACAGCTGACGGTAAAGACGCAACACAGCTGACAGGGGCGTGGCTAACACACGAGGACAGGATGCAACACAGAAGCACATGGCTAGGACACGTGACAACAACACTAGTACAAGACACCATTACACCAGAGCTGTGCTGTGTAAGATATTTATTGGCATATTAATGGATATTTTAAACCCTTTTAGTTTCCTGTTGAGCAATAAAGAATCTTAAAAGCCACAGTATTGCCTCTTGCGTGAAATCTCATACCTGTAGCATAATATATCATGAAGATTATCTTAGGAAATCAGTCACAGTTCCTTGAACTCTTTTAAGTGGCACAATTTATTACTTTTTTTTACATTTATTGCAATGAATTTACCCACAAGCATAGCAAATTATGGTAAAAGCAACAAGAGTTCTTACTAGAACCAGAAGATACGATCACATCACACCCGTTTTATCTAATCTGCATTGGCTACAATTTCTCATTGATAATAAAATATCGTTATTGACTTATAAAGCACTGAAAGATCTTGCACCACAGTATCTAAGTGAACTCTTGGTCTCTTATGATCCACCACGCCTACTTAGATCAAAAGGTACAGG
>JBBPDA010000019.1:6948342-6968309 GCA_037974385.1 Arnoldichthys spilopterus
TCAAGTCAAGTCAAGTAGGCTTTTATTGTCATTTCAAACATATACAGTTCACACAGTACACAGTGAAACGAAACAACATTACTCCAGGACCATGGTGCTACATAAAACACAGGACCACAAACACTACACAACTAAGAACATAAAGTGCATTGTGTGCAAGGATGTGCAAACGTTGCAGGACAGTACAAGACAGTGCAACAAGACAGTGCAACAGTGGCAGTTATGGGACCACCAGGTCACCAGGTCAAATCAAAGAACAACATCCTCACAGCACAGCCTCCCTTGTCCAGGTAAGACTGGGTCCGGTGTAGCAGGTGGAGAATGGCATCATCAACATCCACCCTCTCTCGGTAGGCGAACTGCAGGGGGTCCTGTCTAATTTTGAGCAGGTTCCTTATGCTGCTGAAAC
The DNA here is from genome assembly GCA_037974385.1 of Arnoldichthys spilopterus. Lineage (NCBI taxonomy): Eukaryota > Metazoa > Chordata > Actinopteri > Characiformes > Lepidarchidae > Arnoldichthys > Arnoldichthys spilopterus. The sequence goes on from JBBPDA010000019.1 coordinate 6,948,752, forward strand.
AGCTCTGACTGTGGTGCACTGTGTGTTCTTGCCCCTTTCTATCAGAGTCAGAGTTTACATTTTAAACCTCAATAGCTCTTCTGCGGGTTTGGGCCAGACAGGCTAGCCTTCGCTCCACACATGCATAGGTGAGCCTTAGGTGCCCATAACTTTGTTGAAAATTCACCAGTTGTCCTTATATGAATCACTTTTGGTAGGTACTAACTACTGCATATCTGGAACACTCCACAAGACCTGTCGTTTTGTAGTTGCTCTGAGTCAGTCGTTCTAACCATTACAATAATGGCCCTTGTCAAAGTGGCTCACATCCTTACACTAGCCCATTTTCCTTCTTCCAGCACATCAACTTCAAGAACTGACTGTTCAGTTGCTGCCTAATATATTCCACCTCCCTGACAGGTGCTGTTGAAATGAAATAACTAGTCAATGGTATTCACTTCACCTGTCAGTGGTGTTAATGTTATGGCTGATCAGAGTATAAAGAACAAACAAGTAAATATCAAGTGAATAAGGAACAGATCAGAGAAGAGTCACTCAAGTGTCCATTATCACCTATTGGCCTATAATACTTGCCCATATTCTAAAAAGACATATATTTATACTTAAATTAATATATTATAACAAAATTGTTAATATTAATTTACGTAGTCTATTATATTATAACTTATAGAAGTTAAGCCCCTTTTTTTATTCTACTGCCAAAAATGTACGTTAGCTTACAGACAAACCAGGCACGGAGTCTTCCTAGCCAGTCTAAACTAATGCTGAGTCGAAAGACCGCTGAATTTAGCGATCTCCAAGTAAAAACTGTCACTGTCCATTGGGATTAGTCCACGCTGTTCGACCCCCCTAAAAAGCAAAGAATCCGCCCCCACCCCCGCCCAGCCCCGCCCCCCGAGCTTCTTGCCTGTCCTCGCAGAGGGCGCCTTTCCTCCGCAGAATTTCAGAACGCTGACGTTCTGAAGTAATCATGTGATTCGGTCCGTTCCCAGGGTTCAGTGAGAGCTGTTTGCCCCACCCCACCTCCTCCTCTTCAGTGCTGGCTATCCTCACTGCCCTGGTCCTGGAGAGGAAAAAAGAGGGTAGAATAGCGCAGAAAAATACAGCCTTTTCGCCGAGTTCGCACACTAGACCGGCCGCTGAAGGACTTCCACGGCAGAAGTGGAGGAATGTGACGAGCGCCGTGCTGTTCGCCAGTCTTCGTGCACGTGCGCTAAAGCAGCCTCTTCGAATCCCTGAAAGAACACAAAGCTGAGGCTGTCAGTGGACGAGCCGCTTAGCTGTACGAATATGGGGGAGCGGAAAGGTGCGCGTCGTTTTTGGCCATTTTAGCGCATTAGGGCTAACACAGGCGCCGCTCCCTGGCTATCGGAGGCTCCGCGGAGGAAGCTTTCGCGACGCGAGAGGAGAAACATGTACTGAATGTGAAGAGAAGCCCGTGAAGGCCCCTTGGATTGGGGAAAAATCAGCAGCCATCGCAGAAACGGCGACAGGAGGAAAAAATTGAATTATTTGCCCACCAACAAACGACATACACTGCGCATTGGTGCAAAATACGTGATCCTTTTTATGGAACTCCTGCTTTTCGGAGGAAACACGGCCGACACTTAAAGGAATACGCATGCAGTTCGTGTAGTATAAATTATTTTCTCGCATAGCTAGCTGGCTAGGCTAGGCTAAGCTAGGCTAGGGCCGCCGCTGCGTGGAACGGGGCTGCGACTAGGAAACGAGGAGAAACACGGCCTTGTCAGGGCTGAAATGTTAGGAATTCAACAAGGCCACTCTGTGTGTTATTCGGCTATACACAAGAAATCAAAACAAGCATTTCTTTCAGTCGGATGCTCCAATACGTAGGGCAAATCCTCTTCGTGACAAGGAATGCTCCTCCGTCGCTCGCTATTGGAAAGTTGAGGGTGGAGGCCTCGAGTGATCAATGTATGGATGGATAATAACCTTCATCTTCGTCTAGGACATAAACTTTAGCTTGTAAAAAGCAGCGACCTGGCCAGACGTTTGAGAGGGATAGTTGGGGTAAAAATAAGGCTAGTGTAATCTTTCACCCAGAGCTATGAAAATCGCGCATAATGAACTTATTAGTTACACATCAATGTCATCGCTGAAATAAGAGCGGAGGTAGGCTGCGTTACACTGGGACGACTTGGAAGATGTGTAGCCTACACGTCGCCGTCAGTTGGAACCATTTCGTGGACCAGACGGATCGAGAATAGCTCGTTTTATCTATTTATTTTTACTTTTTGTCGATCTCCCCCTCTCGCCTTGGATCTTTCTTTCTTTCGCGGGAAGATGGGCTGCTTGGGGAACAGCAAGACCGAAGATCAGCGGAATGAAGAGAAGGCGCAGAGAGAAGCGAACAAGAAGATTGAGAAACAGCTTCAGAAAGACAAACAGATCTACAGAGCCACACACAGGCTGCTGCTTTTAGGTAAGTTTCAAAAATGGGTGGTGGTTTTCTAAGGCCTGCGACTGAAAATTCTGGTTTGCAGCTAAGGACCGACTTGTCCTGTGTGTGTTCTTTCAGGCCCAGCGTTCAGTGTAAATATGGCCCTCTTATTTAGAGTGATGGGCCAAAACTGTCGGTGCCAGTAATGTTTTTTAACGCGAACTGAATTGTTTGTTTGCCAAATTCGCGTTTTAACACAAGGGAATGCGTTTTTAGGTGAGAAATACCACTGTGCGCTGTTCTTGTAGTGGGAAAATTACTGTGGTGGTTTGAATTGTGCCTGACTTGAACTGATCCCACACCGACATGTGCGACATGTATCGGCATGTGGGTGTGTTCTTGTTGAACTGGTAATGTTAAAGTATCGCTATATCTGTAGACCTGTATCTCGCACGGGGTGTCAGAAACGTCTACAATGTGTAGGGATTTCTTCAAAAACATTCGGCCAGTCCAATGGCTTGTTTTGGGCCTAATTTCTGTAATGCAACTGGTATTTGTGGACATTATAAACTCGGTTTTTACAGCCTGGCTGTGCGCGCAGGGCCTACCGGTAGTCTATTTCCGTTTGAGCGGAAGTCGTGTTGATCTTGAAAACAGGGCTAAACACGTAATACCATAAAAAACCGTTTACTCTCCGCAGTGAACTTATCGTTAATTTCTGACACACACAGTACAGTACATGCTGTATGGGCCCTCCCCGGACTGCTTCTTAGTTGTCATTTGTCTCAACATCGGTATGGTGCGTATTTGCGTGGCCTCAAACGTTCATATCTTCTCAAACTTGTTTATCGGTCTATTTTTGACCCCCTGTGCCTCTCTGGACCCTTGTTGTCTCATGTCTGATGGTCAGTGGTCCCACTTCTGTTGCATATGAATAACAACAATAAACAGTGAAGGAAGTTTTGACAGGTTTTGGCTGAGTGTGCAAAACCGATTTTCCCTCTAAACTTTTATGAAAACTGTCAAACGTGAGAATTGAATTTGTGTTTAAGGAGGTCTCCATTTTCTAGAGTTTCAAGTCCTGTGGCTCTGATTGCATGATGGTGATGAGCTGAAGAACTCTCCCAGTGGCAACAAACTGCAACAAACAAACACCAACATTTTAATGCTTTAAGTTGTCTTTAGATTGTCCTGTCAGGAAAAAGAGCTTATAAGACAAATTTACCAAAATAATTGGGGCGAAAACACTACATGATCCCAGCCCACACAGAAATGTATGGCATACCAGCTAAATGTTTCTGGTTGGGATTATCTAATCTGTGTGTTCTGGCCTTAACAGTTCTGGGAGTGACCTGGGTGGCATTCATATACAGTTGTTGCAATGTTCTAGGCTTGTTTTTTTGGTGATTGTAGAGTTGCGCTATATGCCCAAAAGTGTTCTACTAATGTGACCTATCTGACCTATCTCTTGATATCCTTAGAACATTGGGAGCACATATATAAAAAATATCAAAATGAAATATCAAAAAAGATACTAGAATTTCAGCATTTGATATTTTTTACATTGCTGGAATATAGTGAATGATCTTTGAATTAAGAATTTTGGAAAACTAATTTGGATGTTCCATAATTTCAGGATTTTAGAATGTGTGTAAAATCAACTTAATAGGTTTCTCGAACATCAAGATTTTGAAAGGGCTGCATTAAACCTGGGTTACAGTGACTCCAGTGATGAAGCCAATAGCTTCTTAGATGTTGAACACTAGAAAAATCATACATATAATTTAGACCCAGGGTTTTTGATATTTGATGTAGTAAATTTTACGAATATTAAGTACAAATTGTCACGTTTTTTTCAACTGCTGTTAAAACTGCAGTGACCTGGTTTAAATAAATACGGTTTATTTTGTTGAATTTAACTTGGTTTTGATTTTCCCCCTTTAGCACAGAAATTTTGTTCCAATAGAAACCCCCAATGAATATAAACAAGAATGTTCACAGACATGTTGTAGGGACTGCTAGAATCATCATTCCAGTATGATTGTATGAATCAAATGGTTAATTCAAGGGTTTATGAATTGCTTTAGAGGAGATTTCGTAGTGTCAAAATATACATGGTTAAATCAATACTGTTTATAGGCCATATCATCCAGCTCTAATATGATTTTATTTAGCTTGTGGTGAATCTAAGGTAAATGAGCTTTTGGCAGTGAAACCCAAATAAAAAGAAAACAAATCTCAAGCAGTAGAAACTACCAACTTATGCTGTATTCTTTGCTTCAAGACAAAGCTGCCTGCCTGCTACCTGCTAGTAATGTATTGTTTTTATGAATTCAAAACTTATCTCAGGATTTTGCTGCATAGCTTGAAGCTGTTGCTATTGATAGTAAAATGAGCATAGCTGCACGCCTGTTGACTATATTTGCATGTAAAGCACAACCGCATAACTGTACATTACTTGCCGGAGAGGGGTTGTTGAACAGCATGGACTAATCTAAGTAAAATGTTTTTTAATACATACAGTGTATACATGTTAATTGCTAGGCACATGATATATCTGCAGACAACAGTATGATTACAATCAACGTTCTTGTTAAAGTTGAGTTTACTGTGAGAAGTGAAGTTTTCAGTCTAACCAATTCGAACAGGTACACACAAATTTAGTGAAATAATACATTCCTCTTACTAAAATTCTAAAGTCTAAAAGGATTTAGTACTTTCTATATTGTAAATGCCACATCATTGTAGAAATCCTGTAGGACAATATCAAACCTTGAAAGCATGCTATATATATATTTGCCGCATTTGGATTCTTTTGCATTAGCTAATGTTGTCATTATAATTTGAATGGTATGTTTCTGTGATATATATTTTTGTTTATTTATACTGACAAAGCAGTGCTGTTCTGTGCATTTGGTAGCCATTGTGTGTATAATAGATTATGAACTATATTTGAAAAAAGAGCTGCATGTAGTAAGTGTCCGGACAAAAACACCCCACGAGTTTGCTCACAGTAACGTATCCTGTGTAGACAAATGAGCAAAATTTATTGCGTTTTGGTTTAGTATAGATTGTACAGGCTTCAGGCTGCAAGGATCACCTCAGCCCACTGACCGCAGCATGCTTTCCATAATGGAGACTTAAGTGCCATAACTGAGCTTCTCTATTTATTTTGTTTTAGTACATGAAATAACAGCTAATTTAAGTGAGTTATAGTTCAGAAGTTATCATGCAGCCTCTCCAGCACCAACCATAAACAAGAACCATTTTAGGGCCATGCAACCGTGGCGTATGGGACGCACAGTCTGTGCCATTGAAGCTTAAATTTACCATGAGATGTGTGCTAAAAGAATTGATGAGCAAAATAGTCCTGCAGCACTTTTTGTCATTTGCTTTGTTGTTGTGCCACTGTTACATGGCATTAGGTATGGAAAAAAGCTCACTTTAGCTTAATTTGCTGTTTGTATTTTATATTCAGGGATCCAGAGCAAACTGTAGACCAAGTGAAGTTAGTCAGCATAACAAGAGACATATTCTTTAATAAAGTCGTTGAACAGATATCCAGAGTTTTCTGTATATTCCGCAAGGGCACAATTCATGATTAAATGAATGATAATCATGATTTTTTAAAAGGTGAAGTATTCATCAGGGTTTGATTGATCAAGAAAAGTGTTTATTCTGATTGATGGAAGCTTAATTTGTGTTGTTTTACTTTAAAATGTCAGGTGTAGTGCTGCTAAATAGCTAAACTATTCATTATCTTACATTTTCTTGGCAATAGCAGAGATAAACATAGGTTTTTATTTAAATAAGCATGTGGACACTTGTCAGCTGACTTGCCTTACAGCACAGTCCCAAACTTTTGAATACAGCGTTAATACAGCCCTGAACAATCTCACTGTTGTTAACAAAACTGAAATGACTGATTATTTTACAACTGGTGCAGTTAGCAGTGTAGGGCTGTTTGCAACAGGCTAAACGTGCAGCTGGGAACAGAGGTGAAAATGGCTATATGTTGTTTTATTGTTAATACAATAATATTTCGAGTAACTACACATCCGTCAAAGGTTATAATTTAGCTTTACATAAAATATTTTATTTATTTTTTATTTATGCTCTATTAATCTCCAATGAGAAATGGGTCTCTGCATTTTACCCACCCCGTGAAAGTGTTATGGGTGTCTACTGGTTCAGGGATTCAAACCAGCAATTTTTTTGGTCACAAACCCACTTGTTTTTGTTACAGTCCTTCCCCTAGCTTTAAGATTTGAGTACTATTGATGACGAAAGCTTACAGCTAATTGGCTGTGTGGTACAAATGCTTCATGGTTTACGCTTCTGATCTAAAATGTGCTTCATTTAGCTATGCCCTCCTGGGAAAAATGTAAGGTTATGATGGTATTGTGCCAACCATGATTGGCATGCTATATTTGTGGTGTTGTTTTGAGCGTCACAGCCCTGCTATAGTCTGCAGAATTAATTATTATTTAAATGATACTGAATAATATATCAAAATTCTGATCTTAATATGACTTAATATGCAGCCCTGTTTGCCACACAACCAATTGTTTCAGTGCAACTCATGTACTTTTCTGCTTTATTAATTTACTTAATTACTATTGTATATTTTTTTAATATTATACTATTAATACTAAGGTGTGTGTATGTTTATATATAGTATATAAATTTATATTTTAAAGAGTGATCTCAGGAACCATGCAGCTCTACAAAAAGTGTTGCATCTTTAGAAGTAGTACACTTAAGAAATTCTTTAATTGGCAAAAAAAAACAGTGCATTTGACAATTTTGTGGATTGATTAGGTTTGATTGTCTTGACCTAAACAGAACAAGTTTGCCAGATCCAGATTAATCCTGAATATATACTTAAAGGAATTGTGGCATTTCACCAGCATACCAGCGTTGTTCAAGACTAGGCTTAATTCATGTCTGACAAAACGGCAATAAGTATTGTGTGGATTAAAAATTCAGCCACACAAGTTCTCCCTAATACAAAGGATGATGGAGTTGGTATCATGGTTTTGGGATGTTTTTAAGCAAACAAGGCTACTGAGCCAGATTATTTAAAGGCCCAGCACAGTACCCAACTACACTTCAACTACACATGAAGGCCTTTCTTCTTTTAAAATCATAACAAAGTAGCAAGTTTGTGATTAAGTGCACAATTTTGTAAAAGCAGAGCTTGTGTTGTGCACTGAGAATGACCTCTGAAATTGTTTTTAAATACACAAATAGACTACATTTCAGCAAATCATAGTCTGCCTTAATTTACATAATGTGAACTGTGAAATCAACATGCTGTACCTCATCATGCAGTGTACATTCCACTTAGGGTTAGGTGGTATAGATTTTACTCATAAGGTCATATTGTACTGATGTTTTTTGTATTTTTTTTACACATGAGTGAACAGCACAGTCAACTGCAGAGTGGGAAGTTAAAGCCAAAAACGTAGCCAAAGTGGCTGCAGAACTTCCTGCCTTAGCTTGCTTTGTTTTGCTGGATGCTCCTCTCAAAATCATCTGTTTTTCTGAAAAGAAAAGAAGCCACTTAACGGTGTGTGTGCCATGGCCTACACAGTGGACAGGTAACTGCCAGATTAACCAAGTTAACCAAAAATGTGCTTTACATTTGCACAGCCAAAGCCTTGGCTGTTCCACATTTACTGGTGCAGGAATTATATTCTGGTGTCTTAAAACTTGAAATTTCCCGCCCCAAACCTTTAAATCAATCATGTCAGTATGTAGCTTTGGTTGGCAGCTTTCATGGTAAAATTGGCGGTTGGCGGCTGAAAACTTGAATTCCCAAAATTAAAATTAAAATTTCTCTGTGCCAGATGGAAAGTGTCCCATGTAGAGAAAATTGTATTGAAATCTATTATTATTGGCATGAATGTTCTTTTATTGTGATTCTTTATTGGGATTGTTTTATTGCTCAACCCTATGTTCAGCACTTGCGTTATTTTCCAACCTCTACAAAATGGTGCAGTAGTGGAACAGGCACCAGAATGTAACTGCTACACTGTTTAAGGTAGAACAGCCAAGTCTGCGGGGTGAAGGTTTTGCTTTCGGTTTCTGAAGTGGGCTTGACTGTGTCAAAATGACGAGGAAACAATTAATTTTTTTTACTGCGTGAGGGTAGAGTCGGTAGGTGGTATAAGTCATGCCATTGGTATTTCTAAATACCACGACATGACCGTATACCACCCAAGCATAATACCCATTACAAACACTGTGGCACTGCTAGAAAGACTTAAATTATGGCCATTAGTTCTGGTCACTTTCTCTGTTCTCTCTTCACAATAACCGTCTTAGTCTTGGTGATTTTCCACAAAAATACACAACAAAACCTTTAGAGCCTGTTTGCTTATTAATCACACAATGCACTTGATAAAAAAAGAAAATAAATCACCTTTTGCTGTAGGGTTTTAGTTTAAAGTCTTTTACTTTGTGATTGCTTTGGTTAAATTTACAATTGTAAAATAACAAAAAAAAAAAAAGTTGTAATTTATGTGGCCAAAACCTGGCCAACCACAGACTGAGGATTTTTAGAATGACACATTAAACATAAACCTACATGTCCTACATATCTTAAAATGTGTTTTAAAAAAAATTTAATACAGCATGCTAAATGTAGAGGCTTGAATGTGGAAAACATTTTTACCTAAAATACATAATTCCTTGGTTGGCAGACTGTTGACTGTGTGTTGAGGAGTGTACATTTTGCACATAGTTTTGTGTTGATTTTTTATCCAGTGCTGTTTAAATATTAGTTTTTGTAATTGTATGGTGTAAGAATAAAGGTTGTCAGTCTTTTGTAACCTGCTTTTGTTGTGGACTGTATACTTGTTTGACCTTAATTTGAGTGAGCTGCTTTAGGTGTTGGTGTGTTCACCATGAGCAAAGTGCTTCCTTTAGTGTACGGTATAGGCAAAAAGTTCCAGTTTTTGTATATATATTCACTGTATAGAAAACTGACTTATCAGAAAACAGTAAATCTATTTTTGTGGTTTGACAGTGGCTTATTTTACTGCAAATAATAATATTCAATAAGTGAAGTATAGATCAAATATTTTTACTGTGCAAAAGAGCAAAAACAGAACTAAACAAAAATCGTCATTACTGCTTTCCTTTTCTATTTAAAATGTACATTAACTGGAAAAAATAAAATGTCATTCCGTCCATGATCATTTGGTTACTCAACATTACTCTTTAAATCTAACTTGAGGATGAATATGTAAAACTATTATTTAAAGCCAAACCAATGTGTGCTGAACTTTTCTGGGTTGAACATAAGCTGACCAATCTTGGAGGATGTCATTGCATGAACAAACCGCTTTATTAATGTTTTAATTTCGTGTGTGAGTCTATACTTTATATTCTCAAGTAAGTTCTGTGCTTATTTGTTGTATAATGGTGTGATGGCTATTGGGAAACTTATTCCTTTGTATTATATCACCAACTACTAGCTTCCATATTGTTTTTGTTTATTGTTTATTAAAAGAATTTAGGATTAATAGAAAGTCAATAGCTGTCATATTGGTAGAGAAAACCAATATGGTATAGGAATGCCATGGTATTGGCATTAGTGTTACAGTGCAGGGTTTCTGTAATAAAAGTATGATACTGTGGTAAAATGTGATTGTTATAATAACATGTACATTTGCTTAATATTGGTAAGAAAAAAAGCAAACAAACAACCTCACCTCATTCTTCTAACCTCCTCAACCACCGGTCAGGTTTGGCAGATGGTACCACACACACATACAGCAGACAAAATGGAAGTGACCCTGGTGTATGGTTGCATCCCCTGAACAATTAATTTAAATCAGCATTGTGGGATTTTTTTGGATATCTGAATTGTCGTAGAGGACAAATATCCAGTTTTCATAAAATTTGGGAGCAAAGTACAATAATTCTAAGAGCAGCATTTCTCCATGACCAAAAGCTTTGCAGCAATGACAAAAGAACAATAATAAACTGGGAAGGCCTAACCAAAAAAGAAACAAAGGATATGTCTGGCTGGGCTGTTGTCCACGTTCAGCAAGTTTGGCAAAAAGCTTGGTTCTTGTAGCCATAGCTGCTATAAACAGGACGACTAACTGAGGGAACAACGAGGCCCTCTTAGGTTATGTATACTGTTATGCATTATTCTAGGTCTCCCTTCTCTGTGAAAATGAATGTAATGCGTCATGTTGGTGTACGGTACTGTAAAACCAGAGCAGTTGTGATGGCTATTTTTTTATTTTTTTATTTTTACAAATCGGTGAATTAATGACATATTTTTCTTTTTCTGAAAATAATTAGGTTATAGTTGCAGATTAGTTCAAAGTCCGTTCCACCTTCTTTTGTTACAGCAGTAGAAAACCCATGAATAGCACATGAATAATGATATATTGCACCATTCTGTTTGTTTCTTTAAGGGTTTTGGTAACTGATATTGGTAATAATAATTGTGATATACACCACACCATGACTCCTTGATATTTTCTGAGACTATTTTTATACTATGACAAACATACCCAAATCAGGGTGTGTCCACTTCAGGTAGATAAAACCTGCTGCACTGAAGTCCATTCACACATGTACGGGTAACCAATCAGAGCGGAACTGACAAAATCCTCATAGTTGCCACAAGCTTAGGTTACGTTTCAGACAGTTACAGTTTTTTATGTTTTGGTGGAGTATCCGAGGTTGAGGCTACTCCATTCTTAATATAACTATATACTATATACTAAGTATTATATATATACTAATGAACAAACGTATATTAACACTTTAAATGTGATGATTACTTTCAATTCCACAGTTTTTCACATCATTGATGTATCTCCATTATCTTCACTCTTTTTACTTTTCACTTTTTTCCTTTTACATAATTAAAAAATATCAGATACTCTTAACGCTGTGTCAAAACTATATAAGAAATGGAGGAGCGTGTGGTCCAGAATTATATGAGCATTTAGGGATGTTTTTTTGTTTTTTGGACATATGGTGTTTTGTTGTCTTAAATCTTTTGAGAGTATTGTTTCAACTTAACCTTAACTGTGATGATGTAAAGACATTTAAAATAATTATTCTTTATTGAAATTAAATTATTATGGGATATCTTTTTGATAATTGCACCTTCTGGCGATGCAGGTTGTCTGCATGAAATTGACAATAAGCTTGGAAATAGGCTTAAGTTTGTCATTAGGAATTATTAATAAATCATCTTATTTTGCAATTTTATCTCTTGTATTATCTGCAATTTATTTGCATTATACAGTCCATCAGAATAAGAACTGGCCCATTTTTTACCCTCTTTTCTGTTTTCACCAATCTGTAGCATTTAATGACATTTATTGACATTTCTACTTGGATGGCTAAAAATAACTTTTGATTAAAGAAGAATATTTTGTAAACTGCATTATATAATCTGGGATTTGTTCATTTTTTTTACCCTTTACTTCACTTAGCATATTTGGCTGTTCCATCTCAATAGGTAAAATTTTTTTTCTCTCTCACATTTTTGTCATTGTCCTCATTTTCACACAGGTTGATCCAATTGAGAAACTTGAACCAAAATTGTGCAGTAAAGTTTTTTGTGCCTCATTCATGGAGGGTTCAACTTCTTTAGCACTGGTTACAGATATACTGCTAACAATAGTTAGAGCTGCTATAAGGGACTTGACTAATCAATCACTTTTTTTAGTCTATAACGTCCATCATCTTCAACTTCTATATATAGTTTGTGTTTGACCAGGTGTTTTCTCAGGTTACGCGTGTTGCAAGGGCCAGCTCTGAATTTTGAGTTTTAAAATTTAACCACACTTAAATATTTTTGGCATGTGATTTCCTTCACTGTGCATTGGGCTTGCTCTGAGGTAGAGCTGTCCCAATGCCACTTTGTAGCTTCCTGTTCAGAACTGATACCACAGCTTTGGCTATTTGCAGCTACTGATAATAGTCTAATACTTTGTTTTACTCTTGAATTAATAATAGCTAATAATAATAATAATAATAATTTATTATTATTATTATTATTATTATTATTATACATATGGAAGCACTTTGCTCCTGATGGCCAGTTAACCACCTAAAAACATCTCACTCGCATAGAGAAAAAACACATACTCCTGTTATATAGTCCACAACAGCATTTGGCTATGAAAGACTAACTTTCCAGTAATAAACTGGACAACATCAGGAACTGCTGTACTGCTTTAAAATGAAACCTTTCAGCATTGTAAACAAGAATGCAAGACTTTCCCTTACGATACAGCTATGTGCAAATCACATGCATCTATCTGTGAAAAACTGACAAGTGTACACACACACACACAATAAACAGACCGCATATTGTGCATGTTTTGCTAGGAGGCTAACTAAAGAGTGATCTTCAAGAACGTGTGTTGGATACAAAATTGAACTTCAAGTGCTTATTTTTAGTGAGCAAAGGGTAGAGAGCTGATGTTTGAATTTTGATTTCCATCTGAAATGGGGCAGCAGTTATGGTGTGGTGCAGTCACCAGACCAGCAGCAGCATAATTTAAGGTGGAACTGCAAAATGTGATTGCAAAACTAACTTTAGGTTTGCCGACAGTGAGTCAAATCCAGACTTTGCAGAGCGATCATTAACAGAGAGGCTTTGCTATTGCTGTCATACATTTGAAAGCAGGAGCACGTTCTGCATGAGAGAGAAAACAATTTTCTGTATCTGAAAACTAGTGGAGGAACATTAGCCTGGCAGAAATCTTCTGAGCTTGTTGGGCAGTGATGGTTAGGACTTTGGCCTTGGGACCTGAAGGTTGCAGGTTCAAGTCTCGGCCCGGGCACTTCTGAGGTACCCTTGAGCAAGCTACTGTCCCGCTACACTGCTCCCCGGGCGCTGTTGATCACAATGACAGATAGTCACTTTCATTTTCACGTCTCATTTGTGAGCTTCTGTGATATTTGAGCCGTTTATTTCCTAAACATGCAGTTCTTGACTACAAGTTTAATTAGAGCCCTGACTTTCTTGGATTTTTTGCTGTAATACATAAGCCATGTTTTCCTATCTATGAAAATGTATGCTCCTCTGAACATGTGCATATCTGTGCACCTTTTTGGACTGTGTTTATATAACCAGTGTTATTTGAAATCTTTAATAGTGTTGTCTTCCTTGCTAGTTATTTTAAAACTATGAAGCTAAAACTAATAAAAACATCCAGTCAGCCAATTTGACCGTAAAGAAATCAAAAATGGCCATCCCTATTTATGGATATGTGTTTGTCCTGTGTTATGGTTCAATTGTGATGAAATAACTACATCAGTCGTAGGAGTGACTGTGCCATACTGGATCTGGATATAATGTTGTTGTTGTTGTTGTTGTTGTTAAACCAAATGTCAGTTTGATGTTTTTTTTTCTTCAAAAATAAGGTCATAATAAAATTTCATTGTTTCATATAATTTCATCACAACATTGCTAATTACAACATGAGATTTACTTAACTGAACGTTCAGCACTGATGGCCATAAATTCTGCAAATTTTAAATGACCTTTTAAGATGTTGTTTGAGCAAGTATTAACAGAGTGTTTGACTAAATTCATCTTCTAGTCTTTAGTAAGATTCTTTTGCTAATTGATTTAAAAGGTTAATCTCAAACTACTGAATTTTAATTTTACTATATAATTTGATGATAATACATTTTAATTGTGATGTATATTTTTAGCCATACATTAAAATAATAAGCAGGGGAAAAAGATAAACCCAGCGTTTGAAGCCTCTCCTACTGAGAAACCCCCCACACACACTATTGCCCACCAACATGACTGCTTTTGGGCATTTCAAGCGATTTATTTCAGGGAAATGGCTGGTCTAGTGTTAAATAGGAGTGTTTGCATTTTGTTTGTAATGTGCATCATTATCGGTGTACTTTATAAAGTTATTTTGGATAAGTAACAGCCCCTCTCTTTCTCTCTCAATAGGTGCAGGAGAGTCTGGGAAGAGCACTATTGTCAAGCAGATGCGAATCTTGCATGTTAACGGCTTCAATGCTGAGTGAGTACTAATGTAACAATGTATTTAGCTTCTGGCTATGTGTGTTTCCACTGGTAAATTTTTCTTTTTAGACATCATTTATTCATTATTAAAATTAAGGTGTAACTTTGTTATTGTGTCTGCAGGCCACTTCATTAAGTACAACTACCAGGTGTCTATCAGCTTCTGTTACAGTATAGTGCAGTTTATGGTTGATATGTACTGTAGTGGTGAGGACATTGCCCTTGGGAGCTTAAGGTCACAGGTTCAAGTCCCACCCCAGGCAATACTGAGGTTCCCTTGAGCAAGGTACCATCCCACTATAATGCTCTCTGTGTGCTGTTGATAGCTGCCTGCTGCTCCACGTGTGATGGATTAAATCCAGACAGGACACTCGTGATGATAGATGGTATAGGTATTGACCCCCTGTCGTCACTCTGTTTACACTACACAACTGTCAGTCCTCTGTGTATGCGGTTGCTATCCGCTTTCAGAAGGATTTTGCGAGATGACCTCAGTTCCAGTACCAATGAGGATCACTAAACAATTTATGCTAAAATGGTAGTGCTAAAATGACACGAAGACAAGAACAATGTATTTTTCAAAGTATTGTAAAGTTGAAAGTGTATCAGCAGTGCTGCTGCAGTTTGTAAACAAGATGGAAGTTTTAGAGGAGGTATGACGTGTTCAGGGATAACCTCATGCCAACATAATAAACCATATCAACTAAACAGATGTAACTAGACTTAAAATGAAAAGAAACTAAAGGGCAGGGGCTGATAAACACATGCAAAAGATACACTCGTATCTATACTATACTATACTATACACTTTTCCCACATCTCAAGAATTTAGTAGCTTCCTGTTTAAATCCAAAGTGAGAGCCCTGAACGTCTCTCAGGTGTTACTTCTTTGCCCCTTTTGTAATGGAAAGCGCCCCCAAGTGGTTAATTGCAGTTATCCACACACTGCTGTAAACAAACGATACACAAACCAGGAGCAGCAGCCATGCTACAGGAATATTATGACTAGGGCCCATAACACTGTCCACGCTTTCTTTTTTTTTTTAACATTGTTGAGCCACTTGCTGATGTAAATTTAGTGTGCTCGCTCATCTGTTGGCGCAAAGCTTATTAGTCATGCACTAGGTCTTCATCTGTGGCCAATTTCTTTCAAAGAAGAAAAATATGAAATGTGCCATAATGTTTGCACAGGTCATGACAAATGATTCAGCAAACAACAAGTAATTGTGCAGTCCACAAAACATGGTTTTGCCAAACATTTGCATTTGATACTTAGAAGTCGTATTGTATTAAGGGAATTGATAATTCTGGGTAAATTCCAGGGCATCTCCTCTTCATGTTCTTAGTATGTGGTAGTGTTACCATTAATTGCAGTAGAAAGCATGTAGATAGCCATGAGCTGTTATTCACCAGGGGTGCATCCTCATTCATTTGTACTTGAGCATGCTTTACATTGGACCTATACAAAGAGTAAAAGTTCACAACCAAAATATTTTGGTATGCCTCAGTACAGTTAAGTAATAGTTAGAATGACAAAGAAAAAAAAAAGACTGACAAGAATCGTTAGAATAGAGAGAGGTTCTCTGCAGCAGGTTAACAAACAGGAAGAGCGGAGATCATACCAAAATGTTATGACCTTTAAAGGTTTTTATGTACGACTAATAATTTAGTTTATACACTGGCTGAATGTAGGCATACATAATCAATTATAGATTTGACCTCGCAAACTGTGCTCTGCTCCTAAAACCCTGATGCAATGCAGTTCAATATTTTACAACTTTAAAATGTCATAACTTATTTTTTAAAGATATCAAACACAGTCACGTCAATGAGTTTCACCACTTAAATGGTTTTCGTAGGCCGCCACACGCTCAGACATCAGCTCTTCCTGACTCTTTCCTCACTGACACAAACGTGTGCAGATTATGTAACTTGAATGTCCTGATTAAAATGTAATTGGTGCATTCTCTCCCAGCGAACAAAATAGTGTGAACAAGCAAAAAGTAAAGCATTGTGCACTTTTGTATAGGTCCACATCCTTCTTTGCATACATTTCAGAGACTAAGTTTGGCACATCTAATTACCGTTTTTCTGTTTTTGCAGAGAGAAAAAACAGAAGATTCAAGACATCAAGAACAACATTAAAGAGGCCATAGAGGTATGTCATTTTTCAATGTATTCATCTATTTATTTGATGTTGAAATGTCCATGACTTCTATCACCTTTTTGCACATAAAAACGTAACCCATATTAAAGTTTGTAAATGTATGATTGACTCCCCAGTGTGTACTAATCAATGCATTTACATATACTCACCTATTCATTCTTAACTAATAAGGAGCTTGTCAGCACGGACAGGCCTGTTTAAGTCTAAACTAGGTATGAATGTTTTTTTTAAAACATAATAATGCCAATTTTTGTACATAAAACCATGCAAATGGTAAGGAGACATTGAGAGGAAATAGAAAAAAACACAAGGAAAAATGGGAAAGTCTTCACCACCTGGATGTTGTCCTGCTGTCAAAGAAATGGTCACTCTTGCACCATTCTAGCTCTAGACTGAAAGATTTTGTGTCTTCCATAGTAAACTAATTGGATAATTAATCCAACTAGTTGGATACACTCACTTCAGTGTTATATTGCACACTGCATATGTTTGTATATTTATATTAGTGTTAAAAATAACAATTTGGGCTCTTGTAAATGTATTATTTAAACAAACTATGCACATTTAAGCTACTGCAAAAAACTATGGGTCTCTCCATTCTTAAGTACACAAGATGTGGTAATGCAAATCACACATATGTAATATCTATTATATTTGTAGTACATTAAAAAAAAATTATTCATACGTACATACATACAATGTTTTAAATAGCGTTCATTTTAACTGGACAGAGGGACTTGGCCTTGAGACTTTTTCCCCTAAAATAAAAAAAAAAAAACAAAAAACTTTTAGTTTAAAATATTAAAAGATACCCAAGTGATTTAAGTTGCATTATCAAAAGCTTTTACTTGTTTAACTTACTTGTCTTTGCTAACAGATCGTGGTCTAGCGTTACAAGCACTGTTAAACCCAGATAAATATAAAGTTGGGACTGGAAATTGGGCCTGAATATTAAAACGAATCGCACATGGCTAGAGTTGATCAAATTGTGCCATCCTAGCTAATTTAAAATGTAAAATGAGTAAGTGTTTGGTCATGTTTAGTTTTGTTTAAGCTGCAACTAACGTAACAACCTCCAGCTGCTGAGGGAAAGAGAAGCTCACCCTAGAGGCTAACGTTACTAAACACGATATAAAAAGTTCAAGTTTTTGTGGTATAACCTGACTTTACTGTTAGTAAGCATAAATGTGTTCCTTTAAGACTGATGTATTATCAACTTGTGTATTTACCACAGTACCACAGTCATGAGGGGAACAACCGTAGCATGCTGACATGGCTCACTAGCATTAGCTAAGTGGATCAGGAGCTGTATTAAATTTAACCAGCAGCTGGATATCTACACCTGATGGTGCTGGATTGACCAAGCTGGGCTGCACACAACAAAGTGCAGAGGTCTGGGCAGTCGTGGCTTAGTGTTTAGGACCCTACCCTTGTGAACAGAGGGTTGCAGGTCCTTTCCCGCATGCCACCAAGGTACACTTGAGCAAAGTACCATCCTGCTACACTGCTCATCTGGCACTTTTTATAGCTGCCCGCTACTCCACATGTGCATGTGTGATTGGTTAAATGCAGGGGTCACATTTTATTGTGGTGCACTTTGTGTGTGATTAAGTGTGTGCGCAATGACATTGTCACTTCAATTAATTGAACCAAAATGCTCAGCTTAACATTTGAACCAAAAAATATATATATATTTTTTTTTTACCTTTTTTTTTTTTTTTTAAGGTTATGGTTATTGTAATAGTGCAAGAAGAAATCACAGGTATTTTATAGGAGGGTCCAGGCCTTTCTGAGACATTTTCACTGGCTGGTTAGTAAAGACTTCTCTGAATAGTGTAAGTGGGTTTTGCAATATGTATTGGCTTATAGCACATTTATGATTCATATTGCACTGAAACTGAAATTCTAGTTTGTGTCAGAACTTCGCAGCCCACTTTATGTATGCTTTATCCCAGCAGCTCTGTCCTAACAAGTCTTGCTATTTAAACATCAAAGCATGAGTTCTTGTCATGGTCGGTGCTCTCCTCGTGGTTCACATTATTTCTTTTTCCTGTTAGGCAGTTATAATAGTGGCAGTGGCGGCCTAGTGGTTAGGACATTGCGCTAGGGACCTGAAGGTCGCAGGTTCAAGTCCCAGCTCCACGTCTTGGAAGTCGCTTTGGATAAAAGCGTCAACAAAAAAAAAAAAAATAATTGATACATTTCTGTCAATGTTACATAGGTTCAGTGTTGGTAGTCAATTCTTCATTATGTTTTATTTTTTAGACCATAGTGACCGCTATGAATACTCTGACTCCGCCCGTTCAACTTGCCTGTCCAGAAAACCAACGACGAATCGAATACATTCTCAACTTAACCAATCAGAAGGACTTTGAATTCACTTCTGTAAGTATGACTCTGATATTTTACAGGGAAGAGTGTACAATGCAAAACTGACCAATGTATAAAAATACTTAAAATAATGTGCGACTTCTTGCATATTTGTCTAGGGAGGGTAGTTGGTTCTACATATGATAATAGATAGAGATAGATAGATAGATAAATACTTTATTGATCCCGAGGGAAATTTTTGTTTGTAAAAAACATTAAAATGCGGGAAAACAGAATAACAGATGTATAGATGCTACGGTAAAAGGAAAAAAAGGAAGGAAAAAGGATAGAGCTACTGGTTGGGCTGCCACTCGCGTCGGCGCCGGAAGTACGATGTTGAAGATCTTGGTTGGAATATATTACTAGAGTTCAGAAATTTTTTGTATATGTCCGTCTGTCTAAAGGTGTGTGTCTGTACATGTGTGTCTGTAGGTCTCTGTCTGCTTGTAGGTGTATCTGTAGGTGTCTATAGTTGTCTGTCTGTAAATCTCTGTCTGTAAATCTCTGTCTGTGTGTCTGTCTGTCTGTGTGTCTGTCTGTCTGTGTGTCTGTCTGTCTGTGTGTCTGTCTGTCTGTGTGT
>JBBPDA010000019.1:6971346-6982869 GCA_037974385.1 Arnoldichthys spilopterus
AGATATAGATAGATAGATAGATAGATAATTGGCAGGTTTATTACCTGCTAATTACCTTGGCAGGTAATTGTGTAGCTGATTGTGTACAAATGAGCTAGTGCGACAAACAACTAATTTGTCTGTATTTAGTGTATTGTGTGTACTTTTGTAATTGTTTAAATATAAGATTTTTATTATTGTTCCATTTTAATGTCAAGTTCATACAACTCTGGCATTAAATTGATCTTCTAAGAATTACAGATGTAGTCCTTTTCTACTGTCTGGTTTCTAGTTCAGCAGTGCTAGTTCATTTGTTTTTGAACAATTGGTCTGAATCCAACATTAAATAACTGGCAGTACTTGAATCCCACACTTTTTTTTCTGTGGTGATTTTTCAGTGTTACATGTGGCATGAGTATGACAATTAAAAATGAAAATTGAAATAGAAGTGCATTAACAATATAAGCAATCCTGTTATTTTTTTTCTTATTTGTTAATAAGAAACCAAGCATGGTAATTTAAATGATGTTTAAAAATAATTAATTTATTAACAGCTTTAAAAAATCTATATATTTAAAAATAAAACTTATGACAGTAACACACAGAAAATCACTTGCACTTCACACATTTACATTAATCAGCACTGCACATGGGTTTATCCATCAATAGCATCAATATATTGAACATTTAAATTAATATGCAACTAGAAACGTATTCAGCCGCCAAATTAGTATGTAATGTAGTATGGTAATGTACTTTTAACTGGGAATGCTTTGAATCAGGGGCGCCTGACTCCAGTCTCGACACCATCCAGCACAGTTAGGTAGTACTCCCTAACCCTGGCAGTAAAAGTGGTGTGTAGAACTAGGTTGTGTTTGAGCATGATAGTCACCAAACTGTACCCTTCAGGACCAGACTAGAGCACATATTTAAAAAAATTAATGGCGTTTACGTTACTTACTGTCTGAAGATTATTAGTAAAGCATTTACTCCTTTTCAAGCAACAATCCTAAACCCCAAAGGCATCATGTATGTTTGTTTGTATTACATTGACATTTGATTTCTGAATTCTTGCTCACGTTATATAATTTTAGACTTTGGAGTTTCTCAGAGATTACTGCAGTTGCAGCTGTTCCTTTTTGTTAGTTTGCTTTTCAGTTCCATCAGACACCCGCAAGCACAGTCCAGCGTATTCTTCTGGAAGGTGTTGCCGAACGTGCTGAAAGGATCACTTTAAAAGCCATTAAAAAGCTCTATTCGAAATCGTGTGCTACAGTCGAGGATTTATCATAGTGACATTCAGCATATGAGCAGCTGGGCTTCAGCGTGCACTTCTACATATATATATATATATAGAGAGGATAGTTGGGAGAAAAAGAAACAAGGAGACATTGTTGCTATTGTTGCAGGTGCCGACGGGCAGTGCCCCGTGTTGCAGCAAGCTGGAATCAGTACAGCATGGGGCTAGTGTAGAGAGGGCATGTGACCACCCATAAAGGAGCCCTCTGTCTCCTAGACACATGATCAGGGGCCCAGGCCTGCTTTATCAGGGAGAGAGGGCATTATCCTGGCCTAGAAAATATGAATTTGTGTTGTGACTAAGTGTTTTTTATTTTGCTTTCCTGATTTAACTAAAGGTTCAGTGCTTCTCTGTAGCGACCGCTACAGCTGGCATGTATTTGAGGAAGAAGTGCTCATTTATAGGTCTTGTTAAGTGTATTTACTTTTTTTCAGCATATTCTTTCATGTGTGCATCCATATGCAGGCTGTGTGTGACCAAATATTCATAATTTTAATTTAACCCAGGATAAACTACTCTTTAACACAAAGTAGTTTTAAATACTTGACATCCTTAAATGTGAATTTAGCCTTAACAGTTTTCTTTGTGTATATTTCTCTGTCTGTCGCTCACAGGAATTTTATGAACATACAAAGACTCTGTGGCACGACGAAGGAGTGAAGGCTTGTTATGAGCGCTCCAATGAATATCAGCTGATCGACTGTGCACAGTAGTAAGTACCTCATCACACTCATCATGTACATTTCATACCTCAGCATATACACTTGGGTAACATTCTTCTTCCAAGAGGTATTTGACAAGGTATATTTGTGGCCAAAATATGTTCAGAATAGTCGAGTGCTACTGAATTCTTAATTATTTAAATTTGTTTATTATATAAAATAAAGCAGTGGTCAGTGCTGTCACCTCACAGCAAGAAGGTCCTGGGTTCGACCCATGGATCAGCCACAGGTGCCTCTCTGTGCAGAGTTTTAGAAGCTCTCCCCATGTTTGTGTGGGTTTCTTCTGGGTGCTCCTGTTTCCACCCACTCTCCAAAAGCTTGCAATAGGTCAAGTGGATTCTCTAAATTGCCAGTAGGTGTGAGTGTGTGTGTGTGTGTGTGAATGGATGTCTGACTATGTGTTGCCCTGCGATGGGTTGGGCGCCTGTCCTGGGTGAACCCCGCCTTTTACCCGTAGTCAGCAGGGATTGGCTCCAGCTTCCTTGCGACCCGAAATGGAAGAAGCAGTTTGGAGAATTAATTAATTAATTGTCGTATATATTATTTAGACCAAAACCTTTAGCTTTTTTAACATTATACTTAAAGTCCAACCTGAGGATGAAGACATGAAACTATTATTTAAAGACTTCAAACGTGCTAAACACTTAACTAGACTAAGCTGCCTTATTGTTTGAGTACAGGTCCTCACATAAACAAACAATACTTACTGTTTTTATGTCACATCAGTGTTTGCTATCATGGTCCCATGCAGAGCCTCGTGAAAAAATACTAATTCCTGAGGGATCTGAGCGTATGTTTGTTCTGACCCTTTAGTTTTTTGTAGACCCCGCTGGTTGATGGCCCTTGGCCCCTCTCGACTAATTTTCGTGTTGGCGTCACTCTCTAGTTTTCACATCCATGTGAGCACATGTGCTAGCCTTGTGTTGCTAGCACCACATTAGAGATGTTTGTGTTTTGTGATTGCATCTTAACGTTGCAGTCTCAAGCAAGTTTGCACAATTTTGTGACATTACTGTATCCTACCTTAGCATGAATTTTATACAGTTTACTACACCTAATAAATAAGGATACTGTAATGTAAAGATGGCAAACTTGATTTTAATTTTGCTTAATCCTGGTTTTATTTATTACTGAGTAGTTTTCAAGAAATAAGATGCTGATCTTTTGAAAGGTGAAACCCTCATTTGTCTGTTGGCTTCCAGTGCTTATTTACACATCCATTAACTATGTTTTTAGTGTTTTCTAATTTTGTTTCTCTCTTTTCTAGCTTTTTAGACAAAATAGACATTGTTCAGCAAAGTGATTACACACCATCTGACCAGGTGGGTGGCCTGTCAAATTCACATTGTCATATGTACACCAAATTAGCTCATCTTTCATGCTAATTTTCCTCTTTCACTTTGCGGTGTGTTTTTTAGTATGGATGTTGCACTTTTCAATGCCATATGTAGAACTGAAACTCCAAAGTGCTTTGCTTAACCCAGCAGATCTGTTTTGTTCTACCTATAGGATCTGCTCAGATGCAGAGTTCTCACCTCTGGTATATTTGAAACAAGATTCCAAGTGGACAAAGTGAATTTCCAGTAAGTGGTCAAGGGATATCTCTGTATTCATGGAATATCTCAATATTAATGACATTTTTGGTGTAATTCGGAGTATATTCTAGCCCAGTCTTTAATCCAAAGCTGTAGCGTAAAGAAAGTGAATATGTATTTAGTGTACCTGAGAGTAGATGGCGTTCTTCAATAATCCTGTACATTACATACAACATTATCATTAACATGCACATTAAACTCACATTTAGTTGTGCTGAGCAGTTTTGGGTTTACAAGCTCCCACTATGCTGCCATGTTCTTACCAATTTTTCGGTTCTCTCCACCCAGAGGGTTCAATGCTTATGTAAACAATAGCAATAACCACAGCTATAGCAGGAGCATATGGCAGGAGGGGGAAAGGTCCTAAAACTGTTCACTTTTCCCAAAAAAGTGTTAAAACTCATGTCCCATCTGACTCGCGGGAGGAAGCACAAGCTTACAGATTATGTATTTTTGTGGATACAAATTATGTATATATGAAGTGGAAGGCCTCAAAGCGTATTTTTGGGGACATTGGTAACATGTTTACCAAGTTCTATTTTAGCTTTATGTAGACCTGTTTATTGAATAAGTCATAAAGAAACATGTACGCCATGCTGTTTTTTTGTTGTTGTTGAACAATTCTCACAGCTGTGATAAAGGAATGCTGTGCTCTGACACCTTTTTACTCCGGTCCTCAAAACAAATGAGTCTATATAATCATCGTACTCACTGTGTGTGTGTGTGTGTGTGTGTGTGTGTGTGTGTGTGTGTGTGTGTGTGTGTGTGTGTGTGTGTGTGTGTGTGCGCGCACATACATACACACACAACCTATATCATAAACTGTGAAAGACCATAAATATATTACCTATAGACCAGAATATATATTAGGCAGCAAGTGATAAGTCAGTTCTTTAAATTGATGTGCTAGAAGCAAGTATGGTCAAGTATAGCACAATCGAGCCAGAGCATCTCTAACACGGCAGGTCTTGTGGAGTGTTCCAGGTCTGCACTAGTTTGTACCTCCCAAAAGTGATCCAAGGAAGGACAACCGATAAATTGGCGACAGGGTCATGGGCATCCAAGGCTCACTGATGCATGTAGGGAGTGAGGAGTAGCACATCGGGTCGGATCCCACAGAAGAGCTACTGTGGCTTAAACTGTGTGTGTGTTGGTGTGTGTGTGTAATGATTGTCAAAGTAGCATCCACATGAATGCCAGGATCCAAGGTTTCCCGGAAGGACATTACCCAGAGGTCACCTTCTTACATCGCTCCATGGTCCAATTCTGATATTGGCAGCATTAAACTTTTCAGTAAATTGTGCTAGTAGTTCTTTGTGTAAATAGCCTAGAAAGGACAAACAGCTTCTACGTGCATCAGTGAGCCTTTGGCGCCCATGACCCTGTTGCCATTTTTTCTTAGGACAACTTTTGGTAGGTACTAATTTTTGCATACAGGAAATACTCCAAAAGACCTGCTGTTTAAGATGCTCTGACCCAGTCGTCCAGTTACCACAAGCATTTTGCCCTCAAAGTCATTACGCTTGTCCATTTTTCCTGCTTCCAACACATCAACTCCAAGAACTGACTATTCACTTGTCTGATATCTCTCACTATAGGTGCTATTGTAATGAGGTGATCAATGTTGTTCACTTCACCACTCAGTGGCTTTAATATTGTGACTCATTGGTTTATAATGAGACAGGCTGAATTAGTAGTGGGTAGTGCAGTGGTTCATCCAGTATACTGATTGAAACCCATACCTTACTCCTAAGGTAAGAGTTGTATCATTTAGTTTTAGTTGACTTAAATTACGATTAAGATAACGCAGTGTACAAACAGTGTGAAGCAATTTGAGATAAGCCTGTTTAGCTGAAAGGCTGAGTCATGATCACCTCTCAGTGTTTAGTCAATTGTGCAGTATGATGTAATCCAGTGTAGGCAGTGGGCGTAAGAAAGTAATATGAATGGAACAGCTGGTCTCTTGAGGGTGGAATGGACTAACTTTGCCTTGTCATTCAGATTCAAATTCGTTAATTTGGATTCAAATTCATTTTTAAACAGTTAAAACAGCTCAGACAAACAGAAAGAGGGACAGGTAGACACAAAGAATACTCTATACTATATAAACATTCTTTACAGTAAGTATTGTACCTAATAAAATTGCACATGGGAGAAGTATATTGCACCTCCAGAAAGGTTATTGCAGAGATTGTTTTTGCCCAAAGAAGCCACTGTTTTGCAAATACAAATAGTGTAATTTTATTTTATGTTTATTGTATAAGGGGCTTCCAAGAATGGTCGATCACTGTTACCCACAGAGTTTCTGATGTAACTATAATTATTTATCTGGAAAGAAAATATGTATGTACACAAAGACCAAATACCTTGAATTATGTAGTAACAATAAATTTTAATATGTCATTATGGAAATATTCTGGGCTATACTGCCCACTGCTGGATTAGAATTTCACACTGGCAGGTAATATAACATATTTCTACATAAAATAATGTTTAGGCTGTTGATGAATGATTAACTGTAAAGCTGGGGAGGACACAAAGTAAAACTTTGGTGGAGTACAACTTCCTGTCGTGTGTGAATGTGTGCGAAAGAGAGAAAGAGAAAATAAGTACGTTCCAAGGAAATGGGTGTGGAATTGAATGTGGAGCTTTGATGCAGTGCCTGCAGGTAAAGGAACAGCTGATGCAAAAAACTGATTTTTTTAGTCATTTCCATAATTTAAATAAGCAAATACATCAATTACATTAAGTGCATATAAGTACATGTATGATAAGTATGTTTATCACACTTCCAGATTTATAAAGTTAGAATAAAGATGCCACTGTTAGAACCTACTGCAAGTGATGGTGCAGGTAAAACTAACCCTGGTATCTAGGGTGTAGTGTTTGTTTTGCTATAAACATGTATGGCTTCATCATGACAAGATCTAAGCATTCTAAGGCTTTCAGAAAATTAGGTTCTCAATGTCTTTTAACCATGGACTACCACCATGTACCCCATGTACTGGTGAGCAGTGGTGGTCTTGTGTTGAAAACTTTGCCCTTGTGAACTGAAGGTCGCGGGTTCATGTCCCGGCACGGGCACCACCAAGGTACCATTGAGGAAGGTACTGCCATGCTACGCTGCTCTCCAGGCGCTGTTGACAGCTGCCTGCTGCTCTGCGTGTCCACATGTGATGGATTAAATGCAGAGGTCACATTTCGTTGTGGTGCTGCAGTGATGAAGTCATAGTTTTGATGAATATCTTCGTTTTCCTCATCCACATGTAAATGTAAAATCTCAGTTTTCAGTGACCAGAAAAGCAGTTTGTGTGTGGGCGAAAGGTAAAAAGCTACGTTTTCAAAAATACCAAGCAAAATGTAAACAGTACCTCGGACTTCTGTCTAGTTGTATTAATTTGATACTACCTGATGAAGAAACTTGTCCATAACTAAATGCAAAATGCATTAAAAATACACATGTAGTTCACTGTTCACTATACATAATTCTAAACAGAATTTCATGAAGTCCCAAAAAATTTAATCTATGGCTAATCAGAAAACAGAATTGCGGTTTACTGCACTGATATTGCCCTGCTGTCTAATGGAGGTATACTTTTATACTCTTTTTTTTTTTTTTTAAATATTGCTGATAGTTATGAGAAGACCGTAAATGTTTGACACACAATTTTACAGAACTGAAGACTTCTCTCTATTTTAATAAGAACATATGGAGAATTATTTACTGTGTAACATATGTAAAATGCTTGTTTCTCCCCTCAGCATGTTTGATGTGGGTGGCCAGAGAGATGAGCGACGAAAATGGATCCAGTGTTTTAATGGTAAATACATCACATGTTCTACTGCTCTTAAAAACATTCTGAAAGCCCAGATTTATCTTAATGGAATAGTTTTGGTTCTGGTGATAAACAAATTTACATTTACGTTTTCCACTTACTACAGATGTAGTTGTTTCGCCAAGATGTGTTCAGTGCCCAAATTTGACTTCTTTGGTTTAGCACTGGCGCTATGAAGCTTACCATGCTAACAAACGCATGAATTCAGTCAGAGGTCACCCAGATTATCTCAAACCACATATGCCTCTTCAATAAGGTGGAGCAGGTTTGTCAGTGTGGTTTAGCATGCAGTATGACTTACTGCAAGCCATAAAAATGAATTTAACTTTACCCTTAACCATCATCAGCCATTTCACATAATGTCAGAGCTGTTATTCACAAAGCAGTCATAAGGAGGATTGGTTTTGGATGAGGTTCCTCACTGTTTGTGACTGACTCTGCATCAGTGCTCTTGTAGGTGAAAACAGACCCTGTAGTCTAAAAGGGCTGCCAGTAGCATTTAGGTACGTGTTTTACTCATGTAGTAGCTCACAATAAGTCACAGTTTGATTAGTCTTGCCTCAAAAGGCTGAATGCAGGATTAGTGAGATTTTGGGCATGTATTTTTGGAAAAGCTGAGGTGATCGTTAGCAGTGGTAGCCTCCCAACTACAGGGCTAAACTAAGAAAGCAGAACCTGTCTTGGCTGATTAACTGCCTCTGGGGTAAGTGATTTCTGTAAATGTAATCCAAAAAAAAATAGTTATAACAAATAGTCCTTGCATGTTTTATCATTTTCTTTGTCATCTCCTGTTCAGATGTAACTGCCATCATCTTTGTGGTGGCCAGCAGTAGCTATAACATGGTAATCCGAGAAGACAATCAAACCAATCGCTTACAAGAAGCACTTAATCTCTTCAAAAACATCTGGAACAACAGGTGAGATTGCAAATCAATGTACACCCACAGTATAAGGCTCCTGTTTAAATAATCTTAAGCGTATCATTTGAAGCACTGGTGCATTTAGTGTGTGTCTGAATGCGCTTTTGCTAGTCTAACAGTGGGGAAACTGGTCTCTGCATGAGGAGCGTGGTTCATATGGGTTGTACCAGGTCTCTATTAATTATGGGTGTGTTTCTGGTGTAGCATTCAGTACACAAATCTGATTATCTCCCAATCACCTTAAAAGCCAGGTGTACTTGCACCTAGGTGGGTTGCTATTATAATGATGGCTCTTCCAGGAAGAAAACAAGAATGCTTCTTAGCTAAAGAAATGGATCTGGAAAGCCCATGAGCAGACCTTTTAAGTAAATATATTCAAACACATACACACTCAGCTACAACTACTACTACTACTACACACGACATAAGACAAGCCATTTTGGAGATCCCCAGACTGTCATCTAGCCATCACAATTAGGCCCTGGTCAAAGTGGCTCAGATTCTTATGCTAAAATATATCTTGTATATAATGTGTTTGTACACACAGATATTTAATATGGCAACTGTATAATTTTTAATGTTTTATATGTTTGTGCACTGCTGCACGTACACTCTGCTTTGTACAAAAAAGCCCAAAGCTCAGTGGACCACAGTTGTCTGTGTCTAATAAGGTACAGTAGAGAAGTGCTGCGCTATTTACTTTTTGGCAGAGTTTTGCTGACTAGTTGCTCTCTACTTCCTCAAGATCACAATATTCTATCAATTTGCAACAACTTGGGCAGCGGAGTGCAAAATGTCAACTTCATCTGTCTAAAACTAGCGAAGACACTTCTGTCGTGCCTGATGCCATTTTGCACCAGGTGTAAGATGGGGCCCATAGTGTTCATCCATGTACTCCTGCACACTGTCATTAGGTCATCATTATTTATTGCTTAACCTTTTATTCTTTACGTGTCTCTCCACAGATGGTTGCGGACTATCTCTGTAATTCTCTTCCTGAATAAGCAGGACCTCTTAGCTGAGAAGGTCTTGGCAGGAAAGTCAAAAATTGAGGAATATTTTCCAGAGTTTGCTCGCTATACTACACCAGATGATGGTAAGGTCCATATGCACACTACAGTATATGTTCACTAGAGGGAGCTCTCCCCTTCCAAGCTTAAGTCTCTGATTGAATTGGATGGGCAAGATTTTGTGTGTGCACTGTGTGTTTATTTAGTGTGCCCCTCTTTTATTAAATCTGTTTTATTGCTTTGGAGGCAGTATACCCTCTTCATTCTCAACATGGGGAGCTGCTCCTCTGAACCTTATGAACCTAAGTTCAGTAAATAAAACCATCTTCTACTGTGGAAAATCATTTTAATAGGCAGTACCACAGACCAGAAACTTATTTCTGGCACCAAATATTTCGTCACCATGTATTGTTTTGGTTGCTGTATCCTCTTGTGCAGTAGTAACAAGACAAGAGTGCTTCCACTCTTGTGGTGGATATGGTACACTGGGTATCAAACAAAAATGCTGTAATAGTAAACAGTTTTACTCTTGTGAAAATGTGCTGATTTTAAAGAATTAGCTACACCTGTTGTGATATTCTACAATATTTATTAAATTTTGTAGTCTTTTAATGATGATGATGGTGCACAACATGAGGGATAAATATCTCCACACTGTGCTCAAGCCTACAATAAAGTATGAGTGGGTAAATGGAGACACAGGCTAATAATGGTCTAGTATTTCAAAATGGGCTCTAACCCAAAGCATGCAGAAAAATGCAGAAAAACCTGTTGCCTCAGAGCTGAAAGGTGTTAATGGTAATTTAACATGTAACTTAATTTACAAAGTTAGCAGGTGTTCATAAATAAAACTCAACAGGCTGACAGTCTGGTTTAGTTTAATTTCTGTTCACTGGGCATTCACAATGATACCAGAATCAGATCAGTGTCTGAGTGTTTCCGAATCACAATTAGATTGGATTGACGTTTTAGGTTCAGATCATTTAAATCAAAATATATTTGTTTTACTCCAAATGAACAGAATGTTTAGGTCTCCTTGGCTGTTTTTCTGCATTTGTTGCTCTATGAAAATTAATGTTAATTTTCTGTTTTCTCGATCAGATTTTATGCAGTGTGTTAGAGGTGTTGCACTTGTTTGGTGTTATTTTAATTGTTTGAGGATTTTGATTGTAATCCTTACATGTGTTACCTCCTTCTCTAGCATCCCCTGAGGCAGGAGAGGATCCACGAGTCACAAGGGCGAAATACTTTATCCGGGATGAATTCCTTGTGAGTGAACATTAATTGTTTATTTTTGATTAATCATAGTTATGCAACAGTGACATGTATATTCGATTTGTGTTTTTTTATGGCAAACAAAAAATCTTAGTCTGTGGGAAATGGAAGTCATTGGATTTCTGGGATGTGTTTCCTAGTAATATCAAAATATTTTAAAAAATCCTAACAAATGACCTGTACTTCACATGACCTACACTTCATTATTAGCAACTGTCAAATATTATGAATTATTATTAATTCAATATTTATTAATTTGTTTATTATTATCTCTACTGCAATCATATAATTTTATACATTCATTTTTCTAACCCCTAAAATTGAGGCTGTAAAGAGTGTTGTAGTCTGGGCTACTTTCTTTAGGTCTTTTTGAATGGACCTCCAATCAGACCAGTGCTTATTTACATCTTAAAGGCATAGTAACCAAAACAACCTTATTCATTCTAAGAAGAGGCTGTGAAAATGATTGTGTAAACATTTAATGTCGTTTTTGGTTAATATACTCATCATAACTTGGTTACCCATCATCAGATGAAAGCCTACTTTAAAGGTATTAATCTTTTTGTATTGAACTCCTGTCACCTTTTCCTCTCTGCTCTGTTCATCAGAGGATCAGCACAGCAAGTGGAGACGGCCGGCACTACTGTTACCCACACTTCACCTGTGCAGTGGACACAGAGAATATCAGACGCGTCTTCAACGACTGTCGAGACATCATCCAGAGGATGCACCTCCGCCAGTACGAGCTCTTGTGATTGGAGGATGTTAAGCCACAGACTTAAAAGCCCTTGTGATTGAAGGAGGTTGCGAGTGATGGATTGATCGTCTAAATGGAGAGGATGTGACTTGCTCTCGTTACCTGCTGACCTTCTTTTATGCTGGGCGC
>JBBPDA010000019.1:6989571-7020323 GCA_037974385.1 Arnoldichthys spilopterus
CTAAAATATATGAAAGTCTAATGTTTATCAGTACATTACAGAAAATAATGAACTTTATCACAATATGCTAATTTTTTAAGAAGGACCTGTATATATACATACACACACACACATACACACACACACTACTCACAATAAGTTAGGGATATTGTTATTTGCATTAGTGCTTTTCCTATTTGCTCTGAATTTTAAATAAATAAGTAAAAGTTCCTTTTGATACTACTAATAATGTGAGAAAAAATTAAAACAATAACAGGGATAGCCCCAACTAACAAAAATTGACAACGTCAGTAGCGGGTGTTTCCACCATTTGCCGCGATGTCTCATGCTCCTCACTAGCCTCATGATGTTGTCCTGAGGCAATGTGTCCACTCTCCCACAAGTGTTACACGCAGTTCTGCCAGGTCACGTGGGGGTGGGGTACGATCATGCAGTCTCTGCTTAAACTGGTCCCAGACGTGCTCTATGGGGTTCAAGTCAAGGGACATTGATGGCCATACCATAAGAGGCACTCCAACTGAAGTCGAGCTGTGACAATTCTGCCATGATGTGGTGGAGCATTATCATCCATGAACAGAAAATTGGGGGTGTGCTGGCGGAATTGGGGGATGATGATGGGTTCTATGGTGTCTCTAAGGTAAGAACGTGCAGTGACTGAGCCATGTTCAATAACCAAATTTGTTTTGCGTTGACTGGTGATGCCTGCCCAGACTGTTGCACCTCCTCCAGCAAAGCAAACCCTGGGGACCATGTTGACCTCAGCGTATCGCTCACCTCGCGTTCTCCAGCAACGCTGATGACCAACATTTTTTGTGCAAGCTGACCTGACACTCATCAGTGAACAGGATGGTAGACCACTGCTGCATTGTCCAGGTCACATGGGCTTGTGCCCACTGCAAACGTGTCTTGGTGTCAGTGGAGTCACCTGCAACGGTCGTCTGGCATTCAAGCCAAAGCGGTGGAGTCGGTTGCGAATGGTTTGTCTGGAAACCATAGTATCCCTCGCATCTCATAAACGGTACTGGTCATCGTTGCGGTCTGTCACTCGTGGGGCTCCACTCCTGGGTCTGTTATGAACTCTGCCAGTAGCTCTGTGTCTTGATGCAAGTCTGCTGATGACACATTGAGACACACCAAGTTCACGAGCAACATCTGACTCGAACCATGGCCAGGTGATGCTGCTCGTCCATTAAGTGACGTCGTGTGTTCATGGCTGTTAAAATTTTGAACTTGGAATGATCTTCTGACAATACCAGCTTTTTATACCCACAGAATGTTAAAATTGATGCCACATTGAGAAAGGTTGTCTTTTGGTATTGGCCCCAATATAAGGCACACCTGTACACAATGAGACCATTACATGGAAAACACTAAATGAGGTGTGTCTATCACCACAATACAATTGCCTCCCTATCCCAAAATATCTGAAGTGAAACAAACACCGTATGTATGACATCCACTAAGTCTCTCACAATATCCCTAACTTATTGTGAGTAGTGTATATAAACTCATTAACACTGTCCAAAAACAGACTTATGATTGTGGCACAATTGGAATGACACTAAATGGAAGGCTAAATGGATTTTTCTCAGCATCCGTACATACACCTAAAATTGGCATTTTTAAACTCAAAGGTCACTTGATAGTTCAAAATGAATGCCCACCATAACCAGTCAGAATTAAGCAGGCACTTGACAGACTTTGACCACTTGTCATGACCCATCATCAGTGAATAATTTGGCAAAGAGCCAAACAGCTAAATCTAATGAACACTTTGTCTAATTTTACCCAATCTTGATACACTTATACACCACTGAACTCTAACACTAAATAAGCCTGCCCCTGCTAATGGTTGCTGGGGCAGCTGGTCCTGGACAAATTAGAAGTCCTTTGAAGTCTACACCATATGTAGATTTTTTTTTTACTTACAGTGGATTGGTTAAGTTAAAATAAGATTAAATCCCTTGCCAGATTGCATACATAACCTTTTCTGAAAGCCTTAGAGAGATCTTTATATTCTGACATGATGGCACCACACATTTAAATAGCAAAGAGAATATCAAACCCAATGTCAGGTTTAAATTATTTCTACTCAAAGTCACCTAACTTGATACACCTGGAATGATACACCATTCCAAAGTCAGTTATGTGTTAAGGGTCATTTCGGGTCAACATTGGTATATCAAGTTGCATCCAGGATTCTAGTTGATAGTTTGATGTTATACTAAAGAACTCTCATGATATCGCTCTTCATTATTCCGTCCGCTTTGTGCAAATCACCAGTTTCACTGACAGCAAAACATCATCACTACAATCATGACCACTTAACAGTTAAAGGAAAGTGTTCTTGGTATTCAATGAAAATCTGCTAGACTGTGGATCGTGACACAGTTTCCAATTCATGACAGACCTGTTTCTTGGTGATTCTTGGATTGTATCTGACCATCTGGACCTATTTGCTCTCAGCTTAGGCTGACAATTTGGGTTTTTTTGGGGTTTTTTTTACCAAACGTGGCAAAGTGACCCCAGCTCTAAATAAATAACTTACAAGCAAACGTTTGGACTGATCATGGAACCTGAAGGTGCTTGCAAATGGTTCCAAGTGACGTGTAAATCTATGATTCTCTTTTTAGACATCTCAAAGAATGCTGAGCTCTTTGGACTTGTGTAAGCCACTGGAACACCCTAAATTCTCTCAGGTGATAAACAAAGTGTTAGCTTATCTTATTTTGTACCACAGAAAATGAACTATTGCAGTAATATTTGAAAGCCCAATACTGCCATGATATAGGTGTCCTCAGTGATCACCTATACACTAGAAGTGTGCTCTCTTTAGTGGATAAGTGCTTTTTCCCAATTGAGAAATTCTGTAAATGTAATTTGCCCAGGGGTGTTGCCACATTTACGTACAGTGTAACAAAACAAATTACATGTGTTTGTTGATGTGTCTTTTATTATTTTGTTTTTTAGATTATTCCACTATTATCTTATTTTTATTATTATTAATATTTTTATTCTTATTTACTTATCCTTTTTTCTCATTGACTTATTTTATCATTATTTCTTGATTGTATGTACAGCACATTGAGCAGCAAAGCTGTTTAATAAAAATGTGCTTTATTAATACATTTTACTTACTTACAATAACTGTATGTATATAGTATATGGTATATGGGTAAAATTTGACTCAGAGTTTTGAGTGTTACTTGCAAGGTTTCAAAACACAGATAGGAATTCTCTGGGATAAACGATAATTAGAATTTTAGACCACTCTTTTATTATCACCTGTATGTGGCTCCAGAAGTGATTCGTGCAGTCTGGAGTATAAATGAATGGATCACTTATTTATAGTAAGGTCCTTCTCTTGCCCTCAAAATATGACCCAAAACATGCATCCCTTCTACAAGAGATTGGCTCAGCTTTGCTTCTGAAAATGAGTACCTTCAAATGCAACAATTTCTTCTAACTTGCAGTCTCCTCAGTCCCCCTTCCTTCATTACTGATACTTTGCTGCATGCTGCCAAGCTGGAAAAGCCCCTATCTGTGCTATTAGATCTCTCCCTGTCTCTCCTCCCTGTCTTTTTCACACTTGTTTCTATTTCATTTTAGCTTCTCCTTGCCAGGATTAATCATGAATGATTGCATGTCTCTTCTTTATATAGAACTTTCACTAGAACATTGCAGATGACTCATCATGGTGTGTTCAAAGGGCTTATTAGAGTATCGTGTCTTAGATGGAGCTGCTGTTAAGATGTCACTGACAAGGCCCCTCTTTCCCCACACAGCTACTCTCAGATGGCTTAAAACATGCTTTTGTGGACACCAGACATACCTGATATTCATCAAACATCGCAGAACATTTGCCTTTTTGCAAATTTGCTGATTTTCACCAGTACTCTTATTAAACCAACAACATTGGGCTGTCACATAAGGTGCTTAAAACTAGTATTTGTGTGTTACGTCTAGTGTCATGCAACAAATTAGCTCCTATATATGTGCATGTTTACTTGCTGTATTTGAGGATTATGTACTAAGTAAGCCATTTACAGCTGTAAGTGGGAGGCAGCTTAAGATTATTTTTGCAAACAGTTAATGATATATTACATATTGCATTCATAAGCTGAATTATGTGGGGTTTTTTTTCTTTTTGCATTTCCCTTGTACTGCTATACCCCAAATAATTAAATTAAATAATTAAATAATCTTCCTACATTTAGTGACGACTCGTGTATAACTATAAACACGATTCAAGCAACAGAATATTTGAGTGTGCTTCATTTACCATGCATGCATTCAACAGAATTTCAATCAATGTTTTTTCAGATTGTTTGCAATGTCTGCATATAAAGTATTTGTAATGGTTTGGCTGACCAATTTCAATGCAATGCAAAGAGAAAGCCATACATTAATTATATGCAGAAACACTACCGAGTTCTCAGGGCCTGAGCTCATCCCATATGAGCTAAAAGCCAGTGGAAACATGATTGTAGTTTTCAGCATGATTTTGAGAAAAATAGACATGAAGTTTTCTGTGTCAAAGACCAAAAGGACCATCCCCATTATCAGCAAAAGCCTGTCATGGTTCATCCACCACATGAGTGACTTTTTTCTATTTAAAGGTACCATTCAAACAGAGGTAATTATTGGGACATATGCTGCCATCAAGGTGATATCATTTCCCAAAAAGTCTATGGGTATGTCAGTAAGACCATTCACACTACAACCGTGTGGATACAAAAACATCAGAAGAAGGGGACAAATTTTTATCACCACCACTGTAAATAAATCTATGTTGGTTTGCACTCCAGAGAGGAGTAATCATCTTAGACAGCAGTTTATCTTCTTGAGGTCCCCTTTGTAGAGTAAGTGCCACTTCCATCCACCTCACCTAATCCTTCCCACCCATTAGAACGCTATACATTTTGGTCTTTTCAGCAGTTTCACTGTGATCTTCTCAAGCTTGAGATATAATACACTTGACATTGCAGATAACTCATGGCTGTGAACTGTGATTGGCTGGTACATATATTTAGCTGAAATAACAAGCGTTATAGAAATAAACTTGACTTGAGCTAAATAAGCTAAATTAATTAAATTAATTAAAAAATAAGTATTTCTAAACGTCCCTCCCTCATCACTTAGCATGATGCTAGCAAGTGTGGGTGTCTAGTAGCTGACTCAACAGATTTGGCAGTTAGTGTTCTCCTTCAAGTGTGATGAGCTGTTCAGTGATGCATTACTGGCCATTCAGAAAGATGTGGTGGCTGGTTTCACCCACCCGGTGTGGCATTTTGTGATGGCGAGACCTGGCTAGTGTGTGGAACTGGCAGATGACTAAATTGGGCAAAGTACACCATTGCCCTCCACCCCAATAAAAAAGAGAAGGAGTTCCCCTTAAGCCTCTAAGCCCTGCATTACTATTTAGAAGCTACAGGCTTTTGTGAATACTACTGATTACTGCAGAAGAAAATGGCGTACCTACTTTGTAACAATGTGAGAGTTTTGGATCAGTTCACAAAGATCAAAACTGAAACTGATATTCTGAAGAGGAATGATAAGTAATCGATTACCTGGAACTTGAAACTGTGTAAACTCAAATACATCTGTGTGGGCAGATGTTGTTGGCACTATATGGAGGGACATTATTTTTCTCCTCACAAAATAACTGCATAGGGTGAATACTCATTTATGCTGCTCACTTTTTTCAGAGGGTACATGTGTTACATTTAGAACAGAAATCACAGAGCTCCTTTTCCTCATGTGAAAGAGACTACCTAGCCTACTGTGAACTCCTAGCAGGGGGAAGACCCCTCAGTGGCTCCTGGAATTGACAAAACGGCCCTGTCATCTTTTTCCTTCAGTATGACCAGTGTTATGAAAAATGATGCGATCTACCATGTTCTAGTGGCATACTGGGCTTTCTATCCGCAGTAAACGTGTCGTCAGTTCAAGCAAACCATGAGAAAAGTCTCCAGCGCCTGACATAAAGCCTGCACTTGTTTAACAAGTCGAAGATCCTGTGTTTATAAAATGGATCGTACGCTGTGAGCCGGCTCTTGTTCGAATTTCCCCCACTCCACCTTTAACTGTGAAGCAGTACCTGCTGCTTTCTAATAGCGCAGCGGCCGCCCCTGCACCATTTAAGGTGGAACGGAAGAGAAGCGGAGTTGAGAGCATCGCTCGTGTGGCAGCGGTGAAGATGGCGCAGCGTGACTCGACCACATTCCCCAGAACCGCCACGACCATTCCGAACAAGCAGTTTTCTGCAGTTTAACCAGCTCGCTGAGAAAAACCAGGGGCGAGCACTCGAAGGAGAAGGCGAGGGGGGGTTGGGCTGGGTGGGCGTGAGGGGCTAGGCTAGTCGAGCAACGGCTACGGGAATAAATGAGCTCGACCGAAGTGCGCGCACACACTGCAGCAGTAAGAAGCGAGATCAGATTTCCGTTCATTACCCCCGGTGGGGAGAGAGGGAGAGAGAGTGAGACTGGGCATCTGCAGCGCACACTGGATGACTCGTGTTTTGGGGGGCTGAAAGAAGGGGGAAAAACGTCAGTGTGACACATCGCGGGAAAGAACGAGGACTGTGGTCTTTTTTTCGAAGCGTGCTGCCATGTAGTGCCCCCGGTACATGCAGTTCTGTGAAGTCCGTCTCTAGTCGAGCCCTTCATCTTGCGAGTATCCTCCCACGACAGCAGCGGAATGGAGATCGGCTTGCGGGGAATCTAAAGCATCTCGTGAAACGATGTGGATCCCAACGGAGGATGAGAAATTCGCAGTCGGTGAGTGTCTTTCTCTCGACGTCATTTCAGTTATGTTGCAGATAGCGGACGCAGACCACCACTCCAATTTAAAGCCTCAATGCAACAATTCCCTCTGCAAAGTGCTGTGCTGAGCTCACTCGCCGGCCCTCCGCGCTAATGACTCATTCTGGGGGCTCGAGCTGAAATGTTTGCGGCGGCAGTTTCTGATAAGATTGTGACAGTTTGTCCAATTTAGTGCAGAAAACGAGCCGTGTCTGACACGTGATGTGAGGTATCGTATGAACTGATAATGTGCCATCTTGAATATCGCACGATTTTCGTTTGGTTTTCAAATACAGGCTCCCCTTAATGCCGAGTCAAAGTGCTTTCTGCTGTTTTTCTTCTTTCTCTAATATTACCAGTATTGGCGTCTAACAATCTGGCAACGCAACGCTCAGCAATAGACTCGGGAACGATTAGTTCTTTTGATCCGAGCCGAGTCACAAGCCAACTGATTCAAACTTTTCCCCTAGCGCCTGCGAAATGTTTACGTCCCTGTTCTAGACGGAATGATCACAGTTATTTTGCGAATATATATGTATGTATTTACAGATTAACT
The DNA here is from genome assembly GCA_037974385.1 of Arnoldichthys spilopterus. Lineage (NCBI taxonomy): Eukaryota > Metazoa > Chordata > Actinopteri > Characiformes > Lepidarchidae > Arnoldichthys > Arnoldichthys spilopterus. The sequence continues at coordinate 6,996,931 of JBBPDA010000019.1, forward strand.
TAAAATCATTATTGTGGCAGCAGCATCATCGGTGTCGTCATGAACTAAAAGTACGATTCAGTGAATCAGACAGCGAAAGAAGCGGTTCGCTAATTTGAATCGAATTCCCCATCAGTGTGTAGCACTTCTACGTGAACGCGCGGGGGCGCTGCTGCTGAGCGTTCTAACAGGTGCGCGCGCCAAGGTTGGAGGGTGCGCGCTTTTTGACGCTGCTTAGCAACGTCCCATAGCAACCATCGTCAACGCTGCGGTGTATGTCCAAGGATTTTTCTGCTTCTGGATGTTGTAGGTGCACTTCACAGACTCCTGAACTTTACGCCTGCTGTGTTCTTACACTCTCACATTAAATGGATAACACAGGCTCTGAGCGACGTAGGCACTTTAGCTGCGGTTTGTAGCGGCGGTTGATTGACTTTGAATATGACGCTACATTCGCGGTCGTTTGCCTCTGTGTAACGTCAACCTGCAGCCCAGACTGTAGTACTGTGTGTTCACCTGTGGGGGCAGTAATCAGTGTTTTTTTATCTGTAGGGTTTGAGCTTTATCCTGTACTGTATTAGTGAAATGTGGAGCAGTTGCTTTATTTAGACCAAAAACTTGACGTTGTGTTAAAAATCCTCCTGGTACGGCAAAAATATCGTCGCCGCCACTGGAATCACATTCTGACTGAAGGATCATGGATCAGCTATAGTCCTCCACCCAGTGAATAAGTTTTATTTGTGCTTATCAGGATTTCAGCAGAAATTGTAGCCAAGAAAAAGCTGCTTTTTGACGCCATCCGAACGCGAGCCCCGAAAGCCCATGTGGACGGTATGATTCACTCCAACGTGCAGTAAAACTGGCATTTGATTTGCCCTCACATGACGCCACAAACGTCAGGAAAACACCTAATTCAGACATCCGTGTGTTATTTATTTTTTATTTTTTGCAGTGAACATAAATGACAATATGGCTTGTTTACTTTTGATGTCTCAGGCAAGTTGTTGTTCTTAAGGCACGACACTCCAACCACTACTATCAAACATGTTTCTATTAGGGGTATAAATCACACAATACCTCAGTGTGATTCTGTTCAATGTGATTCGGTTGGTTCAGTTCAATACTGGGCTCTGCAGTCATTATGAAATATGATGGAATATCACACAGTCTACTACATTTCCATGATCTCACACATGCAGACCTTTTAACATTTGTGCAATTTATTATTAAAGGTATAATACATCAGTGTAGTCATAAACAAAATCATCTTTTCAGTACAAAACACTGCACACAGTAAAATAAAGTAAAATTAATTGTGGAATAAACACATGTCCATTATTATGTGTCACATCGATACATCGCATTGTATGCTATTTTGGTCAATGCATCAATACAGATCAATTCATTGTTACAGCCCTAGTTTATATTATCAGTTGTTTTTTAAAAAAAAAACCTAATGAATATATAATTTTTGTCAGAACATGGACATTTGATTTTTTTTTTTGATGAATGGACCAAGACAAATGGTCCAGAATTGGAAGAATTTTAACCTCCATCATAAGCTGATAAAGATAGATAGATAGATAGATTAAAACTTTATTAATCCCTTGGGAAGGTTCCTTAGGGAAATTAAGTTTCCAAGCAGCAGTACACCGGCATAGTTATAGAAAGGTTATACATGAAGAAAAGAAAGGATAAATGAAATAAATAAAGGAGAAAGGAATAAAAGACACATATATAAGATCAAATATAAGAAATAGAAATATATAAGAAATATAGAAATATATTTAATAAAAATAAGAAAGGCTATGTGTAAAAAAGTGTAATGATGTAGTAGTATATGTATTATATATATATATGGTTCTCTTCCTGTAAATGCTTACCATGGATAAGTACCATGTGTGATATCTTGAAGGATATACTGGTAAGCTGTCATGGGTGTACAGCTGTGTCAGAATTTTAGGGGGCCTGCTCACCATGGGCCAGATTATGGGTTTCATGATGCAGCAATACTACCTGTTGACTTATCTCACATCTGTGTGTTTTATTGCCTCTTTTAGTTTCACTTTTAAACTTGCACTGTTTGTGCCATATCTCCAATAATTTGCATTCATATCCTCAAGCAGAAGCAAGAGTATTAGTTTCTTTTAAATTTTCTTTCTCGTTCTGTAAGGCCCTGTTCATATCGCCTCAGACAGCAGCTAGAGCTACCCCTACAGTACCATGGAGAGCTCCTGTGAAAGCTGAGTGCAGGTCTTGGGTGATGAAATGGTGTGGCTTCTTTTCACATAAGAGCAGAACATCCCGATGGCAATTAAGCAGTATGGCTGACACCCTGAAGTAATCTGAGACAGGGATTTCTTGGGGTGGGGCTGTTTCTTGAGTGCTTGCGTGAAGCACTTGCCATTAAACCAGCTCCTCTTTAAAATAAATTGTATTGCATTTACACATATATTAATTGGGGCTGAGAACTATAGTGTTTGTTAATCATCAATATAATGCTTTTACTATGTGCTGTGAGCATCAGTTTAAGATTTGTGTGGGTGTTTTGATTAATTGAAACATTTATATAATGGTAGTTCAATTATTTTGATCCAAATTATATTATTTACTCACTAGAATGTTTTACATATGTTGCATGGCATATCCAAGTTGCAATAGTAGTATTTTGCTCATGTCATGCAGGCCTAATTATGTACAGAGTGCATCCAACAGTTTTCCCCATACAATTCAACAGACCAGATATCCTAACCTTTTATACTCTCTCTGGATTCTTGTCTGAATATAGAGCATTTTGAAAGTAACTACCAGACTGACATTTGTGCAGTGGTGGCCTAGTGGTTATGACCTTGCCCTAGTAAACTGAGAGTCACAGGCTCAAGTCCCAACCCAGGCACCACTGAGGTACCCTTGAGCAAGGTATAATTTCAGATATCTATTTTTATTGTATTATTCAAAATGCCCAACTTTTCTGGAACTGGATGTTTGTCATATGCAGGTTGCACCCTGTTTCTCAGGGTTTTAAACGAATAAAGGTTGGAAAGCATTGAAATCGTCTTTCTGTTTGTGTAACAAACAGGCAAATTAAATCAGCACTGATGGGAAGGTTTTACTTTTTAAAGATGATGTCATACATAAATGGCAATATTAATTGCCTTAATATTTACTGTCATTGCTACAGTTGTCATTGTCTTCCAGTGAGTTTGGCTGCAGGAGTGAAGGATCTTGTTCAGCAGACCAGTCATGCACATTAATTAAATCAGCTGTCTGAACACTGACCCTGTGCCTCCAGTCCTCTTGTAGCTGCAGACCTCTGTTACTGTATACAGCTAGAACACAGGCACAATACAATACTGCAGCATAGCCAACAGCTTTAGGCTTTCTAATATAATATAATACTAGTTCTAATGTTGGTCATAACTGTGTTGAATTTCCATTTGAGGATTAATAAAGCTGATCTTCTGTTACCTTATTAGACCAGTAGGCTGTAGGGGCCTAAAAGGTAATGTAAAAATATCTGTAGGCCTTTAAATGCCCTTTGATATTTCAGTCACATCAGTATGATTATTCTAGTGGTCCCTACAACATATGCCTGCATTAAAAACAATTTTGTAAATATATATTAGTGATTTCTTTTGGAACATTGCAAAAAGAGAGAAAGCACATCCAAGTTTAATTGAGCAAAACAGTATTTGTTAAAACCGGGTAATTACACAGACAGGCTTTTAATACTGGTGGCTTAAAAATATTATAGAACAATTTGTACTTGATGTTCGCAATATACTCAATTACTACACTGAACATGAAACAAGCCATAATGCACTTGCATTGGGTATATTTGAAATATCACCCAGTCCTAGCTGTAAACAGGAAAAATGGGCAGGTTTAAAAACCTGAGTGACTTTAACAAGGGTCAGATTGTGATGGCTAGACGACTGGGTCAGAGCATCTTCTGATTCTTGTGGGGTGTGTCCAGTATGCAGTGGTTAGAACCTACAGTTGAAGGAAGGATTACCAATGAACTGCCACTGGGTCATGGGCACCTACGGCTCATTGACGTGCATGGGAAGTGAAGGCTTGCCTTTTCCTACTGCTGAGTACTACTGTAGCAAAAGATTGCTGACAAAAAGTTAATGCTGGCTCTGATAAAAAAAAAAGTTGTCAACAGTTTTTCCTGTGACTTCCTTCAGCAGGGTAATGTATCCTGTAACCCTACAAAAATTGTTCAGGTGTGGTTTGAGGAAGAAGACAAAAAGGTCTTGACTTGGCCTCTGTCCATTCAAGCATCTGTAGGACGTGCTAGACAAACTCTGCAGAGGTGAAGAAAGAAGGCCTTAGATAGTACAAAGTTACAGGATTTAAAATATAATATATTTTATATAAATTATATATGCTAATACTTTGGCGCCAGAAACCCCACTATACCTTCAGAGGTCTCATGGAGTTCATAATTTGATGGGTCAGAGCAGAATGAGAGCAGAATGAGGGGGCCTACCCTCTATTAAGCAGACGGTTTTAATTTTATGGTTTATTGCTGTATATACAGTGCAAAAGTCAAAGACCAAACATATAGTTCAAATGACCATTTCAGTATTTTCAGCATCAAGAAAAAAAGACAACAAAAACCTTCAACTCTGCAACTTCAAATCTTTCAGTATTTACTCCGTCCCGTTGCAGTTGTGTGCTTCAAGCAAAAGCTGTTCTGAAAGTTCTCACTGGCAATTTTTTGCCCTTCAAAAATACACATATTTACAAAAATTAATACATTACACATATCTTTCTTATATGCCTGTATAATGGGTAAAGGGGAGATTTCTGTGGCGATTAGATACAATGAAAAATGATTAAAAGAGAAAATGTAACCGTAAACAATTATGCAAGACCTGGCAAACCACCAAAATGTTCATCATAAGCTTATTAATAAACCATCATCTTAGCACCATACAGTGTGCAAGCAGTTATACTACTACAGACATTTTAGGGCAAATAAGAAAAACATATAAAAAAAGATTTGTTAATATAATATAATATTATATAATATAATATAATATAATATAGTGATCTGCAATTTGTAAATTCTCTTCTTTTTTGATCTTATTTAAGTGACAAAACTACATAGAAATTACCTCTAATATTTTGGCTGAGCAACTTGATTGCTATATTACTAACTATATTGTTAATTTACCACATTTACAATTTAATGTTTGCAACACACTCACAAAATTCGGGACAGGGATCAGTCTGTATATGGCAGAAAAGCATTCAAAAGGCACTGCATGAGAAACTGTCATGCTACTATGATAAATACAGCCTCATGGGCTCTGGAGTAATTCAGAAAATTAGTGTCAATTAACACAGTACCCCAATTAAATTCTCTTATTTAAAAGAAAGCCATGCATCAAGTCAATTCAAGTCAAGTCAATTTTATTTCTGTTGTTAAAGTTAATGCTTTTTACAAGCAGCTTTACAGAATACAGGGCCGAGCCGCAACGCAACAGAGGTATGGAAAAACTCGCTACGCTGTAGGAAAAAACCTTGGGAGGAACCAAGTCTCAGAAGGGGAACCCATCCTCCTCTGGTTGACAGATAGCAATAACAAACAAGAGAAAAGAAAAAATATAATAATAATAGCCTTAGTTCTGTGTAGAAATGCTGCCAAGTTCTCTGATGGACCATAAGGCATTATAATATGTGATATGAAATGAAATATGAAATATGTACTGTGATCAGATGAGTCCACATTTCACATTGTTTTGGGGATAAATGCATCTCTCCATCCAGACTTTTATCAGCAAAAGGTTGTCATGTTATGGGGTGCATCGGTGCCCATGTCATGGGTGACTTACACATGTATTAATGTACCACTTAAGCAGAAGCGCATCATGGGATTTCAGAGAAACATATGCTTTTCCCAGGAAATCCATAGTTATTTCAGCAGGACAATCCCAGGCCTCATTCTGCACATGCTATAGCAGCGTGACACAAGAGTATGTGCTTGGCTGGCCTGTCAGCAGTTCAGACCTATCTTCTATTGAAAATGCATGAGGTTTCAGAAAGAGGAGAATCACACAATGTTGAATTGCTGAATGTGACTGTTGAGCAGCTGAAGTCTTCTATCAGGCAGGAATGAGCAACAATTTCTCTTGCAAAACTGCAACAATTAGTGTCCTCAGTTCCCAAACAATTAAAAAGTGTAAATAAAAGTGAATCATGTAAGATAGTGGTAAATGGGTCTCTTCATGTTCTAAATTTGTTTATATTTATAAAATACATTAAAGTTGGTCAGTGAAACCATTAAACATCTTTTCTTTGTGTATTGAGTGTGTTCACAATGACAAATAGCCACTTTTACTTTCACATAAGAGTGATTTTAGGTCAGGGGTATTCAGTTGTGGATCTGGTGGGCTGGTGTGTTAGCTCAAACCACACCTAAATGAGTTAAATTAGTATTTCTTCTCTTACTGGTAAATGGTCTCCATGACCATAACTCTATAGTGCTAAGTGTTAGAAGAGGAAAGAGAGAACTGTGGTACAGTCCAAGGCTGTAGAAACATGAGAAGAACTGAATGGTGGAGAGTTACGATATTTCTTGGCAGGCATTTCAAAATAGTTTTTTTTTGTCTCTTCCATGGCAAGATATGGCTGTCAGCCTTGAAGGGTAATGTGCAGTTTGATTAAAAATTATGTGTAAAGATGTATAAAAGGCAGAAAAACATGCTCAAACTTGTCTATGTACAGTGTAAATGTAATTATGTTCCTACATTTATAAAACTGGATACTTCTAGTTGTACTTCTTAAGTCGTATTAGTTGAGTCACTTTTAAAGCTGTATTAAAATATCAATGTATGCACACCCATGACCACCTAACACCTGATTTCTGTATTAGTGTGCTAACTCACAGAAGCAATTGTGCTGTAAATGGAACACTGTTAGACTACTATTGCATGGGTCACTAACCAAACTGATGTATGAAGTAAGAAGCTTATTTAATTTTCATTGAGGGGTTGTTGTTTTTTTGCTGCAAGTTGTATGTAATTTTGAACTCCAACCCCAAGGTCCAGTATGTGCATACATTAGACATAATTTGTACATTTTAGGTAAATTTTCATAGTTCACTCTATAGGGAGTACAAAGCCGTTTGAGATGCAGACAGAGGGACGTGAAAGTAAAGTGACTATTTGTTTTTGTGAACACACCCCAGCACACCAAGTGCAACACAACAGAATGTGACCTCAGCATTTAACCTGTCCACATGTGGAGCAGCTATCAACAGCACCCGGGGAGCAGTGTAGCAGGATGGTACCTTGCTCAAGGGTACCTCAGTATTACCTGGGCCGGGACATGACCCTGAAACCCTCTGAACACATGGGCAAGTCCCTAACTGCTGGTCTACCACTGCCGTTTAAAACGTTAGCTAGATGTTAATATAAGCAAATTGCGTGGAAGCAATTACTGATATAAGCATTGTTGTTGCAGTGGTAATTTGAGAAGCTTGATCTGTTTATTATTATAATATTGGTTTATTATAGACTACTACAATATTATTTTTACCACAACTATCTTGGTGCTAACATAACATTGGATAAAAGCTACCAGAAATGAATGTTATCATATATTTCAAAATCATACACCCTACAATATATTTCGCCTATTGGCAGAAGGCTCCTATACATTACCATAATTAGTTATTGCACACAAATTATTTGTACAACGTGGACAAATTACTTTTAAAATAAGTTTACTCATTATTGAGTAAGAGAAAGTGGAGCCAAGTCACTGTTCTAGACATCCTAGTTACTTAAGCACATTCGTTTTGAACTAGGTATTCAAAGGTTGTGCATCAGATGCTTTGATTTATATAGACTTGTCATAAGTAAAGATATAGTCTTTCCTTAGGAAAGTTTAAATCTTTTAACAATTGTGCATGGGTCATATTTCCACCTTGTATTGACATCTGTCTTGATCTGATCAGTAAACAATCCAGTTAAGGCAGTTAAGCCAGTCAAGCAAGTCAAGCCAGTTAAGGCATGTCTACTAATTTGTTACAATGTATGTGGGTGTGTGTACGGATATTGTATCTACCATGGAAAATGTAAATCTGCCCTATATCTAATGAGCTGGCTTAATGCAGAATGCTTGTGCTGAATGCAAGCTTGATCATCTTGGGAGCAGGACAGCCAAAGCCAATGCAATTCTATTCAGACTTGTGTCCCGAGCTGTCATTTAAATGCAGGAATGCAGAGAATGCATTAATAAAGTGTGGACAGAGCCATGCTGATACTTAAACACACTATTTAACTGTGTCTGTGTAGCAGTGGTATTGTCAGTATTCTTGATTAAACCAAATCAAAAATAAATATTTGGCACTTTTTCATGATTATAGTTACTATTTTTCTATTCACCAGTTGTCTCTCTGGCCACACAGCCTTTTAAAATCATACTAGTTTTTTTTCCCCCAATGAACTACAGGCTATTTGGAAAAATTTTGCATTGTTTTAAAATTGTTCAGTTAAATCTGTTTTTATTATTTTTATACTTATCTTTATATTTATTTATTTTTTATAATTCTTGATTAGTTGTTAGAATAATCTGTGGCCTTTGTTCCCCAAACTGTGGTCTACTCAATGGTCACATTCAATGGTTTGATAAGTTAGTGGCCCCAGAGTGGTGCAACAGTCTAATCACTCAACCTGTAATTGGCCATTCTTGAGTATAACACTCTCACATTAATCTTCCTCACCTTTAGTCTGTTAGTTGACATCAATATTCTCCTCCAAATGTGTTGTGTGGTTTATGGCTTTGCATTAGAGGCAGTTAAAGGACAAGATGCTGTGAGTGGTCTTATGTTGACAAGGACATGATAGACCTCACTCTCCCGACTTGATAACAGATTTTACCTGTAGTCAGATTCACTGTAATGCAGATATCATTAGAAAATGCTGGATCAGACATTTAAGACAAAAAAACGAATGACTAACCTAACAAACCTAGCTTGAAACAGCACATACTCACGTTGTGTGATGACATGCTGTTTTGACACTTGTGGGTAGTGGGGTGAGGCATGAAGAAAAAGCGCTTATGTGAATTTTGTGCCATCTTGTCCTTTATTTTCGTTTAAAAAGTTTACATCGCTTACCATGTCCCAAAATAAGTAAATGAAGCACAATAGGTAATCCATAATGTAATAAACGGCAGTTTAGCTGATGGACTAAAGCTAGTTTAGCTAACTAAAGCACATCAGCCAACTGAAAACTTCCCCTGTAAATGGAGATTAGACAAATACTTCTCCAGTAGTTTCCACAACAGCTATTGACTGCTACTCTTATTTCATATACACAATTATTATATTATAGCAACAGAGGTCTGCTGCCCAATCTGAACTTAGGAGGGTTTGACAAAATGTTGAGTTTTGGGCCGTTTGGGCCAATTGTACATGCACTGGGTTGTTTTCCATGAGTTATTTTGATCTTGTATATTTTGTACACTTTCATGCATTCATTTGTTTCTCATATCATAAGCTGTATTTAGAATAGCTCTGAAGAATCAGGAGTGGGTGAATGTGTTCGAATGGTGGAAGGTCACAGCTGATCTTACCCCCTTGTTTGCCCGAAACATGGTAAGCATTTCTGCAAGTAGCAGCAGTGAGAGGAACTTTACAGTCAACAGTTGAAACAATACTGCAAGTATTTATTGAAGTATTGCATTTGCTGTCACTGAAGTCAAACTGTTGATAGCTACATAAAACTCTAAACCCCATCTGTCTCGGTTAGGGGTTTGGGCCAGGTTTAGATTCCACATTTAGAGGTAAGTACCAGTCGGGCCAGGCGTTGTTGAGTCTTTAAAACCATGGGTGTGGGTGTGGTTGTGGGTTCGGTTTCATACCTGTGCAGCGGTCTAAAAGCAACACTGTGTCATCTCTGCTCTGGACAGAAGTGCGAGGTGTAGACTATGGAGTTTGTTGCAGTTAATGTGATGTGATTATGTTACTGTAAGCTACGCTAGTGTAAGGTATTCTGATTCCAAAATTAATGTTTGTGTGTGTGTGTGTAGACAGGGTATAAGTGTATCTTCTGTTTTCATGCTGCGGGGAATACAAAGTGCCAGCATCTGTCTCTCATCATGAATTGTCACACCAGAACAGCAGCTGCTCCTAGCAAAACAGAAAAGCAAAAGAACAACATAACAATTCAGTACCGATTCAGCTCTGAGGTCTACTGACGCAGCTAAAGCACTGGTAGATGCAAAGCGACTGTGTTACAGCAGAACCATGGAGCATCAGCATTCGCGGAGAATCAGCTTAGCAACAGGACGGAAAAACTAATGTTGATTTATATGAATTCATCACGATATCCCAATGGACCCTTCTGTAAGCAAAGCACCTGTGTCTGTCCAGTTGAGTCATCACCACCAGCTCAGTTTGTTCTCAGTCATGATGTGGGAGTAATATTATAAAATTACAGCATTTATTCTTTAGAGAGTGTCTGACTGCAGCTGAACAGAGAAAGAATGGAGTGAGAACAGTATTGCTTTTCTTCTTGGTAATGTTGTTTTACTCGCATGTCGACTGGTCGGGTTTGAGCAGCTCTTCTTCACGCCAGCTGATCTTAGTGTGTTTCGCTGAAAATTTAACCAGTAAATTGGATCTTCTGAGCTCATCAGCTGCTGTGATCCTAAACAGTAAGCCATCTGTGTTTGGGCCTGTACTGCTAGCTAAAAAAGGTAACTGGATCTAAAACCAGCTTCTAAAGAGTAACAGAGTAATGAAAAAATAGATACTGACACATAAACATGAGCTGACAATGGGAGGTGCTTTAGATTTTTGCAGCAACTTTTGTTGAAAAAAAAAAACAATTTTTTTTTAATGAAAATTGACAAAAAAAACAACGCCAAAGTAATAAAAAGGAATCAAAACAAAATGGTACATTGTCTCTTTTACTTCTTTTTTGCTCCATGAGGCTCCTCCCCCTCCTGGCTCTTTCACTGGCTGCTGATGGGCTCATTAGATTAATTACTCATATCACAGTGTTTTAAAGCCACTGCAGTAGGGTTCGCGATCCCCATCAGCGAGTACAGAACATTTAACAAAATCACTTCCAAAGAAATGTGTGAGATGTGCTTTTCCAGGGTTTTGTACACAGTGGGTGTGTACATACGTTGCAGATTGCATAATTACTATTAGGGGAGTTTTGAGCAGCCAGCTGCAATTCCCTGATGTTTTGCTGCTTTATTGTTTAACGTAATTCTCATGTGTTTTCAAGTATTTAGCAACTCCAAGTATTGTTGTTAACCAAAGAAAACCCTTTATATTGGTTTTTACATTTTTACAAAAAATTCTACTTCATATAAACAGCAACCCCTTTGCATTGTGTGAAACTTTCATGATGAATGGACTAATAGAAATGGCCCAAATTCACTAAAAACATAAATTGACTTTAATTGAATTAAAAAATACTAATGTATTAAATAGGTTTTTTAGGTTTTGTATATTTGTAATCTGTATATCCTCACAATCATTGTATTTTGTAAAAAAGAGAGCAGTTACTGTCTTCTGAATATTTTTAAATAACTGAGATATTAAATGGACTGAATTGCCCATAATGGTGCATTATGATGTAACAATATTTTCTATGCTTTTACACAATAGTATACAGGGTGGAAAATATTACAGGAAATACACTTTTTTCTATTTTCTTATTATTTTTAAAGATTTGTACTTTAGTGGAGGATTGTTTCCATGTGAAAAACATATATTTTACTGTTTTCTTTTAGAATTTCTCTTACATTCTGTCACTATTGAGGAATGATTGGAGGCAGATGCAGGATAAAAAGGAGTCTTTATTGACACCATAAAGCAGCAGTACAAAGGGGCAGTCCAAAATCGTAGTCAAAAATCAGTTCCAAAATCACAAAAACCAGAATCAGATACCTGTGGGCTAAGGCTGAGGGAAAGTTATCGATAATGAAGCTATGAGTCAAAAACCAGGAAATCTAGGGAACTATGGATGAGCGCTCTCCTGTGTTTCACTGTGCACTAAGTAGGGATGGTGATCATCTCTCCGACAGCCCTCACCTGGAAGGGGAGGGGCTGATCGGGGAGCTAGAACTCTGGCGACGACGACCTGGTCTGGTCGCTAGATGGATCCAGATCCCCCTCTTGTCACACATTTTCTATACATACCTTGGCCAAAAGACTTTTTGGTTTTACGAGTCATTGTGAGTTTGAATTTATTGTAATATATTATAATTCTAATAATTTATATAATAAATTAATATTAATGAAACATCCAACCATCCTTTAACTGTTATATATGACTATGCATAATGTTACAAACATCTTGTTCAGTAAAAAAGAAACTGCAACTTCAGGATACCTGTTTACAAAAAAAACATGACTAAGAGCATGGCTGTGTCATGGTGGCCTGCTTATTTACCTCCAACTCTCTCTGTAGATCATACAACCCATACGGCCTGCATGTGCTGATCCATTCCTTCACCCATATCCTTTTCCTTTCACATGATTTTTTGGAACTTATGATGGCTTAGGCATAGCTTATTTAAGTTCAACGTACATTTATAAACTCCTTTTTCACGGGGGCATCACATAATGAAGTGAAAAGTGAAAGTGACTATTTGTCATTGTGAACACACTCAGGCACCACAAAAAATGTGACCTCTGCATTTAACCCATCCCAAATGCACACATAGAACAGAGGGCAAGTATCAACAGAGCCCAGGGAGCAGTGTAGTGGGATGGTACCTTGCTCAAGGGTCCCTCAGTAGTACCCTGTCCAGGACTTGAACCTGCAACCTTCAGGCCCCAAGGGCAATGGCCTAACCACTAGGCCACCACTGCCCTCATAACATAACTTCTTGTGTCACTAGTGGACAGAATGTTGGTTTGTAAAACAGGTGGACCATTCATGCTAAATGATGGTTTAGTTGGTGACCACCTGTCACCACAACTGTCTGACTTGTGATTAGGAGTCTGGAGGTTGTATAGTATGAACAGTACAGTGATCCAACCACTTTCAGAACTGAGTAGTGCGAACAGGCATTGTTTTTTATTGTTGTATTGTTAAGTCAGTCTTTAATGTCACAAGTTTGTTGTCTTTATTTTTTTTGTTTTTGTCTTGATTATTTGACATTTAAGATGTATCAACTGTAACTGGTGTCTGCTTGTATCCCAGACATGTATTGTAAATTTTATCACACCAATAACAGAGAGAGAGAGAAAGAGAGAGAGAGAGAGAGAGAGAGAGAGAGAGAGAGAGAGAGAGAGAGAGAGAGAAAGCGAGAGAGAGATAATAAAGGACAAACATTTGTGGATGATGCAGTCGAGTAAAATTAGAAAAACTGCTGTAACTACTTGGTGGAAGTTTAGAGTGGAAGGTTCGGGAAGTAAGATTAAATCAATTTTAAACAAACTAATCATCATTTCTTTTGGCAGTACCTTTGTATTGGTGACCATCTGGGACAGGAGCTCTGTGCTTTCTTGTGCGGCTTTTGATCGAAACATTAAGTCTTCAGCCATAGATTCAGCTTCACCCAGCCCCAGTGACAGCATAAACTGCCTTAAACTAAGATAAAATGGTCATTTCACAAGCCAGCCTCACAACACTTGCTTCTTTAAAACAGTGTTTAATGATTCACTCCAGTATATTTTTGGCTCCTTGCTTTCACTTTAATCTGAATACATGTATGAATGAATTGTCATACTTTCATTAAGGTACAAATTCTTTCAACCTCATACACCCCCCCAACCCACCCCCCACCCCCACCCCCGCACTGATAATGTATTAAAAGAAGTCAAATTTAGTCTGAGTTTTCACACTGGTGTTGTGCCAGCTTCCAATATGTTCCAATATGTAATACAGACATTTTTACTGTAAGCCCCCTCTTATAGGCAGTGAGTGAAGTTTTTGCTTCATCAACATTTTTCTAATATAAATAAACTTTCATAATTTTTTTCAAGGTAATTAATTATTCTTAAAGTATAAAATGAAGAAGGTCCTCGGTTCAGTCCCCGGGTCAGCCACGGTTGGCTTTCTGTGTGGAGTTTGCAAACGCTGTGTTAGTGTGGGATTCCTCTGGGTGCTCCAGTTTCCATTGACCTCCAATGGGTTGGCCTCCTGTCCTGGGTGTACCCTGCCTTGAGAAGAAGCAGTTTAGAGAATGGATGGATGGAGATTTTGTTGAAGTTTTCCCTGTTAATTCATCCCTTCCCACATATATCTTATCTTCTGACTTACTAAGCAAGCTTCTTTCCTGTGTTTTAGTGATCAGCAGTTTCCGCAGTTCCATTAGTCAGTCTCTGGTGCTGGAGCTTGGAGAGACTGTCCAAATCCTTGAGAAATGTGAGGGTAAGTCACTTAATCAACTGCTTCACGCCCTTTCATGTGCCTGTGACTAGGACATACTAGTGTGTAAACTGGTCAGTAACTGTCCGTGTGATTTTGTTTTTGTAGGATGGTACCGAGGCTTTTCTATCAAGAGGCCTACGGTGAAGGTAAGAGTGAAAAGATGGCGGGGTGGGGTGGGGTTAAAGGGAAGAAAAAACACTTAAACCAGTGCAATAAAGCAACTCATAAAAATGTTAATCAGAAGCGTTGTTAGTGTGCTCGTGTGCACGTGCTTTTTTGCAGCTCTATTTAAATTCCTACTCCCACTCGTAGCACTCTGCAGCGCTCTGACCACCTACTCCTTCAAATCTCTCTCTCACTCTCTCTCTCTCTCTCTCTCTCTCTCTCACACACACACACACAATCTGTCTCTCTCTCTCACCCCCTCTCACCCTCAGTATCTATACAGTCACATTTATTTGGAAACATTTACTACATTCCAACCTCTTTTTCCAAGCAGAGAGAAGGAGAGAGAGATAGAGAGTGAGGTGGGGAGGGTTTTTTTCTGCTCCATAATGATGTTCAGTGAGGTTATACAGTAAGTCAGCGAGCCTGACAAGCGAACTATTACAGCCATAATTCCGTCTTTGAATCATGTTACACAACGCACATGGTAGGCCTTGCTAATCTGTGCACTGCAACAATAAATACTGGAAAAAAAACTTTTGCTGTTGTTGTTTTGCTTCTCTTCAGGGGATTTTTCCAGCCAACTATGTGCACTTAAAGAAAGCAACAGTTACCAACAGGGGGTAAGTGGCTACAATTCAATAATTCATTAAAGTGGCGTGCCTCCTCAGCACTGGAAGCATTAGAGCAAATAAACTCCATGTTTAATGAATTTGTGGCTTGAGTTTTGCAAAGACTCACCCAAGAACTCAAGCTCTTTTTGCACGCCTGGCATGTTGCATGTTTAAATTAGGACTGGCTGATATATAAGCAGAAATCAATGGATTATAAGGTTTCAGTGGTGTCAGACATTTTTGGAGGTTTTTAGTTTATCTCTGCATTAGTCTATATATTAGCTCTCTAAATAGGTAGGTTGCCCTCCCTCTCCCCAATCACTCAAGCCAGCACAGTTTTCTGTGAGCTTAAATAACAAATTGGCAGTGTTCCCCTCCAAGTGTGTGGAACTGTCCAATGAGAACACCCAACTACTGCCCAACTAGCTAGCCTCATTCGATTAGGGGAGACCTAGCCATTCATCCATCCATCCATCCATTTTCTATACAGCTTTTTCCATTTCGGTTCACAGGGAAGCTGGAGCCAACCTAGCCATTGTCACAAAATTAATTTGTGAAAAATGGGGTAACATTCTGGAGAAAAAAAAAAGCCTTAAGTATGAGGATAACATTTTAACATTATGTGAAGAAAAATATTCAAAAAATGACAAAAAGAAAATAATCATATTTACAGAAGCTACGAAAACCTTTCACAATTTTGTGAATCTCCATTTCCTGTGCTACAATGTTAATATAAGACTCTTGTAGACCCTAAAAGTGCAGACTCTGCACTTCAATTCTGGTGGAAACTTCCCTCCTCTCCTGTTTCTTTCCGGTGAGATTTATTTCTACTGTAAAATCTCCTGCCTGCAAAAGGTTGAGGTGTTTGCAGTGCAGTTCCTTGCTTATTGCTTTCTGTCAGTTGTTCGTTCAGATTTTAGGTGACTGCTGACTGTATTATTGAACACAGCAGCACTGAAATAGAGGTTTAAGTTCTTTGCTTACGCTCTATAATTTTCTCTATTTGAGCTCCTTCATCACTGTTTTTGCTACTTGTTGCATGAAATGTTCTTAATCAAAGGCTATTTAATCAATTATTGATGATGGCAGTCTGTCTTGGTCCAATTGCAACTAAACAGACCCAAGCTATGATACTGTCATCACCATGATAACAATCCTATGCTGTAATGGGCAGTGGTGGCCTAGTGGTTAGGACCTTGCCCTTGTAAACAGAAGGTTGTGTGTTCAAGGCATAACCCCAGTACCCTTGACGAAAGTATTGCCCAGCTACACTGATCTCTGGGTGCTTTACATAGCTGCCTGCTTGTGCACATGTGATGGTTAAATGCAGAGGTCACATTTTGTGGTGGTGCACTGTGTGGTTGAGTGATTGTGTTCACAGTGACAAATAAGTCACTTTCATGTTTCATTTTCATTAATGCAATGCATTCTCCAAGCATTGTGCTTTTACTTAAACCAGAAAGGTCTATTTTGGTCTCATCTGTTCACAAAATATTTTTCCTACTGCCTTCAGGCTCATCCACATGATGTATATCAAACTGTAGATGGGCAGACATGTTCTTTTTGGCGACCTTCCCAACCCTGCCAAGGACACATTGTTATATGTTTTCCTGGTGGTGGACTCATGAACATTAACATTAAGCAATGTGAGAGAGGACTTTAGTTACACAGAATGTAACCTGAATTTTTTTCTGACCTCAGAGACTATTACCCACCTTGCTCCTAAAGTGATCCTTGTTGATCAAGCAACATGGGAGAAGGTAACAGTGGTCTGTGGACTGTAAATTGATTAAATTAATCAAAGGCTTTAGGGTTGGTTTTGTTACTTTCTCTAGCCTGTTGCACATCAACAGCTTTTTCTGAGCTTTTTTTTTATGACCAGTTTGAAAGGTCATAAAAAATGACAGCTTCTCATCTCTGCTTTTCATCTCATTGGTTGGTTTACCTTTATATTACTGCTAATCTGTTTGTCACTAAAAAGTATGTAATATCTTATTAAATATAGGCATGTTTTATATCTGACCTTTACAAATTGTATCAACATCATCAGTTATTTACATTGGTCAGACCTTAGTTTACCCATTGTGTCAGGTTTATCTACATGTGTGTTGTGCCTTGCAGGCAGTGTGAGACAGTGGTTCCTCTGGAGGATCCAATCATCACTGAAAGCACCAGTACACTGCAGGAATGGGGTGTGTTGTGGAAACAGCTTTACGTGGTACGTCATCTTCCTCTCCCTGTCTGAACTTTGGTGCCCTTCTTTGTGTGTGTGTGTGTGTGTGTGTGTTCTGCATCCTGCATGCACATGTGCACGTTTATGTGTGCGTGTGTGTAGGTGGTTTGGGTCTGGAGGAACCTCGGTTTCCTTGGCAACAATGGATTGTGTAATCTCTCACTACACGGCTCTAAGCAGAAATTGAGCCTTGGGCAATGCTGCCACGATGCAACTGCCTCTCAAGCACGACTAATGCACTAGCCTGCTCTCTCTGTCTCTCCCTCTGTCTGTCCCCTCTCTCTCTTTTCTCTTTTACTATATTTCATTAGAAAATACAGTTTTCTAGCTGTCTTTATCATTTGTCCATCTTTTAATTGTAATTTATAAATAAAAATAACTTTTTCCATCACCTCATTTTTACATTAATGTGGTTTGTAAATGAAGCTCTGTCCTTTTTTTTGGTCTTTAACTGTGTATACTGAGCATGTGTGATAAAGTCAGAGTGCTTTATAGTAACATCAGTCTCTTTGATTGAACGTGACAGAAACACAGGGTCGAGCTGTTTCAGAAGCTACGGCATGTGATGAATGAACTGATGGACCTGCGGCGTCAGCTGATCTCAGGTCACATGACCCAGGAACAGAGCCGGGAGGTCAAGCGTCACATCACTCTGCGCCTGGACTGGGGCAACGAGTAAGATGCATGAAGCTGCAGTTATTATCCGGCCTTAACTATACACCCAAAAATACATTTTAAATCGTACTTGGCTTCTAGAAAAAAAAATTATTGGGACAGAACCTTTGTATTGTGTAAAGCATCTTTACATTAAAAAAAAGCTTTTACACTTGCACATCTCATTAACAGTGGAGTTTCTAAGCTAGCTGAGCATTTTCACTCAATATTGAGTGTAATAGTTGGGAGGTGCAGGTGAAATGTGATATTTATTATGGCATTAGTCAGATGACATGAAGCAGCTTACAGTTTGAACATGTTAAGGAACTAGGCCAGCCTGCCCTGTGGAGGGCTGTTTTACCTATTAGGTTATAACATCTTCATATATTATTTTTACTCCAATCAATTTTTTAATTCAAATTAATTTTTTAATAAATTATTTTTAATTGTGTTAAATGAAAATAATCTCTGTAAACTGATGGACCTTATGAACACTTATGAGCATTGTGTGGTTGTGAAAAGCAGTTAATATTGTTTTTGTCTTGTTTTTGCTTTTTGCTTGTCTGATGATCCTTGTTTAGAGAACCAGAAGTCATTCTTCCCTGATGTCTTTCCAAAAAACACTTTTAGAGCTTTTCATTAGTGAGTGGGCCACCAGACCTGACCAGAAACATCTCAACTTATTGGTTTACTTAATGGTTTGTTTTTTAACAAACCTATATTTTAAAATGCCCTGTCTTTTTCAAATGTACATTGTTGGCCAATGGTTTGGAAGCAACACTAACATGTTAAACATGACACTTGCACCAAGTGGTTCTGATTCTAAATTAGTTTTGCTCCTGGACACTACCTTGCATCTATTCTGAGTTTCATTGTATATCTAATCAATATCTGATCACTTAATTCTCCCACTCAAGTGTAAAATTAGCAATTTGTAAGTAATTTACACTAGGGCTACAGTGATCAGTCAAATAAATTTACTTTTTCAAATACATTAATACATTTTTTGAATAATAAACAGGGTATCTGCAACTTATTGTGAGGCCATGTTTGTCAGGCTGAAGATTCTTCATTAGGGGGCACTATTAACACTCAGGTTGGTTTTAGCACAAGAGAGAGGACACCTACACCAGATGTTCAGCTCAGCAGACAGCAAACAGGCTTACTGACTACTAAAATAATATTTAATTAGACTTCATTATAAAATATACATAGGAAATATGCCACTTTAATGTCTGTTACAAGCTTTAAAGTGTTAAACCTATGGGTCAAGTGAACACCACTGCAAATAATTTACAGTTAAGCATATTTTTAATTATTGTCAAGTCTGGTAGTCTTTTATGTCTATAGTGCTTTTTACAACTGACATTGTCACAAAACAGCTTTACAGAATGCTGGTCCGAGCCCCTAATGACCAAGCCATAGGCAACCGAGGCAAAGAAAAACTCCCTAAGCTGTAGTAAGAAACCTTGGGAGGAACCAAGGCTCAGAAGGGGGAACTCATGCTCTACAGGATGACACTGAATAGCAATATAAAAGAAAAAAAAGTGTTTAGTTAGTTAGTTAGTTTAAAGAAGCAGAATCAGCTAAAATCCTATACCTTGGAGAAATAAATCTAGCATAACATCTGTGGTAGCTAAACTAGTCTGGGACTAGTTATCAGGGGATAAGCAAAGCCCAATGGTGTTCGATCTGGTTGGGGCAGCACTTTCTAGTGTACAGGTGGGCCGTAGTGTCTTTTGATCCGTTAGGTGAAACATAGGGCTGTCCATATTGGCTCTCCTCAGTAAAATAAGACAAAAAATCAAAACTGATAAGAAGTAAGAACAGTTATCAGAGAATGAAGGCTTTTCCCAATATGCGGAAGTAAGAAGACATCACTTTAAACCATTGCAGTATTATTACCATGCAGTTATCACAAGTTTTTTCACCAAACTGGTACCATTTTGCTGAGCACAACTTGCTATGTGACTACTTTTCCATGCACTGCAGCTAACTGTTCAGGTTTCTTGGTGGTACATAGTGAAAAGGTCCTGGTTTTTTTGGCAAAAAACTGTGAAAAAATATATACCAGCCTGCAGATTACAGCCCAAAAATACTGGTATATAACAGCTTGGATGATCAGCTTTCCACTGGTGATGAAGACATTTGCTTTTATGTCACATACTGACATTAAGTACTATAAGTATACAGAATTTATTAAATGTATGTTTTTATTGTGAATTAGGTTCTGTCCTGTTGAAAGCAGCTTTTCTCAATAATAAACATGCATTTTCTTTATTACCTTGCAGTTTTCTTTTTACTTTTTTACTACATAAATCATAGATTATGATACATAATATTGGTTATTGTTGAATTATTAAAAGTCATAACCACCATCTAAAGAAATTAATTTAAAAAATGCAACTACTAGTAACATTTAATAACATAAAAACATTGTTCTTTAAGGATAAATTGGAACGAATAAGACAAATGCATTTCAGTGGGCAGGGGTGGCGTAGTGGTTAGGTGCCTTGCCCAAGGGCACTTCAACCATGGATGTGGGTGGGGGAAGGTGTTTTACTGCTCACTCTTCCCACCCAGGGAGCTGGTGACCCGTTGATAGCAAGCCCTCTTTTCTAACTATTAGGGCCACAGCTGCCCCCTATAAATAAACACCCCATTATCCCATTAACAAGAAATAACAGTAATACCTGGCTCTATTTGATGAGTGAGGGATGTGTAGAAAAGTTATATAGTTATAAGCTTATGTTATAGCACAAGCTGCATGCCTAAAATTATCACAATCTAGCTGCAGAGGGCAAAAGTTTGGAAAAAATATACTTTTTCATAGCTGCTACTAATTCTTTCACTTTTTAGCCACATATAGGCTAAAATCATTTCTATTTAAAATCTTGTTTTTTTTTAGTTTTTTTTATTTCATTTTTAATTTCAATTTTAAATACAGTGTCAAGTGAACAGTAACAGTGCATGAAAATATGCAGAGGTGTGTTCTCTATAGCCATGGTTCTCAACCTTTTTATCATTAAGGCCCAATAATTTATCACTGCATGTTGTCAAGGCCCCCTGGGCCAAGTTAGATGGTATTTAAAAAGCAAGAACTGATATTCATGATTAAAAATATGTAATGTCTTTGGCACAGAAACGAAAATTTACAGTCAGTCGCAGACACCAACATTTAATGTATTCTGGGTTTTATTAAATTAAATTGATGACGTTAGCCCTAGCTGACCAATTTATTCATTTTTTTACTTTTTACTGTTTGCACTTTTAAGTCATATAGAAATTCACTTAAACATCTTCAAATTATTTTGTACTATATTTACTGCCCAAATTAGACATGATACTGGCGGCCCTGTATGGACCAAGTACTTTCCCGATATAAGATTTGTGGCCCATATGATGGCGTTCATGGCCCCTCAGTGGGCTGCGGCCCAGTGGTTGAGAAGCTCGGCTCTATAACATATGTTCTTATTCAACAAAACAAGGGGCACTCACACTTTTGATACAGCTGTAGCTCATGGCGGTGACACTGGAGAGCAGTTTAACTTGCTTGGAGGAGAATACTGATGCTTCGACTCTGCCACGACACAATGCACCAGAAATCTAATTGGCTGGTGCATTGCTTAGCAACAAGGGTGGTGGCAGCCCCTTTGTTGCACTGCCATCATCCTGCAAGTGTAGCTGGCCAATTTGTGTTTTAAAGGACCACATGGAGAACCACTCTGAAAGCAGATGGCACAACCAGGATGTCAAACCCCAGCTGTAGGGTAAAATTTTGCCACTTTGAACACCATCACCTTTATAATATTTAGCTAAAAAAAAAACTTTTGCATATGCTTTTTTCATTCTTTATTTTAACTTCAGATCTGGGAAACTGTATTTTATTTTACGTTCTATGACTAGTAAAACACAAGCCAAAACATATGAATGTCTGACTGTATTACCCACATTTGTCTCCTATTTTCATTCCCTCTCTCTGCTGTAGACACCTGGGTTTAGACCTGGTGCCTAGGAAGGAGTTTGAGATGGTGGATCCAGACCAGTTCAGTGTATCTGACCTTTATAAAATGGTGAGTGCCTGGCAAAACTGTCCAACAGATTGTACTTGCCTGAGAGCATATGTACAGCTTAGTGTGATTTGTGGGGGTGGAACTGCATGGGGGTGTAAATGTCTGTGTATGTGTGGCCCCCTATAGATATACTATTAGCAGCATTACTGCAATGTTTGTTCTTTGGTTATTCTACATTCAGCATGCAAAAATACTACCAGTAATGCATTAAATAGAAACACATTCAAACACAAGAGAAGTTGAAGCTAAGTTGGGATTACCAGAAGCCAGTGCCAGTAGACCTAGGCGTACAGATGTGAAGGAAAAGAGAAGCTCGGCTCAAATCAACAAGCAGTTTGGCAAAGCTTACTCAGCAGCAAAACAGTAGTGCCATATTTGAAAAAGACAGATTTGAGTACAGTGATAAAGCAGCAAACCAAAGTGATGAGATGCTTTGCTCTTTTCTCCAGCTTAACAAAGTTCTCTGGCATTTGCTCCTGTGTGGGTGTTAATTTTGTGTGCTAATGTCCACTGCTCCCATTGTCTCATTAGCTGCATCAGAGCAAAGCAAGCATAGTGAAATAGTAAGATGAAGCTTGTTCATGCTGTCACTAAATCATGAGCATGTGCCAGCCAAGCATGTCATTATGCAGCAATGTTTAATGCCAAACCCTTGTTTACTCATTTTGTCATTGCTAATATCATGCATCAATTTCCTTTAACCGGATTATGTGGATTTCAATGTTATGTTAGCACTAAGTTACCTGTAGTTAATACTTTGCATTTTATAACAGCACTGATTAAACACAAATACCTATATGCCCACTTTACTCTACTAAGGACATAATGTGGCCCAATTCAGCAGGGAAAGCTCAGGGACTCCTAGGCCTTTAGAGAATTTAGATTTCTGGGAACTTGAAAAAACACGTCTGTTCTTTTTAGTTCATTTGTATTAAATAGAATCAAACTCACCACATACTGCACCTTGTACATTAAGTCTTGTTCGGAAACACTATGGTTAATTTCATTAAATATACAGTGACCAAAGATCCATTTATATTGTTTTTCACTTTGGTATATATGAAGATGCATAAGTGACTTATCCTGTTGGTTAGGCCTTTAGTCCTTTCAGATTATCCGTAAACAGAATTCAGACATGACTGAGAGATCAACCAATCAGGACTTGATTTTCACTTGGTGTGGTCAGTTTCAGGAAGTCAGAGCTACACACATGGACAAAATTGTTGGTACCCTTCAGGCAATGAAAGAAAAACTCAAAATGGTCACAAAAATAACTTTAATCAGACAAAAGTAATAATAAATAAAAATTCTATGA
>JBBPDA010000019.1:7020423-7031595 GCA_037974385.1 Arnoldichthys spilopterus
TTATTTCTGTGACCATTGTGAGTTTTTCTTTCATTGACTGAAGGGTACCAACAATTTTGTCCACGTGTGTATGTCATTGCTAATAAATACAAACGACATCCTAGCAAGTGGAAGTCTGGTATGGAACTGAAAAAAAAGAAATCTAGTGAAATAAATCTTTACACAATGGTATAGATTTCAAATGACTCCACAATTATCCGTCCCTGCAAATTCAGCTGGAAAGAAGGATTTTTTATGGAAAAAGAATTCTTTATGAACACCAAATTTTCATCACATGATTGGCAGGTAACTCTTGCAACTGTTGATGTGAAAATGCATTCATCTACATCCAGAAACAGTGAACAAATTTGACCTGAATGAGATGCATGTGTGAAAACTTTTGTTCTCCAAAAGAACAAAATTACAGATGTAATAATCTTCTGTGGAGAAAATAAATATACCGTTGGCCTCAAAAACTAGTTTTGTCTTAAGCAGAAATAACCTCTTCTAGGCTTTTTTTAAAATGAATGTCAGTCATTTGAAATGTATGAAATTTTTACAGTGGAATTAATCATTCAGAAATAATTTAGAGATCTTTTTAAATCTCTTGCCAGGCACACAGGCATCCACAACCTTTTTTTCTGGCATGATGACATGCTGTTTTTTGTTTATTTAAATTCTAAAAAACACACACAAAAAAATTCCAATATTTTGAAAATGTTTCCATGAGGTATACTTATTTTTTCACACAACTTTAGTTTTCAGTTCCTAGCAAATGCAAATCATATTAACAACTGTTTTGTATTGTGTTAAAAATCTGTTGCTTACCAGATTAAGGTAATGTCAGGAAATGTCAGTTTCTTTGAAAATTGTTAGACATCTTATGTGACTCTTGATTGACATTAGCCTTGATCCTCATTAGCCTACAAAGTGCTTGGCACCTTATGATTGCCACTTGCCATGTAATCTGGAATGTAATGTAAACTGTAATTTTGCTTTAGAATACTTTGTTGGGAGCAGCCGTCCCCTTCCCAAAATAATAAAACTATTACAAAATACAGTTTATGTGACATATTTGTTATTTAAAATGGCAACATATGTTTGCATGTTGGAGTGCAGAAATTTTAATGTAATTCTTCTAGTAATCAACCTTTGTTTATGATGTAATTGTCTGATTACTGTACATTTCTTTGGTAATCATAACAGAATATAGTTTCCCTTTTTTGTATCCTAATTGCATTCAGTTACGGCTCTGCATATTATTCTTAAGGCAACTCTTTACTACAACTGCTTAATGAAGTAAGCTCTGTAAATCTGCTGCTGAAATCCAATCATATTCAGTCATGTTTTCACAGGTTTAGCAGTCACTGCTGTAAAATTCAGCGTCACACACTTTAGCACTTATCATTGTCAAATTGTCACCTTTTTTGCAACAGTAAGTAATTCCCCTTGACTCTGCTAAATCCCTCCACCTGCCAAAACCTTTCTTTGCCAAAAAGCACCTGCTGTTTCTGCATGCGGTAATGACCAGCCCTGCCAAAGGAGTTTTCCTGCCAAAATCACTTTGGGTTCCAAAATCTTGTGCTGGCAAAATGCTTCTTCTCACTACTGTATCATAGTCTTTCCAAAATCTTTCCAAATGTGAAGTTTCTCCTCTAAAGCTAGATGTTTTATTAATAATTATTGTTTTAAATGCAGAGTATCTTATTAAGGACCAGGCTTTAAAAAAGTATATAATACATAAGTGTTATTATAATTATTACACATATATAGACACCAAGTGCATCTACTTTGTACACTACTGGTCAAACGTTTTAGAACACCCAGTTCTTTTTTGTACCCAGTTCTTACGTAGGTAGTGGCCTAGTGGTTAGAACATTGAGACCTGAAGGTCACAGATTCAAGTCCTGACCTGGGCACCACTGATGTACCCTTGAGCAAGGTAATGTCCTTCTACATTGCTCCCCGGTTGCTGTTGATGGCTGCCCACTGCTCCACATGAGCATGTGTGATGGGTTAAATGGAGAGGTTACATTTTTACATTGTTGTGGTGCTTGAGGGTGTTCACAAGTTTTCATTTTCACAATATAGGCTTCCAGTGACTTTATTACTTACTGGTAAATTAAGCAGTTTAATTACCATGAATAACCTTAAATGGTAAATGCAGAAGGGAAAATAAAGAAAAAACAGGACACCAAAAATGTAAAGAATTGTGTAAATTCCATAAAAAAAAATGGGACTTGGTTAACTTACAGCTTTCCTGAAGCATAGAAAATAAACGAAGCCCTAAAATTGAATGCAAATAATTCCAAGAGGTGCCCCAGCTTTACTTGCTGCTTTACTTTCACTTCCTTCTGTCCAGTTCATCCCAAACCAGCTGGATGGAGATTGAGTCTTGAGACTGACTGTGCTGCTCTTCAGTGAATGTAAACGATTGTTGAGTTCTTTTCTTCTAATATTTTGGCTCATTATTTTACTTGGTTTATTGACTTTTCCTTCCCATTCTGATAGTCATATAAAGTACTACTTCCTGCACAGTGTTGTATAAAGTACCTAATAGTCACACTTGAGTAGAAGTACAGATTCCCTACCAAAAAAAAACACTTTGGCAGAAGTAACAGACTTGAAAGCTACTCAAGTAAAAGTACCTAGTATTTACTGTACTTAAGTATGACAAGTAATCTATAGCTAAACATACTTAAGTAATGAGTAAAAGTACAAGAACATATTAATAAAAACAAAAGGCAATCAACATTTTGAATATTATGTAGTTTATCCAGCTTATCTGGCACCTCAAAACATGAAGCGTACATCACACTTCATAAACAAGATATTCAAAGCCTAAACAATTTTCTGCACAGCGTCATCCAACACTTCCTCCCTCTCTTTAGTTCCACTTCACCATCTTTCTTTTCTCCCTCTAATAAGAGTAATCTATACTGACCTAAAGCTCCCAATGTGAGTGAGAATGATGTGTTATTTGGTAATTAAATTGGGCAGGTCTTCAATGTTGATAAACCTGAAACATCTGATTTTTGTAGCAACGCTACACATTGAAAATGTATTGGAGTAAAAGTATGCAGTTAAGTAAGAAAATTTAGTGAAGTAAAAGTGAAAGTTGACAGAATAAAAAAAAACTCAAGTAAAGTACAGATTACCAGAAGTCATACTTGAGTACAGTAGTGAAGTATTATAACTTAATTACTATACAACACTGTTCCTACAGTACAGTATTGTTCTAATGATGCATCAGAGGGTGTAGGAACAATGTGTTCCAGCTCTGCCTTTGTCCAGACAGGGGTTCATCAGCCAAAGTTGGGGCACCTGTGGGAACTGTTAGCTTTAACCTTCAAGTATAAATTTACTTAAATTGCTGCAAGAAAGCTGTAAGTTAACCAATTTCTTAATACTTGTGAAAAAGTCTAGTGTCTATGAAATCTATGTAATATTTTACTTCTTGGTGACCTGAACTTTTAATTTATGATGTATTTATTTATTGTAACTACATACCTTTGGACCATTTAAGATTATCTACCGTAATCAAAATGTTTAATTTACCAGAAAATATAAAAATAGGTGTTCTAAAACTTTTGACCAATGAATCTGCATCATTGTACATTCGTTTAATTTCTCTTACAATATATGTGCACTGGGTGGCACGCTGGTGCAGTGGTTAGCCTTGTCACCTCACAGCAAGAAAGTCTTGGGTTTGATCCCTAGGTGTGGAGTTTGCAAGGTTTTCGCGTGGGTTTCCTCTGGGTGCCCCGGTTTTCTCCCACTGTCCAAAGGCTTGCAGTAGGTTGATTGGATACTCTAAATTGCCCGTAGGTGTGAGTGTGTGTTTGAATGGCTCTCTGTCTCTGTGTGGCCCTGCGATGGGTTGGCCTCCTGTCCTGGGTGAACCCCACCTTGGGCCGGTAGTAAGCTGGGACTGGCTCCAGCTTCCCTGCGACCCGAAATTAAAGAATCATAAGAAAATGGATGGATGGATATATGTACACTTTGTTTGATGGGTGATCAGTGGTGTCTTACTGATATTACAAAAACAAATACATCAATTGGCCACTTTATTAGGTACATCTTCCTTGTATCTACATTAATTGTCCATTTTAGCCGCTCCACTTACTATATCGGTGCACTTTTTTTGCCAATAGAGGACTAGCAAAGTAAGAATTTCATTGGCCACATTGATTAGCTAGCAGGTCTGATGTTATGTCTGCTGTGGATAAGCATAAGCAAATCTTTCTGACAGAAGTGGACTGTTTATTTAATTCCTAAATAGTGGAAGCTAACAGTACCAAGATTCACCTCAAATACACTAATAAATGTCATCTTCTATTCTTAGTTTTACAGAAGTGAGTGCCAAACATTTGCAAGAAATATCATCAGCAACTGGAATAAGGCATATTTGAAGAAAAAAATCTAATTATTTATCCCTGAAAACTTTTCTACTGTACTGTTATCTTGTGTAACTATAGCTGAATAATGCACCTGATTAGCATATAAAGCTAATGCACCTGATAAGATTTGGGCCTTTTTATTGTATATTATAATATGTTTTTAGGTTTTTTTACACTTTGAGTTTAACAGAACATGGTTTGTTTAAAATAAGATGTTGTGAGTATAGTAATAAGTCGACTTCACAGTTATTCTCACACATGGGTATTGACTCATTGCTTTTCTGTTTATTTCTTCCGTAGCACACATCCAGCAGACACTGTGGTCAGTCAAGTACAGCACAGGTTTGAGACCGCTCATCTTAACTTTTCACTTTACATTGGCTGTCACAATTGATTAGATTTGTAATTGAGAAATCAATTATTTTGACAGTTAATAAAAAGGTCAATCAAGGCCAAACTAACAAGGCATTGCCTTTCAAATATTCCAGAATTATAGATGCCAAAAATGGGTCTTCCCATTAAGCTCTTTGTGTAAAAGAGACCAGGCATTCAAGGCATCATTCAGGTTTCAAAACAATGACGAATTGCGAATTGTTTTTGAGTAATTCAGTTCATAGTTAATTGTGACAGCCTTACTTTACTGATAAGAGTATACTAGCAGTACTGGAGAGAGTACACCTGGATTGGCATGTTAAAAATCACAAAAATGTAAATGTTTTATTTCAGGGCCAGCGCCATGGTGACAACTGCAGGGCGCCAGTCGCTCACCATCTCTTTCTCAACCTGAAAAGCTTCACGTATAACAGCATCAGTGAAGACACAGAGGTGTTTTTCAGTCTCTATGACGCCCGGGAGAGCAAATACATCAGGTTCGACACACAGACGCACAAACAGATGGCAAACTAACAATCCAAAGCAGGTAGACGGTGTGATCCAGGTTTCATATGGCGCCAATGTTTTTGTGGCAGTTGATATCTGTGAAGGAGTCTCAGTTTGCAAGTGATAACATTACTGGGATTCACAGTTTTATTTTGGCATGTAGTAAAGCTTCTTTTCTGGTGCAGGGAAAGCAATGTATACAAGCTTATTAAGGTTGCACAGTGGGTAAAATACTAGTATTGCGAATAAATTGCAACATATTGCATAAGATGTTATGCATTATTAAACTGCATGAGTCAGTGAGTAACATGACCTGGTCCAAAACTGGCCTGCATTAGTCTGATCAAAAATTATTGACTTTTGTGCCAAATTTACGTACAAATAAGAAGCATTCTCTCCACTTGTTATAAATTAAACTGTGGATTCCCAGTGTATGGGAAGATCTTTCAAAAAATGGTTGGAGATGTTGGATGATTGGCTAATTACATATTCCATTCAATTATTTTTAAGCTTTGAAAAACTAGTGCCTTCAGTTTTAAATTTGAAAGTCTCTGCAGTAGTGGCTCAAAGGAACACTTTTAGTAGATTTTCTTTAAAGGCCCCATATCCTACCTTGATTTTTGTTTTTTCTGATATATGTTCCAGAAACAGCACTTGTTCATTTTTACATTAATTGTTAACCATTATCCAACCTTCATTTATCATTATTTTAAAATTAAACAAGCTATTCTTGTAATTGTACCTTAAAACTGGTAGATATAAGTGAAATCTGATTGACTGAAGGCAATGACTGTGCTCATGTGATCTTAGAAGTAAATGTGCATGTGGGAAAGCAATAAATATTTCTTCTTGCAGCTGCAACATGTGTTCACAATTCATTCTGTTTCTCCCCTTTAAAATGTTTTGGTGGGTAATTTTTTCATTTACGAACACTATTAACTATCTCAGCATCACTGAACTTGCGTATGTCTGAGCATATTTATTTGCTCCAATCTATCAATTACTTTCAAAGCCTAAACAGTAAATAAACAGTTATATGTAAAAAAAGAAACAAATCTATGTAAACAACACCCGAAGATCAAATGACAGGTTTTTTTCTGTGTGAAAATAAGTAAACATCCTCTGAGAGGAATACACTTAAATGTGTTATTTTCAACATATTTGAAAGAAATTGATGTAATATGCCCATTTTGAGCCTTAAAATGTGTGTAAGGGTCTTTAAATAGAATGTGTATTTCATACTTTAGTCAACATGTCATTTGACCAGTTCACATTGTGAACTCATATAGCAATCTCCTTAAGTCACTTTTTGCAATTCCATTCACATATGATTATCTGACCCACTGTAATTGGTTAGATTTTTGAACATCAATGCCTTCTGTGATATCAGTATTGAAAAAGTTAGATGTTATAGTGTTGCCAGTCTGACCACTTCCTTCTACTGGACTGGATGGAACCATTTTTCACTTAGTTTTATGCACCAATTAATTTTATCATTATTAATGACCATTTGTGGAGAGCTCATAATGGCAGGACTTGAGGCTAACCACCATATAACTTCTGTAGCTGTTTCCTGTGTGCTTACGGAAAATGTTTGTGGTTTCAGTGAAAGGTTTCTGGTAAAGCTGAACAAAAACGGGGGAGCACAAAACCCAGAGAAAGTGGACAGGCTCTGTGCCCTTTTTACGGTAAGAAATTATAGTTTTATAGTATTTATATAGTATTTTAGTTGAAAAATTAGTATGATTATGTTCTACAAACAGTAACCAATAGGTCTACATTAGTATCTTCTTTAAATTCTCACATTTGTCTTCTAGGATTTGAGCACAAAAGATCTCAAAAAAGAGCTCTATATTGTTGCACATGTCATCAGAACTGGTAAGTCTTGCTGACGAATCTCCATTCTGAGATTCAGTGCGTTCAGGTAGTGTCATTGTTTTAGTGCTTAGACTCTGTAGTCTGGCATTTTCAGCTCAGAATGCTTTACTGATTAATGATGTTACAGATGGTAGATAATGAAAAAATGAAGAGTTTCTGTTTATAAATGTTAGGTAACTGCAATATAAGAAAAAAATAAATTATACAAAAATGAATTAATAAATAAAGTTTATTAAATTACAGATTAAATTGGAATTTTAGGGGAAAATCTGAAGCAATAACATTAAATTAACTTAGAAAATACAAAAAGAAGGCTAATTTTAAGAGAGACTTTTTTTTAATTCATAGAATCATGTACTGTATTTGTCTAATAAAAGGTATAACTGAGTTTCACACTTAATAATTTGACCTTGCTGATAATCTACTATGTCTGTATTTAGGGCTGCAACTAACAACTATTTTGAAAATGATTCATTTAAATAATTTTGTTGTTCAGAAAAAATAATCTGATAAAGGAATCAGACTGATTGATATAGTAATCAAAAACATGTTTATTTTCATCATTTTATTCTAAAACATTAGAATGTTTTCACTAATTATTAAAAAAAACATTGCTGGTACAGAACTGAGCTGTTAAAATAATAAACAACAATAATAATAATAATAATAATAATAATCGTAAACATGAAACACAAACTAAGTTTTGACAGTCTTTGTCACATCAAATAGCTATAACGAGGCTGGAGAAGGCATTGTCTTATTATCACACTCTCACAAACTCACCCTCACACGCTCACTCTTATTCACAGATGCTCACTCTCACACACACACTCTCACACACACTCTCTCACAGATGCACTCACACCTAATCTCATGCACTCACTCATGACCAGTTACTCACTCTAAAACATGTACACACACACACTCTCTCTCTCTCTCTTTCTCTTCTAACTGTTAGCCAGTTAGTTAGATACATTTGTCATGCATTACCGAAGAAACTTTGACTTAACAATAGTGTAATTTCTTGCTGACTGTTGATTTTTATCAGTTTAATTGAATTGTTGTTGCAGCCCTGTGATGCAGCATTAATCAGTCCTTGCTCTGTTTGCTTTTAGTCTTCTCTGCATTAAATGAAATACATACTCAGTGGTGTTTAGAGCAAATGATTGCTGTGGGTTCTCATAAACATTTTTGAGTCAGTTTAGCAGTATGTTTCTAATTATTATCATGCTACAGAGTGACACCCCTGATGTGTTAGAAGGGATCTGATTGGAGCTTCTGTTCATTTCAGCATTTAAATTGTGAAAATGTATGAGCTTCTTTAGTAGCCATTAATGCCTGAGCCATGACACCCATAATATAGTAAGTGTTGGACATTCAGCAATACCTTATTGTGTTGTTTGCAGGAAATATTATTATATTATAATTATTAATATTCTACATTGTTTTTCACTAGTCTGTTGCACATTTATGCCTTCATCCTGGGGAATGATCTGTTCAACAGTTAAAAAGGTTTTGTCTTAGTCACTGTAAGGATTCTTCGCTTCCATGATCCATGAGGTCATATGCAAAGCTTGTTACTCTTGGTTCTCAGCAATGTGAGAAATTTGTTTCTGATGTTTTAGCCCCGTCTCGCACTGATTTTTTCTGATCTTTATGGCCTTGTTATGACTTTACTGTCTTTCTTGGTCCTCATGTTGACAGCAAGAGACTTGGGGCAAATGACATAGCTAGAATCAACTTTAGTCTTTTTGTTAACTCTGCTGTGCACAAGCTAATGATGCAGTAATACGCAGCTGGTCAAGAAAACAAAGTAGCAGTCAGATATCTCATTACTTTTGCCCCCCTAAAGTGAGAGGACTATATCTGAGGAATATGTAAAGGGTTGTAATTCTCATGGGGTTAATGCAGTATGGATGTACCAACCCTTGAATTAAAGCTCATGGCTTAATTTCAGTATTCTGGAGCACAGAGCCAAAATGTATTTTCTTAAAATGTATTTATTTTTATCTTTATTTTTTATTAATTTTCTTTTTATAAATATTGTTTGCTTTATTTCTGTTCTTGTACCTGATTAATAGTAGTTCACTGTTTCTGTGTAAAGGTCGTATGTTGCTGAACGACTCAAAGAAAGGACCACCCCATGTGCAGTACAGGCGGCCATATGGCTGTGCTGCCTTGGCCATGAGTGATGTTTTCAGCTCCATCACAGACCCCAGAGAGGAAAAGGATTTTGTGCTAAAAATCTATACGTAAGTGTGTGTATATGTGCTTGCCTATGAGTAAATGTTTGCCCCTGTAATATTTTATCTCATATACAATATCTGTCTTCTACTTTAGCTGTAATAATGAAAGTGAGTGGTATCAGATCCATGACAACATCATACGGAAGTCCAGCACAAAATACTCTGCTCCGAGCACAAATTACGGTAAATATTCTGGTCACTATATCAGCAAAGAAGGAAATGTTCTGTCACCTAAATGTAGAGTTTCAGTGACTAATTCCTGTCACAAATGCATAGTTTCGCTGCTTTCATTTGTCTGTGTCTCTTCCTCAGGTCTCATAGTATCTCTCCAGTTATTTCGTGGTGATTTAGATACCTTGCGAAGAGAAAACCACATCCTGTTCAGTCGGGGTGTCACTCTTACACGTAAACTCGGATTCCCTGATGTCATTTTACCAGGTAATATTGTGAGATGAGATATTTCTTCTGTTTTTAAAATGATTTAAAGTATTCTTAATGGCATTGTGGCATTTGACATGAAAACATTCAGCAAGAAATAATATGGGGAAAAAAGGTGATTCATTGAAATTCAATTTTGATGTGGACTCTTACACTGGGATGGTTTTGTAAGTTTATTTAATTTTTTGTAGAATTTTTCATAGAATTATGACCTTAAAAGTAAATGTTGTTTTGAAGTGTCTTCTGAGTAACCTAATTTGAGCATAAGGCTACAATGTGCATATTTGCCTGTGTCCAAGTGCAATGTTTTTTTATTTATTTTTTTTGTGTGTGGAAAATTATCTCCCTCTAAGCTCAGTTTAACAACTTGTCTGTGTTCTCCAATGCAGCAATTCATGCAGGTAGTGGAAGACAGAAACACAAAAGTTATCAAGCACACAAACCATTAAGGCTGCATGATTCTAAATTAAACATTAACCTTTTTTTTTACTTATTTTGATCATGCTATTTACAGTTGATTAACGTTTGAATATTGTGAATTACAATGTGTACATTATATCTGTTGAAACGTCATTGAAGTTACAAGTAGTGTTTTAGGAAGTGACTGCTTTGTGAATGTTATTGTGACACAATAGAGGACAGCCAGTCAGAACAAAGGTTATTAAAATACAGTCTTAAAGGCACAGTAACAAAAGCAGTCTGCTTAATTAAAGTGATAAAGAGAGATTGGAAAATCATTGTAAATATAAATTTAAAATCCCTACTATAAAGTAACCCACTCATGTCATAAGCAGACCCCATGAAAAACAATAAAATTCAAGAAAAATGTAGGATATGAACCGTTTAATATATTCTTTTAAATTCACCATGAAATTCATTCATTTAATAGTACAACCCCAAAAAAAGTTGAGACGGTAACGCAAATTAAAAAAGAAATTAGTGATTTCTAAATTTACTTTGACTTGTATTTCATTGCAGGCAATATAAACACAAATTAAGTCATGTTTAGTCTGGTCAACTTCATTTCATTTGTAAATATAAATGCTTTCCTGTCATTCTGACCTGCAACACATTCCAAAAAAAGTTGGGACAGTAAAGCATTTACAACTTTGTAATGCTGCCATTCCTTTTCACAACACTTAAAAGACATTTAGGGACTGAAGACAGCAAGTAATGAAGTGTTTCAGGTGTAATTTTGTCTCATTCTTCCTGCAAACAATCTTAATGTGAGCAACAGTACAGGGTCTTCATTGTCGCATTTTGCGCTTCAAAATACGCCACACATTCTCTATTGGAGACAGGTCGGGACTGCAGGCAGGCCAGTCAAGTACCCGTACCCTCTTCCTCTGCAG
>JBBPDA010000019.1:7054304-7067899 GCA_037974385.1 Arnoldichthys spilopterus
TCATTTGTAAATATACATCCTTTCCTGTCATTCAGACCTGCAACACGTTCCAAAAAAAGTTGGGACAGTAAAGCATTTACCACTTTGTAATGCTACCATTCCTTTTTACAACACTTAAAGACATTTAGGAACTGAAGACACCAAGTGATGAAGTGTTTCAGGTGTAATTATATATAATCTCATGCATATATATATATATCTGCATGAGGAACCATCATGCTGTTGTGATCAATATAGCCACATGGGCTTGGAAAACCACTGACCCACTGTCACTAATCCTAAAGTCATTTACACAAAGAGAAAGCCAAACCTTAATTCTTTGTAGAAACAACTCTGAGGTCTTGAAAGACAGTGGAAATGTGTGGTCAGACAAGTCCACTTTTCAGCTTGTTTTTGGAAAAATGTGTTTTGAGTTCTCCATCCTAAAGGTGAAAGTTTACCATCTAGACTGTAAAAAAGGTGCAAAAGTCAACATGTCATGGTATGTGGGGGCAGCAGTGCCCATGGCATGGGTGTTAAGATCCCATTGACTTGGATGCATATTTTTGCATATTCTGCCATCAATTAAACATCTTTTCTTGGGAAAAGTCTCTTATTGAAAATTTGTGGCGCTCCATGTGGAGAATGAAACAACAACTACCGAGGACTTTTGTGCAGCTGAAGTTTTGTATCAAGCAAGAATGGGGAAAACGTCCACTTGCAGAACTGCAACAGTTAGTCTCCTCAGTTCCTAAACAATTAAACAGTGTAATTTAAAAGAAAAGGTGACACAATGGTAAACCTGCCTTTGTTGTAGACGTGAAACTCTAAATTTGTGAATACTTATAAAAATACATTTAAGTTCATCAGTGAAAACATTGGAAATATTTTCTTTGGACTTTAAAAATTTAACAGAGTTAACTAATCACACATTCTTGTTTTTATTGCATTTTATGAAAAATCTCATTTTTTATGGAAAAGTTGATTTGTAGTTTGAGAACCACTTAAGTATATGATTGATATTGCGTGAAAATGTGAGACAAATATATTATTTTCTCACTACTGAATAAAGTTTTTATCCTGTGTCTTCCACAGGACCCAGCTTTTTGGACCATATCCAAGGTATTGTGTTATCCGCTTATGTTATCCACTAACTCGTCAAACAAACACCCAGATATACAAGCACACATGACAACATGCTGTCTACTTTTCTAATCTAATGTTGACTTCTTTTCAGTCTCTTGGAGAAGATGGAGCAAGAAACATGGAGAGAGACAGGAGTTTCTTTCATCACCTCAGTTACACGCCTCATAGAGAGACTTCTGGACTACAGGTGTGTGTGTTTGGGTGGGGGGGTTGGTGTGTGTGAAAATTGTTGCATCATTGAAATGTTTTAATTAATCTCATCTCCATAGGGACAGTGTGAGAGGAGAAGAGACTGAGACTAAAAAGCTGGGAGCCAACATCATGGTAGAACTTTCATCACCATCATACACACATGTTTCATTCATAAACATTACACTGAACAAAGTATAGGCTGCTGTAGTAGATGTTCAAAGGCTTTGTTCAAATATTCTGCTTCATGTTAGTCAAAAAAGTGTTAGAGAACAGTAGTTACAATGGTCTTTTAAAAAATCTTGACACTAAAACATTTAGTGTTAAACATTTATCTAGTTCAAATGTACTGTGCTGTGTAATGTTGATAAGACATCTTTGCCCTACACATATAACCTTAAATGAGAATTCTCTTCATATTTTCACATTTTTTATAATTATCTTAATTATGATTTCTCTGCTTATTGTAATTATATAATATTCCTAGAAAAATGACAGAATTCTGTACAGCAGTGGTGACAGAAACCATATGTCTAAATTGGACATATGTCTAAATGTCTAAAAAGACATACCTGTTGGTTGATTTTCCCTTTATAAATTGATAAATTACAGTAAATACAACTACGTTGACTAAAGCATAGAAATCAAATTGCCCTGATGATGGTAATTTGACTCCCTAAGAATAGACATCTGTTTTAGCTGTGCTTTTTCTTTAGCTTTTTCAGAAAGAGTTCCTAGGCTTTTATCAAAGTCAGTTTATCCTTGAACACTAAATAATCTTTTGATGTTGTTTATACAATGATCAGCCATAACATTAACTGCCTAATGTTGAGAAGGTCCCCCTCAAGCTGCTGAAATAGCTCTGACTGAAGGTATCAGAACCCACAGTGCACCACAGAGTCAGTATTCACTTTTAAAACCCCAGTAGCTCTTCTGTAGGATCAGACCAGACAATCTAGCCTTCACTCTCCACATGCCTCATTGAGCATGGCTCACTGTAATTTACTGTTCTCATGAACCTGTTGGCGATTCACCAGTTGTCCTTCCTTGGATCTCTTTTGGTACATAATAACCACTGCACACCTGGGAAACTCCAAAAGACCTGCATTTTTAGACATGCTCTGACTCAGTCGTCTAGCCAGCACAAAAAAGCCCTTGTCAAAGTGGCTCAGTGTCTCATTATGCTTCTGCTACCAGCACATTGATTTCAAGAACTTACGGTTCACTTGCTGCCTAATATATCCTACCCCCCTGTCAGGTGCCATTGTAATGAAATAACTGGAGAGTCAGCAGTATTGACTTTACCTGTTGGTCGTGTTAAATGGTTTGGCTGAATGTTGCATATCTTCAGGTATTTAAAAATATAAAAACATGATATTTTACTGTTTTCATGTTTTGTGTTTCCTGCAGAATTTCTACAAGTGTGAGATAACCAAAGAAGACATGTACATCCGCTACATTCATAAGCTCTGTGACCTCCACCTACAGATGCATAACTACACAGGTGTGGGGTGATAAAGAGAATATATGCAATATTCTATTAGTGTTTTGAGCTCAGTTTAAGCTGTGTAAATCATAAGTTTCATCATGATTCGATGGATGGATTATTTTAGCCAACAATCTGATACACTCTGATTCATTTTGGTATTGAGGTTTGCAGACAGTATGGAATACTGTGAAATTTTCCATGAACTCACATATGCAAACAAATTATAACAATTTTATATGTTTTTATGTCTATGTGTATATATATCTAGTCTAATCATAAGCAAAAACAAGTTCTTAGTAAAAAACACAGTAAAATGAAGTACAATGAATTACTGAATAAACACATTGATTTTTATAGGTCACATCTATACATCAAATCATTGTGATGGTTTTGGTTGAGAGTAGGCAGCAGATGCAGGCGGACTGATGTTAGGGAAGGTTTATTCAACACACACGAACAGGAAGACACGGCAAGGAAACGCGACAAAACACGGCACGATAAACACAGCACGTATAACAGTTGAACGACAAACACTCGAGAAACACACAGGGCTTTTAAAGACAAACATGATTACGAACAGCTGACGGAGAAGACGCGATGCAGCTGACAGGGGCGTGGCTAACACACGAGGACAAGACGCAACACAGAAGCACATGGCTAGGGGACACGTGACACAACACAAGCACAAGACACAGTTACAATCATACACTTTTTTGGTTGAGATCAATTCATTGTTACATCCCTATGTTAATGAAATTTTAATTCTTTATAATGACAGTAAAATTTTCAACATTACAATGCTGTATATGCAGCATTTTATATATAAAGTATTGTTTATATATATGTTATCATTTTGCAGCAGATCATCACAGCGGGGGGCCTAATATTTAAAATGTTAAGCTTTTCAAAACTGAAACAGTGTGAATCCAACATTGAAAATGCTGATAAAACTTTTTTTGGCTGAGCCACTGTTGAAGCCATGGTGAAATATTCACTATAAATACACATTATGTATGGCCATGCTCATGAGCTGAATTCTCTATTAAAAACCGGGGGAGCAGCTGTGGCTCAAGATTGCAAGTTGGATTCATCTAAGGCCAGGAGTGCAAGAGAGCATAACTGGCCTCATTGTCTTTGAGTGGGTAGGATGGCTCTGCTTCACCATGTCACTTAGCACTTGCTATCCAACTGTCTGTCAGCTGACGTAACAGAATTTGCACGTGGAACTGTCCTTCAAGCTTGCTTAGCTGTCCAGTGAGGCCATAAGTCAAATTAACACATGGGCAGAACAGTTTTTTTCAGCTGCCATAGCTGTCCATGTTGTAGTCATTGCTTAAAGTCCCTGATAATTCACATGGTAATTTTACCATTGTTAAGATGTGAAGCATGAAAAAAAGCTTTTTTACACGTTTAACGGCCATTCCACCAGTGATATTTTAATATAATCCAATCAAATACTTTGATTCAAATTTCAATTAAAATATTTATAAATTCAAAGCAGAACTGAGAGACATTTCAAAGAAAATTACATTATATGACCTCTCAAAAGTCATGTTGGGTGGTTGTGAGCTGAGCTTTAGATCCCAAAACAAGACTCTTTGTAGCAACCAATAATGTAATATCTACCAGTAATGTAATACTTGCCCATAATGGAACACATTTGGGCATTTTAGATGTAATAAGGCCAATAATGTAATAACTTGCTAATATGTAAAAAAAAAAGTTTGAGCCAAAAACGTAATAACATTTTGCCAGTAATGTAATAGGTTATTACATTATTGGCCTAGCATTAAAAATACCTTTTGAAAAATGTGTTACGTTATTGGCAAGTTTTACGTTACTGGCAGGTATAACATTATTGGTTGCCACACTTTTGTTTCACTGAATATAGAGAATCTTTATTGCAAATTACAAATCTTTATTGTGAATTTATTTATCCTTTTCTTCATTCAACACCTTTGCATATGTATGTGTATATCTAACCATGTATTCTTCCAACTGGTGTAAACCACAGAGGCTGCATTCACAATGTTGCTGTATTGGGAGCTGCTGCAGTGGTCTGAGCAGCCCCTCCGAGACCTTATGCAGTACCCCGCTCAGAGCCAGTGGCAGCGGAAAGAAACCCTCAGCAGAAAGATACTGCACTACTTCAACAAGGGCAAGGCATGTTTTACACATGCACACAAACCTTCACTTCACCTCCTGGTCTTTGAGGCTGACGCTCATATGCTTCTCTCCCAACTATTTGTGCAAAGCTTTAAGCACGTAACACTTTACTATGCTGCAGATCGACCTGCTTTGTAATGATACTTAACATGTTCCCTTCTTTTGAAAAACACAAAACAAATCTCTTTGATTCAGATAAATTAACCCAAACACTGAAGAGGTTTACTTCACATTCACCATACTCCACATTTAGTCTGGCCTTTTTATGAACTAAAATGTAAAAAATTGAATAATTTTGTTGCCCGGGGCTTATGTGATTCCCGCAATGAACCCTCTGACCCACAGCAGCTGTGGGCCCTTGAGGGCTGATGCTGGGGTTACTGGCTCTGGCCACCAGAGGGAGGCAACTCCCCTAATGTCCACAAAGGGGTTACACCCCTTACATACTCCCCTCTTTACGGAACGCCCCCTGGTGTTCCACAGGATCTGCCCCTCTCCCTGGGGCCTGGAGTATGCAGAGGCAGAGCTAGGTGACATCAGCGACATCCGGGGGGGAGGGCAGATCACGGCGGCACACGGCGGCTCCAGCCCCGCATCCACAGCATTATGCGGCAGCTCCTCCCGCGATGTGGGAGTAGGACCCTGCAGCTTTAGGGTCATCGGCGACCCGGAGGCTGGACCCTCCGGCGTCCTCGGTGACCCGGAGGCTGGACCTGTCTGACTGTGAATTGGAAGAGTCCAAAGAGATGATTTTGTAATTTTTTATATATTATAGCTTTTTAATATATTTCCACCATTGTGCTGTAAAAATCAGACACTGCTAGATACCTTTTTTATTAATAAAACATGATGCCCAATCAGAACACCTTAATTTCTCCTTCAATTTAACTGCTTTTGAACAGGAGTAATATTTTAGTTTCATATTTAAAATTTTCTTTGTGTTGTGATTTGTAGGAAAATTGCATGATGTTTTAGTTCACCAGTGTAAGTGTCCTCTTTATAGACCTCATTGTGTGCATATGTGTGTGTGTGGGTGTGTGTCTGTGTGTGTGTGTATCCAGTGTTGGGAGTATGGGATTTCTCTGTGCAGGGAACTTGCCCTTCAATATGAGATGTTATATGACTACCACAGCTTAAGTTGGATACGGGTGAGTGTGTGTTTATATAAGATAATACAGTATGCAATATTTAAACATGCACACAACTTATTTGGCTTTAAATGTATTCACTTTGTAGAAAATGGAGGCCAGTTTTTATGACAACATCATTGAGCAGCAGCGTCTGGAGCCTGAGTTCTTCAGAATGGGATTTTATGGACGCAAGTTTCCTTTTTTCCTGCGGGTAAGTCAGTTTTCCCCAGCTTTTACACATGATCCTGAACATGTGCTCAGCGTCTTTTATTTTAACCATACAGTAAAACAAGGAGCATCACACATTTTGCAGTATGGTGTGTTTAAATTAATGGAATTAACTGTAAGAGGGTGTAATAGTTTTTTAATTTCCACAGTCCACATATTAGGTTTTTCCCCCCAAAATATTAAAATCAACATGCATATATAAACTGCAAATAATTGTCATTTACTATATTGTTTGTAGCATGTATAATTAAAATAATTATTATTGTGCTCTAAAATGTGCAGAAATATGCTATATTTAAGTGTATTGAGGATTTTTTTTCATTTTTACTTTTTACATACATCAACAGAACATGTTTTAATGCTTCAGCTTTTACATACAACTGTATATATGTAATACATTTATAAAGGATGTGACTGATTTTGTATAAAACCAAGTGTGCATTTGTGTTTGTGTGTTAGAATAAGGAGTTTGTTTGTAGAGGCTATGACTATGAGCGCCTGGAGGACTTTCAACAGAGGATGCTGACAGAGTTCCCGCAAGCAATTGCACTTCAACATCCCAACCTACCAGACGACAGCATTCAGCAGAGTGATGCCCAGTGTATCCTGATAATTAAGATAATTATCTTTATATTGGAAAAAGTTATTGTTTTTATTAAGTTTATTCAGTGTGCAGAACAGTGAGTATATGTTCTTTTGGCCCCTTAACTCATACTTATAGACCTCCAGATTTACGCTGTAACCCCTGTGTCTGAACTCTCAGACGGGCCAATGATGGACAGGGTGCCGGAGCGGATCAAAAGCTTCTATCGCATCAACAACGTCTCCCGCTTTCACTATGACCGGCCTTTCCACAAGGGTCCTAAAGACAGAGAAAATGAGTTCAGGGTAAGTGCAGTTTTACATATGTTTTAATGTAACTTGAAGTTCAAGTTCTTGATGCTCACCTACAAGATCATCGACGGATCAGCTCCCAGCTACATGAAATCACTCATCCAGACCTACACACCCACCAGGTCACTCAGATCAGCGAGGGAACAACGGCTGGAGATTCCATCCCCTTT
Organism: Arnoldichthys spilopterus; assembly: GCA_037974385.1. Lineage (NCBI taxonomy): Eukaryota > Metazoa > Chordata > Actinopteri > Characiformes > Lepidarchidae > Arnoldichthys > Arnoldichthys spilopterus. Next base: position 7,061,696 of record JBBPDA010000019.1, read on the forward strand.
TGTGAAATCAAGCACCACTCCAGACTCTTCTCCTTCATTGTTCCTCAATGGTGGAATGAGCTGCCCAGTGTCACAAGATCAGCTGAGTCTCTCTCCATGTTCAAGAAGCAGCTCAAGACTCAACTGTTCTGCACCCACCTCAGTACATAAGCCTAGTCATCACATATGATCTATTGCTTCCCGATAACCAACCAGATGTCTATAGCACTTGTCAACTGTCATAATGTAGTAGTTTATTTAAGCACTTGGCACATGTATATATTGTTGCAGCGCTTCTCTGTAGTTAGTGTAAGCACTTGGCATATGTATGTATTTATTGAAGTTGCTCTCTGTTGCAGTATAGGATATTGTATGTATTTTTTTGCAGTAGTTGAAGTTGCAGTAGTTGCTGTCCGTAGTAGTATAAGCACTTGGCTTATGCATTATAGTAATTGCGTTTGTTATTTATTTCTACAACTATGAGCAATGCGTTGGTCTTCTTGTGGCATCACCTTCAGTGTTACTCTTTGCAATGCAAACGCTTGATTGTTTCCTCTGTCCTGGAAGTCGCTTTGGATAAAAGCGTCAGCCAAATGAATAAATGTAAATGTATGTAAATGTAACTTGTGTGCATACTCTGCCCTAATAAACCGCACTGTGTGTATTGCAGAGCTTGTGGATAGAGAGAACCACACTGGTTCTATGCCGACCCTTACCGGGTATCTCACGCTGGTTTGAGGTGGAGAGAAGGGAGGTGGTGAGTATGTGAATGAATAATCTTTTTAGCTGAAAGTATTTAACCTTACCTCAGATAAATCATGCTGACACTGAAGAACTGGTGCTGGCCATCTTCTGTGAAAATTGTGCTAGAAAATACTACAAAGGCTACATCCATCTGAAGAAACTTGTAGTTAATGTGCCTGTAGTCTAAAACTGTAAAGAATATATTGTTGGAATGTCTTAAAAGCTTCAAATGTGTGTGTTTTTGCTAAACCCAGAATGTGAAGATAACCATAAACCACCTAGGTTCCATGTTTTTCCAGAGTTTTATTAGTCAAAACTGAGAGTATACAAAGGCAATGGACCATTGTTTGTTTACCTGTCATGTTAAGGGTAGGAAGGATTTTGAGTAATGATGCAAAGATGGTTAGGATAATATTGCCCTGAGAATTGCAGAAGAACATAAAAATTACTATTTATCAGCGTAAACATACTCAAGCCCTACAGCGAAATGTGACTTCTGCATTTAACCCATCACACGTACACATGTGGAGCAGTGGGCAGCTATCAGCAGCACGCGGGAAGCAGTGTGGACAGTACCTTGTTCAAGGGTACCTCAGTGCTGCCTGGCCCAGAACCTTCAGTTCAAAAGGACAATGTCCTAACCACTAGGCCACCACTGTCTACATCCAGTCATTCGCACAGGTTTACCATCCCTGGTCAGTAAAACATGACATATAAGGCTTGACCACAACCAATGTCCAGCAGTTGGCTTGGGGTGTTCTGGGTCATCAGCTGGAACTCCTTCACTGAACTTACTTTCTAACTCTGAACTTAATTTCATAGAAATCATTGAACAATTCACAGAAGTTACTGAATATTAAGGCTTAATGCAAGTGATTTTATCAAATGCAACATTTATATAAAATAGTTTCATTATAATAATAAAATTTTTTTATTTAGCTATTAGTAACTTTATTGCTTAGATTGTTTAATGTCATTTGTGGGTATTATGATTTAGTGTATATTGTAACGGGTTTGTGTGTTTGTACTGTATTTGTCTGTGTGGAATAGGTGGAGGTAAGTCCTCTGGAGAATGCCATGTATGTGGTGGAGAATAAGAACCAAGAACTGCGCACCCTAATCAGCCAGTATCAGCACCGGCATCACCACAGCAACATCAATCTGCTAAGCATGTGTCTTAATGGTGTGATTGATGCAGCGGTGAACGGAGGGATAGCACGCTACCAGGAGGTAAACTCCCAACTCTAGGAACAAAAGCTTTTTTAGCACCGATTTACCTTCCAGCTCATGCTATTCTGAGATTGTGTTATATTGTATTTATGAATGTTTTTTTTTTTATCTGTGCTACATTATGCCAAGTCTCATGTTCACTTTAGTATAATGAAAAGGGAAATAAAGGAGAAAATGCCAAATTTGTAGACTCTTTATCTATCAATAATTTACAATGGTGGTTTTTATTTCACTTATTATATCTTATTCCAATTTCTCACCAAATTTAGTCATTTAGTTCAGTTTTACCCAAAATAATAAATATTAATTATAAAATAATTGTCTAACTAATTTTAATTGTTTTAATTGATAAAGCATTACTTAGCAACAGCAGCGTCATAACATTTTTACCACTAAAATTTAACTTGGTGGAACTAATCATTTGTAGCATTTTTACATTGTATTGCTTGAAATTTATGAGGAAAGTCAGCAGAAACTGCTCCTGACAGTCTATCAGAGTTTGACAAAAGCATTAAGCTTTAAGTAAAGATTAGGGTGTTTATTGTGGTAATAATTTATGACTCTAATCTCTCTAAGGCATTTTTCGATAAAGACTATATCAGCAGCCACTCAGAAGAGATGGAGAGAATCACCCAACTGAAAGAGCTGATGCAAGAACAGGTCAGAAACCAACAGCACACACACTAACATATATTCACTTTTAAGTGAAAGGTATTTATATCTTAACAATTGCTTCATTGCCAAAGGTTCACATTCTGGGAGTCGGCCTGGCTGTCCATGAGAAGCTGGTACATCCAGAAATGCGGCCCCTCCACAAGAAGCTGGTAGATCAGTTCCATGTGATGAGGAGTGGTTTATCTCATGTGAGCACCTGCTTGAATCTACTTCTCTTTTTGTTTTATATCAATTTTCTATTCTGTAAAATTGCTTACTTTCAGTCTTTGTTTCTATGCAGCGTTAGTGCAGTTCTTTTTCAGGCATTTATTATATATCTTTTTATGGGATATGTCTCATTCCTTAGAAGCTCCTTTGTCAATACTCCAGCCCCCACTGGCTGGCAGCACTGATAAGTGCGTCAGTGAAGTGCCCCTCCAATGGCATGTCACTTGGTTATTCACATACCTCTTTTCCCTTCACTCAGAAAACATCAGCTTGGATTCAACTACATTTACTTAGTTAAACTGCCCGTAGCCTGAGTTAACAACGTGGTTGCCTATCTGGTAATGTTGTGGTGGAAGTTTGAAGCTCATGGTCTAACAACAGCAACTTTGTGGGGTTTCGTCCATCTCCAAATGGAGCTTGGCTACATTGTCCCGAAACAAATAGCAGTGATTTAGCAACTAGTGTTAGTGATTAGTGCTGGCTTTGGATGCTAAGTACTCTTTTTGCTATGGCGTATGCAAACCCATTCAGTTCCAACAAGACGGAAAAGCCACCCACACAGATGTGACCATGTGTATATAGGATTTCAGACACAGACACATACACCAGATGTGTTGCTTGCCCTGGGCTGTGACATGCTCAAGCTACTCTAGCCTTCACCTTCAGCGGATTTCTGTGAAAACAGCTCATTCCCAAGAGCCTTTGCCAAAGGTTAGTGTACCTTACTAGCCTTTTCAACCATGACCCATTGCTGGGACAGTCAACTGATGGTGCAGAAGTCTCTGATCCAGCAGCCAACATGAGCTGGGGCAACTAGCTGCATGATGCAGTCCTACTAGTGTATGATCTTAGCAGCCTAGTGGCCATCAGTTGAATCTGCAAGGACGTGATGTAAGAGTCTGGTTCGCTGGGTGATTCTGATCCACCCAACTGTCCAGAGTAAGCAATGCAGAAGCATTACGCCTTAAAGTGGATCTGCAGGATGTGCAAATGTGTAACAGAGCTGTTGGTATATCATGGTCTATTGTGCCCACAATAGTGGATACACAGAGCCAAGAGAGCATTAAGACAGAAAGCTATAAGTATTCTCCAAGGCCACTTGCACTTGGAACAAGTAATTTTCCAAAAAAAATAAAATACATTTCATTCAATGTAGAAATTTAGAAGAGTGGATTATATCCCTTTACCCCAGTTACTCGGGTTAGCCTTCCACCTGCATCCAAGCCAGAAAACCTTTGCCTTTCCCTGCCCAAACTTCACCTCCAAAATTTACAGCTTCAAATCTGTGGCTGAAAAGGGGGAGCTGATGCTTGGCAATCTTAATGGTCAACTTGGGGATTGTTTGAGTTTGCGATTGTGTTTGTCAAATTTTGGTAAAGATGACATTGAACTTTTGGTCAGTTCCCTCAACTTCTCATCTGTGCTTACTGCATACTTGGCAGGAGCTGCAGGAGATGATTACATCCACTCCAAAAACTGTATGGTCATTGATTGCTTTTGAATTCACAGATGTGGCGTTTAAGTTCCTGGTCAGAGTTATTGATATCATGATGTCACAAGAGAGAGCACAACCTTTCTAGCCTCTCACACAATGAATAATTTTCCGTTCCTGAGTGTCTCTGTGGACCCCAAGGCCCTGTTTGTCTCTGCTGTCGCTACCTTTCAGAGATGTTGTGAAGAGAAGTAAAAGGAGGGTGAAGCCCTACAGGTTTCTCTGACAATTAGAGTGCCCTTCCTGGCACCCCCTGACAGCTTGAAGTAACGGCTCGCTCACCCTTGGCCCCCAGCATCCCATACCGGTTTCAACAAATGTCTAAACCACTTGCCCCTTATTGGATCTGTCTGTGTTTCTTAAATGTCCCTCTTTTGAACCTTTACATGAAGTAGACCTCAAGTACACCTCAAAATAACAATGGCTCTCTTTTCGCTGTTGGTCAGGTCACACAAGGGGATCTGAGAGTGTGTTAAAGTCTAACCCTGCATTTATATATAAATTTTATAAAATTTTCAATTTATCAGCAACATTTTCCCCAGCTGTTCTCCAGCATCCTTTTACATCCTATTGTTTGGCTTTTTGGAACACATCTGATTAACTATGAGTTTAGGATCACAAGTTTGCTTGTGAGAGATATGCAGGCAGGCGTTCTCACATAATGGAATACATAACTGGGGTTAGGTTAGTAATTTTTTCCGGCCAAAGCATGTTCTTTGGGTAAGTATAAAATGGTATGTGTACAAATAGCCAGTTTGTGTAGGTATTGGCAGTCATGTAGAGGTATCTTTGAAAAAAAGGCTTGTGGGTTTAAACATTATCAGACTGGTCTTAAAGTGAGGGAAAACACTGACACACCACCATACTATGATTTGCTTTAAACAAATTCGTGCCACTGCACTCCCATTCTGCACCCACTGTGCACCACGTATACTCTAGTACCTCTCCTAAAATAACCCCACCGAACAAAGCATCTTACCATCTGAGAATCAGCAGATGGTCCAGAGAAGCAACAGCATGTAAACGTCCACATTGGAGCTTTCTGAGGTTTCTGAGGTTTCCTTACTATCGGAGGCACTGTAAAGATTTTCTGAGTGATGGGTTAATTGTGTTCTCTACATATCAAAATTTATGAAAATAAATACATAAAAAAAATCTAACTATTTTGAGAAATAATGTGGCTAATGGAGAATTACAAAACAGATTAATACAGAAATATCCATGTTTTTTGTCAGTTGGTTTTTCAATTGGATTAGGCATCCAAAACTTTATTTTGTTCAAACCTGTGGCCATGGCATATATCCTTAAACCACTTAGAATAGCACCTTGTAAGTATAGATAGTAATAAATATATTATATTATTAACATTTGCATGTGCAGCTAGATTGCAGTTTATGACTAGACTTGCCTAGTCATGCTTTCTTAAAATTAGGCAGAATATAGAAATTGCACTACTTAAAACAGTAAATTAAAGTGTCAGAATGAACCATTTTCACCTTTTAATTGGATGTGTGTATGTTCCTTTGATTTGCAGGGAGTTGTTGCCCTTGATCGGTTCTGTCCTTCAGGTATGAGGATCCTGCCACCAAGTCCAGAAAGTAGCCGAATTATTCACAGGCACAGGTAAGCATTACTGTCATAAATACCTGTTTTAAATACAGAGGAACCTGGCTGCCCAAAGATTAATCCATCCATCCATTCATCCATCCATCCATCCCCTCTTCCTTCTCATGCCTTACATGTGGCTGCTTCCCCATCATCCCCCATTTTGATTGTATATATATATATTTTTAGTATGCAAGTATATATATATATGTGTGTGTGTGTGTGTGTGTGTGTGTGTGTGTGTGTGTGTGTGTGTGTGTGTGTGTGTGTGT
>JBBPDA010000019.1:7076443-7094974 GCA_037974385.1 Arnoldichthys spilopterus
AGGATCTTAGTAAACCCAACAAGCACACACTGAGCACAGTTAAACTGACATCTCCAGATACTGGCCCTCTGAAACTTAAAAAATTTAGATTTTTTTTATAGTTACCATTCATAATTAGGCAGTCAGGCCTAGTACACAATTTTAAAGAAATGTTTACATTAAATTTTATTTTAAATTATAATATTTATATTATTTTTATTTTTTTCACACCATCTTCAATGTAATTTCACTTTATTTTGTGGAGATTTTTTTATTTTATTTATTAATTTATTTAGTATCTTTGTTATTGGCTTGTATTAATTTATTTTTTGGTTTTTATGCATTCATTTAAATTACATGAAATAGTCTTTAATTTTAAGTTCAAAAATGTTTTAAGTCCTGTGGAGTTTTTGAGGTAAAATGTTTGACACCAGTATAAGGTCATGTGGGTGTCCCTGGTTAAATTGCATTTTGTTGAACACATCTTAGCACATTTTAATCCACAATAAATAAATAATTATTGTCTTTTTGCTAAATTTAACATACTGGGAAATTTTTTAATTTGAAATTTTCAAACGTTTTCTGTAGAGGGGCAAACTTATTCTAAAAATATAGTTATTTGACCTGGGGCAACCAAATTCTCGACTGTACAGTATGTAATAGTGTTCAAAAGTTTGAAATCAATAATATGAAGTTTTTCAAGAATATGAAACATATTAGCATAAAAATTAATGTACAGAATGACTTTAATATGTTGCTTTAAATCTATTTTTCAGCTAAAATTGAGATTTTTGTGTAATGATAATTTTAGATTCTTTTAAAATGGTGCTGTATATCATAGAGACTGAAGTTATTCTTAAATTAACATACAGAATGCTTCATACTTGACAAGTAGTGATCAGATCACAACACTGAGAACTTTTAAAGGAATAACTAACTAAAAAGAATGGATATAGACACTATGGTTATGTTCAGTGCCTACATTTAAATAATCAAAAATTCTGCATATTGTGTTGCCCCTCCCCCCCTCCCCCTCCATCTTTCCCAGTCCCCTCTGCACCCTATTCCTGGTTCTCCCACCAGTCCTGTGTCAGTTTTGGGCGGCAGCAACTCTACTCTGTCCGGCAGCGCGAGCAGCGGAGTCTCTTCCCTCAGCGAGAGTGTGCACAGTCATGTTGGCACGCCAAGTCGTCATGACAACCCCCACAATGACCCCTCTGGTCGTCATGATGGCTCTGTTGCGGACCACAGCGACACATCCAGTCGCCATGACAATCCTGTAGACTCTGCCCCTGTGCATTACTGGAGCCCTGACGAGCACCTGAGCTCGCAGTATCATGTGCACTTCAGTGGAGTGCCCGAGCATGAGCATGTGCACTACCCATCTATTCCTGAGCACGCACAGTACGGCCATGGTCATGGCCACTATGGCACCGCTACTGAACATGGCCTCTACAGCCCTGAAGCCGAAGTGATTGAGCCACAACGGCCTTGTCAGCTGCGCCCAGCGGGTTTCAACCCCATGCAGGACCACCATCACCACCTACACCACCATGCCTCCTTGCGCCGGGCCGGACCACCGGCTGTGCCCCCTAAACCTGGCCCGAGGGAGGAGGAGGGGTTGAGCGTGCACCCAGTTCCCCTTCCTCGCAGAATATTCCCTCCTCACCGTGCAACTTGGGAGCAGGGCATTAGAGAAGAGCAAGAGGAAAATGCGGGATGAAGAAGAGTCATGGAGACGGAGAAGAGAGAAGGCGACAGATGGACTGAAGCAGAGAGACTAGGTTGACGTCAAAGGTGGACTGGGACGAGGCATGATGCTGGTCTTATGAGGCTTTTTACAGGTGTCCCATCTACATAGACTACACGAGGAACACGTGAAGAATGGCTGTAGACCAGGATCTGCCTCACATCACAGATTCTAGAGAAAACCACACCATGCTTTGGCTTGCAGTACATGCTAACAAATCATACTCTGGTGTCCAAAATGTCTGTGAGCATGGTTTTTTTGTACAATTTCAAAAGAAAAAGCTATATTTTGTGAGTATGGTGAAGATTATAAAGTAGACAATCCCTGTAGTCTCCTTGCTTTGTGTGGTCCTCGGTCTTCTAAAGTGGCAAAAAAGAAAGGGCTTTCCCTTTCGAGTGCAATGCTTTGAAAATGGTAATGTACACAAGTTTGACAGGAAAAAAAACTCTTTCTCTCAAACGTAGATTCCAAACATTTTGCTTCTTGGCAGAATTATGAACGTTCCTCTGCAGCACTTTACATATTTCGTAGTCTTGCAAATATTCAGCAACCAGCCGAAACGGTGTCTTCATAATGGTGAGAAAGGAGATGACATGTTGCCTCTTGCTGGTTGGGTCAAGAAACAGAATTTATCTCACCTTTCAGGCTACAAATCAGGTACTGTTAGTTTGCATTGTTGATACTCCCCCTGTTCCCTGTCTCATGTATGTACCACAGCTCTTTTCTTCTTAAATTCCTTGCAGATCAATTCTGGCTAGTTTAGTGTAGGTGTAAATACTGTATGCTGTTGTACTGGCTACACAAGCACATGGACCTCACACGAATCACTTCTCATTCAGGAAGTATTTCAGTGCATTGTATTGGTTATAAGTGATTCAACAAGTGCTCATTACCGCTACGAAGTAAAAATGAGGCAAACAGGCGGCCGATTACAATGAATTGTAATCTAGTTTGGTTCGGACTGAACTGTTTGATTGTACTCTGAGTGACAACCAATGTGTACTTGTTTGGCTCATTAAATAAAGATAACGAATACTACCTTAATGATATGTTTTCCAGTAACTTGAATGAGTAATGAATTTGAACCAAATTCAGGGTTATTTTCCAAAGTTACTGGGAATATTCCCCTCCATTGCAGCTGCAGCAGCAAGACACTTGCAGGTTTCCTGAACCTCAGGTGTATTTGAGTGTCAGATGCTAAAGAGCTTGGTGGCTACGGAGGAACCACACCAAAAACAACACAGAATATTATTAAAATGTACATTCAGTCATTGTACATACATAAGACAGCCTGAAGATACATGCTTTTGAATAATCATATGCCCTCTAAGCTGTTGTGTCATTGTTTCATGTACATAGCCCAGAAGTGTTATATGAAGATTATTGAAAATTCATGTTTATATTGGGCAAATTACAATAGATTGTGATTGTCTCATTTGTTCTAGACTTGAGATATTAAGTCTGAAGAAAAATTCATTTATACTCTTTTCAATGTGCCCTCTTGTACATATTGTGAACGCATGAATAAATGGTGTTATAAATTTTACTTTTATTCTGATTTGTTTTTGTTTTAGAACATGCTCTCCAGGGAAACTTAATTAACCTATTGTTATTCCAATCACAGTTAGTGTCACCATAGTGACGTCTGGCTGGCTCTGACAGCAGTAGCCTCTACTAGTTGTATCTATTTGTGACATGCTTCTAGTCACCTGACTCTCAGGTAATTTGTTGTCTGTATTCCATTGCACAACAGGCATGAAAGTGATGGACTAGGGCAGTGGTCACCAACCCTGGTCCTGGAGGTCTACACAACCACTTAACTTCTTCAGAAGTCCTTGACTGACTTTGTTCAAATGTATTAGTGTTATGGGCAGCATGTAATATGCAGGAACGTCAGGATTTCAGCAAGATAAATCTCATGAAGTTGTTTGCCCCCTAGTGGTAATACAGTAGAAAAACACTGACATACATGGGCATCCTAAAATGTCCTATCTTGTCTACTCACTTAAAGGAGGAAAACCACAATATATGGCAGACATTCCAACAATATAGGCAGATGCCAGACAGTTAAATGAAACGCGGGCACCATTTAAAACCCAATGAGATCTTGTGGTGCTATGGGGAAATGTGTAGATGACTAAAGGATCTAAAAATGCTGGTAGACATTACAGTCACAGTTGCTTGAAGCTTGTTTTTTAATGCCCACTAAAAAGCTGGCACAATAGGAAACATACACAAATAGGGCAGTGTTACTAGGCAGTGGTAGCCTAGTGTTTAGGGGATTGCCTGTGTTATTCGAGGATTGCAGATTGAGGATTGTGGTTCAAGTCCTACCTCAGGTACCACTGAGGTACCCTTGAGCAAGGTACCATCTCACTACACTGCTCCCCGGGCTCTGTTGATAGCTGCATGATATCAGCCTTTTGTAGGTACACAAGACTTAAAGACAATCTCACACTGCTTTTCCATATTTTCCATTTCCATTATTTAAAGGAACTGCTTCCCATACTCTTTATTACTGTCCACAGCCCATCCATTTATTTCCTAACACATACCAATGAGGTCTTAATGGGTTTTCAAGTGTCTGCATGTCACTCAGTGAACTGAGGGGCATCCTGCATTGTCTTGTTGAAATGTCGGTCATGTGGGTTTTCACCTTTACCACCTTACAGGATAAACCACTGCATAGGAAAGATGTGATCCGTTTCACAGCCCAGTGCAGTAGGAACAGTTCTATGTTGTAGTGTGAGTTTAGGTTCTCAACCACATGCTGGCATATGCTCCTCTGGCCTCTGCAGGTAAAACAAATATGCCCAGCCAATGAATAAAACATGTTTCCACTGAATCAGACACAACTTATATCTTATAGTAATAAGTTGTAACTTATGTGTCTTCATTTCTGAAGAGGTAAGCAGGGTAATCACACTGGAGTCTACAGCATCATTTACTGGACCCTTATTTATCTCTACTTTGACTACTTCATACCTATGAGTAATAAGTTCCAACTATGATCACTCTACCAAAAACAAAATAAAACTGCAAACAAACTAAACATAATTTTTGGAACCATTTGGTTTTATTTCTGATAATGGCATCTTTCCCATAGGAAAAAGTAACTTCAACCACTAAATTCACTTCACAATGACAGGCTAAAGACATCTTGATTGTTCATCCAAAAACGACAGGTCTTGTGGAGTGTTGCAGGTATCACCAAAATCACTGATGTATGTAGGGAATAGAGGCTATCCCGCCATGTTTGATCCCAAAGAGGAGCTCCTGTTGCAAAACAAAATATTAATTCTGGTTATGAGGGTAGTTTCGGCAGCACGAGGGTCTTACTCAATATTAGAGTGGTGGTAATTCTATGGCTGATCAGTGTATGTCCTCCTGTGTGCCACATCGACCATCGTATTTAAAACAACCACCATCATGCCAAGCTCACCTCCGTTCCAACGTCGCTGGGCAGAAGAAAAATATTAAGTTATAAAAAGCGAAAACACAGCTCGGTTGGATGTTTAAGAACTCGGCGTGTTTATCTGTTGCCCTGCTATCATTTCCTAATCCTGGGCACCATTTTCTCTGGACGCGCTGGGAATCCAGAGCCCCGTGCGCAGGGGCTCGTAGATCGATTAGTCAGGACTGCCGCATCCCTTCTACGAGAGGTTGACATCAATGGTCTTTCTCCGGTGGTCGTCCTGACGGGGAAAATGGGCCGTTAACGAAGAAACAAAAAGAAGGTGGAGGTGCAGATGCTATGATGTGAGTGCAAACACGCTTTTCATGTTGATATCTGTGGGTCGAGGCGGAGTTAATTAACATCACTGATTTTCTCTTTTGTTTTTCTTTTTTTTTTTGGAGCAGGTGCATTTCGATGCTGTGATTTTTTTTCGTGCTGGCTCGGTAGTTCCCTGATCAACATATTGAGCACACCACATTTTGTGCTTTGGGAAGGTCCACACGGTTTCTTCGCTGTTTTCCGATGCTAGTCTTTGGCTTGAACGGATGGACTGGTGCTGGTGTCTGGGCTGGTGTTGGGCCTTTTTGCAGTAGCAGCAGCAGTGGCGGCGGCGGCTCTCGCTCGTACTCGAGGACTCCGAGAAAACACCGAATTGTCGTTTGGATTTGGGGGGTTTAAAGTGAGCACTGTATGTGTTCATTCTTCCAGGAGTCGAGCTGCTGCGGCGATTACATTACAGCTGGTCAGTATGAGCTGTATTGGCCTGATTGGTCAGGCTCTGGACAGGAGCTCGAGAACATACAATAACATCTTTTCACGCCTCGTCCATTTAGCGCTGACAACTAGGTTTAGAGTTAGATTCATGTTTTGGTGCTTGTGCATATATAAGTGTGTTTTATGGGTATTGTGGGTTTGACCCTGATTTAAAGGGAAGTTCCATCGATTTTTCAAAATTCTAAATTTGGTTAGGGTCATTCTTGCAATATTTTACCAGTATTTAAGTTTCAGTTATTATCTGTTATATTATCTATTATCATTTTTTTTCTTCACTCAGAAAAGGCCTTTTTTTAACCTAAGGCACCTAATGTCAATACATAAGCTCTGTTTTGTTTTATTTCATTATTATAAAACTCCCTCCATTAAAACTCATCATTATAATGTAGGATATACTTAAAATTTCAGCACTTGCAAACTCTTTTATACTGCAACATTAATATAAGAAATAATAATTTGTCCAACCCTAACCTTAACCACTGAATTATACAAGAAATGTTGAAAACTGGTAGAAATCCTATTTAGTTGCCACCTGTAGCACACATGATTATACTAGATTACATGATTTCCATGCATATGTCAGGTTTTCCCTCTTTCTTTTCTTTCCTGTGTGTTGGGGGTATTGACTCACACCCACTCAAACCCAAAATGCTTTATGCTATTACATTGTTAAGATTTGTTGCATGAGGTAGCTTTTCTGTTTCAATGTGAACAATTCAATAAGTTTCTCTCGAATAGAGTTTTCATCATGCATCAAACTACTCTGAAAGCATTTTTAATCTTAATCATATAAATATGCAGAATATTTGTATAATCCAAACTCCTTTAAGCAAATTCAGCATCAGAAATCAGAAAGTGATTTCTACACTGATCATTTTCTGAGATATAATTCTGAATGACCAGTGCACTTGACCATAATTGATGTCACAAATATGTGTATGTAATAATTACTGTAATTCAGAGTACGTTATTGATATATTGATTAATATATGTGTAGAAAATGAACACTGAAAACCCCGAGCACCACGAGGAAACTCGTTTGGAATCTCTCCCACATTGCCAAGTATATATAGTCGGAGTATAACTTGCATCCGACAAAACACAGTATTTACTAGAGTAAATACTGATCAACAAAATCAGGATCTGCTCCAGTAAAAGTACACTGACAGTTGTGGGAATTATTATTACTACATTTTGAAAGCTGCATTTGGTTCTTTTCACTGCAATTTAAAATGTGTTATGATGATAATCCACTTTTGCAGATAAACAGCAGGAGTATGTACAGTAAGGAGCCATGGCATCAGACGATAGTGCTAAGTGGCACATTAAACATTAGAATTGTCCGGCTGAAAAAGAATTAAGATCTTTCCTTTAAGGTCTTAGGAATCTTCATCTTTTGACCATGGAGTTTCAACACCTGTTTCAGTTATGAAAGGGTTTGATTAAAGAAATGTGTTGGAGCAGAAGGAACAATTAGCTGTGTTGGCTGGCTTTCGAGGATGTACATTAGATAAATGTGATGTTTCATGGTCACCACTTAATGATAAGCTTTTTCTTTTGCATCTCCAGGATTGTATGGCTGTGCACCACTCGGCGCCCCCCAAACTGTGTGGACTGGATGGATAACAGAGGAGAGAGACCGAAGATGAGAGAGAGCTGAATTGGTGGCAAGTAAAAGGAGCGGTGTCTTCGTTTGGCCTGGCCCTGAGAGAGTCGGCAGGATGAGCCATCAAGTGTTCATAATGCAAAGTGTACGTGCAAGTATATGGGGGCTCTTACTGCTGTGTGCAGTGACATGGGCATCAGGGCCAATAGTTGTGGAACTGGAAGCCTCCATGCACTCCACCTTCCTCTCGGACATTCAGTCATCCGTATCCAGAGTAGCAACGGTCCAGTCTTCTGGAATTTCGGACTCTGTGGCAGTGGTGGGTCAGATGTTCTGGATGAGGATCCCAATGGTGTCAGCAGACTGCCGTGGCATAGATATTGTGAGTTTCTTAAAGCATACTTTCATCATACAACCCCTTAGCAAGAAGATAAAGGTCTGAATGGGTAATGCTTATGTGTTCAGTAGGTGGCAGGTGTCCTTTCCGCTGTTGCTGTCATCGTTGACCCAACCAATCTGGGTGTCTTCAAGGTCCTATAGACCGTGTGGGCAGGTGTCATTTCCTTAGAAGCCATTCATCTACTTAACAGTGTTTGTAATGGCTAGTAGCTAGACCCTGAGGAACTTAAATATTTAAAGTGTTTCTGAATTTTGTTGGTTTGTTTTATACTAAATTAAGTATTTCCATAGTTTAACCTTTTAAACCCTAGTAGAACACCCTTCCTGACAAGTTAAAGACTCAAGTTTTGAAAATAAATATTCATAAAACTAGTAGAAAATAGTATTTACTCAAAGGACATGATGTTAAGAAATAATATAATCTACAGGTAATGTTAGCTAAAGACTGAGCATAGCCAAGTTTCCTTCCTCATATTTTAAATCTCACACTGAAGCAAGATGAGTTTAGTAAGTCAAAAATGGCAAATCGGTCAGTGACAAATAGCCAAATTTATTTTATTTTATTAATGTGGCTCTACTTTTGACTGTTTGAAGGAGTTGAACTTAGTACCTTCTTTAGTCAAACATAGAAATACACAGAAATAGCAGCACAGCAAACTGCCAAATCTATACAAATTTACTACAAAATATTGAATTAAATGAGCATCATCCACAAATGTTACTGTACTCACATTGGAATTTATGAAGAAATTGGCTTATCATCTGAATTATTAAATAGAACCTGATTTTAATTCAACTTTAGTTAAATGGTGCATGGTTGTTTTCTGACTGCTGCATCATTTTAAGGTGAGAGGACAAATTCTAGCAAGGCATGGGAGATGAATTAAAAGCACTAGCAAAGGAATAGGAACTTGGCGCTTATTTTGAGTAAGCTAGCTAAACTGATCAAATGTCACTTAACAAATATTTTAGGACATTTATCTGATTAATATGTATCTTATACATACATATATTAAAAATTCATTTAAAAATGACCATACCAAAAGAATGGTTAAATATATAATGTATATGGAATTATTTTTAGGAGTGGAGTATTCGTATTAAAGTATTAAAGTCCTAAAATTTGGGTCAAATGTACTAGTAAGATGTGGCGTTCATGTTTTTAAACATTTTGAGTACACTGCAAAAATAATATTAATAATTGTAGGGTTACAAATGTATTTGTTTTTATTGTTTGTTATAGAGTCAAAGTAATTCACTGCCCACTGTAAAGCTGTATAGCAATATCGTATTTATAACACATAACTTAACTTTTGAAATTAACATGAATGCAAAACATTATTATTTAATTTCTTTTTCACAGAATTCTTCAAACACTGAATTATAAAACTGACATTTAATTAGTAATATTTAAAATGTCAATTCCAAAGTTGTGTAGCACTGTCATGCTTCACTTATGGTGTTAAACAGCCATACACCGATCAGCCTCAGCAGTGAAATCTCTCATAGTTCAAGTTAATAACATTGATTATCTCGGTACAATGGAACCTGTCAGAGAGTGGGATATGTTTGATAGCAAAAGAACAGTCAGTCTTGAATTTGATGTGTTGATTGTTAAGCATAAGGATCTGAGTGACTTTACAAGGGCTGAATTGTGATGGCTAGATGACTGGCTTACATCTTCCCCAAAACAGGTCTTGTGGGGTGTTCCCATTATGCAGTAATTAGTATCTAGCATATTGGTCCAAGCAAGCACAACCAGTAGAGTTGCAACAGGTTTATAATCGCCCAATGATGCATGAGGAAGACCCAAAAAGGTCATGCTGGCTATGTTGAAAACATGTCAGAACACAGAGTGCATTGCAGCTTTCTGTATGGGATTGCATAGCTGCCCATGACAAACTGCAGAAAGCAACTAAAATGGGCAAGTGAGCATCAGAACTGAACCTGGAAGGGATGGCTCCAGGATGCACTATGGGAAGAAGACAAGCCAGCAGAAGCAGTTTGATGCTCTGGGCAATGTTCTCAAGGGAAACCTTGAGTCATAGCATTTATGTGGATTTTACTTATACAAACAAAAACCACTTACCTTAACATTGTTGCAGACCAAGTGTACCCCTTCTTAGCTACAGTATTTCCTAATGGCATTCGGGAATTGTTCAGGAAAGGTTTGAGAAAAATGACAAATGGTTCAAGGTGTTGACTTGACCCCTAAACAACACCGTTCCATACCTGAATATGATGGATTAGTTGTAGAACCCCATATATCTTGACTAGCTAAATTAATTAGCAAGGGAAACAGGTCTCGCCCTGTAGGCTTGTGGCAAGCTGCTTCATGTTTGGCTAAACAGTCCAGTTGTTGACCCAGTTTTAAACTCTCAAAGACTAGAGGTCTACTAAATCTCTGAATGCAGCTATTAAAGGGCAAAAATGAGAGATGCCCAACATGAAAAATTTTATCATCTCAGCAAAATACAAATTATTTTCTTTTCCATACAGATATCATGTCTAGAAAGAGAAGAGTGAGCAATGCATTTCTGTAACCCTCTTTACCCAGCAAATTCTATTGAGTATTCATACTATGTTTAGTAGTCATTCATGGTTATACGTAATGTAAAACAGCACTGTGTTACAGGAGTCTCTGCTCTCTGTTGTTCAGACAGTTCTACAGGTCTGCATAAATCAATCAAATCTTTATCTTTATTCATAGACAGCGTTGGTAAACTGGGAATTGGCTTAGAATAAATTTAGATAAAAATGTGTAAAAATTATAGAAATTCTGTCCCTTGCATCAGTGAAGGAGGCAAACCAAAATGTTATATTGTAAGTATATGTTAATGTATTATTTTCCCATACTTAATTTTTCTCTCTCCTCTTTATACTCTTTGCAGTTCTCAGCGGTTGCCAGTGTACCATTTCCTTCATGGCTCTATTGGGATAATGAGCACTGTCTTCTTCAAGGTCTACCACTAGAGGGTGATAAAGGTCTGTATCGTTTCAGCTTGTCTCCAGCAGCTTTACAACATCCTGATGGCAGTATACAGAGCAACATGCTTCTCCGAGGAACCAAACAGAGCAGCTCATACTCTCATACAAATCAATTAGAGGTCTTCACCATCTCAGTCAACTCGGAAGACCAGCAGGACATAGAACCTGCTCCACTGCAGATGCATGCAGGTACCAATACAACAGCAGCTTGTGTCTGTTCAAGTGGCCAGCCAATCACTGTGTTAACAATAATCCTGGATGCTGACCTCACAAAGATGAAGTCCAGGGAGCGTCTTTTACTGCTCCGGAAAATGAGTCACTTTGGGGGTGTGCCACCAGAACTGATGCGGGTCATGCCAGTTATTAACAACCGCTTTTTTGACATGACTGCTTTTATGGCTGGTCCAGGCAATGCCAAGAAGGTGGTAGAGAATGGTGCATTGTTATCTTGGAAACTAGGCTGTGCACTTGACCAGAGCAACCTACCTGACATTAGTCAAGTACAGCTGCCAGCCAAGGATGGCACTATGTCAGCTCTTCTAGGGTATCCAGTTGTTGGCTGGTACATTGTTAATAAAAAGCCTCAAGTGGTCAAGCGAATCAAAAGACAGATCCACAACACTCCAACACCTGTGCCATCTCAACTTCCCCCAACCACTCACCCAGAACCTGCAGAGCGCATCGTGCCTACCCCCACATCACCTTTTATTGCTCCCACTACAAATCTGTTTGCAAATCCTGCCCGTGGTCCTTTGCCCTTGCCAGTCAAACCTACTATTCGGATCCGTGACCAGGTAGCATACACACCTGTCTTGGGCCACCCCTTGCCTACTCGAATTCTAGGCAGCACAAGCACTCTCCCCTTGCAGCCAACGCTGACTCGTCCTGGTTATGTGGAGCCTACCGCTTCTGTTACGCCTCCAACCACCCGCCGACCAAAGACCTCCACCACAAAAAAGGGAAAGAAACAGAAGACCACGCCCATGCCGAGAGAGCCAAAAACGACAGTTAAGCCTTCCAGACGCACCCCACTGACTAACCAGAAACCACAGCTACACAACCCTATTGACGAGGTGAATGTCTGGATCGGAACGTACTTTGAGGTAAAGATTCCGGCAGACACATTCTTTGATCAGGAAGATGGGAGCACTGAAAAGTTGAGGTTGTCACTGCGCCAGGGTCAAAACCAGGCTATGGATGAAGGCTCCTGGATTCAATTTAACAGCACCAGTCAGCTACTATATGGCCTTCCTGACCAGAGCCATGTTGGCCGACATGAATTCTTTATAATGGCCACAGATAAAGAAGATTCAAGCACCACAGATGCCTTTGAGGTTCATGTTAATCGCTGGCCAGTTGATGACCCATCACCAGTTGTGTTTATAGCTCGTTTTCAGGGGGAGCCCAAAACATTGACTGATGACATCAACAAGAAAATACTGTTAAGCAAAAAATTGGCCTCTGCACTGGGTGATCGCAACAGCAGTTCTGTCACTCTAAGGAATATCTCCAGTGGTTCCATCCTAGTCGAGTGGACAAACAGCAGCTTACCTAAGGGCCCTTGCCCCCGAGAGCAAATTCAGGCAATGTGTCGCCGGATTTCAGATGCTCAGGGTCATCCAACTCCCATCTTTTACAGTGCCATGGAGCCAGAGTTCAAGCCCATCAACATTAGTGTTCACGGTGCCAACAAATGCCAAAGGTTCTTATTCGTGCCACCAGGGGAGGTATCAATCCCTGTGTCTCCAGGGGATGGTCCCATTCTAGTGCCAACCTCAGTCACGCCATCATCTGGCTCTGGCCGGCCGAGCAGCGATGATGTTTACTTGCACACAGTTATACCTGCTGTGGTGGTAGCTGCTTTGCTGCTCAGTGCTGGTTTTATTGCCATGGTTTGCTACCGAAAGAAGCGACGTGGTAAACTGACCACGGAGGAACAGGCGACCTTCATTAAAAAGGGCGTTCCTATCATTTTTGCGGACGAGTTGGATGATGCTAAGTCACCGCCTTCCTCCAGCATGCCACTGATCTTGCGTGAGGAAAAGCCCCCATTGCCTCCTCCTCAGTATCCCAGCTCTGCTTGTGGAGAAGGGTCCCTACTCAACCACCACATCTTGGAAGAGTACATCTCCCTTAGCGATGACGACCCTAGTGCTCCCCCTTATCAACCTCCTCCTCCTTTTACTGTTCCCATAGAGGGCAAAGGTTCCCGACCTAAAAATATGACATCCTACAGGTGCCCCCCGCCCTATGTGCCCCCATAGTACATGATTAGACCTCTCACAGTGGAGGACAAATGGACCTTAGTAGACATTTTAAGTGGAAATTAAATAGTGTGAATATGGGTTGTATGAATCGTCTGGCTGCGTGTGTGGAAAAAGCCCTTGGTCGCAAGGCATGCTGGATTATTGTGACTCTAAATGACTGAGCAGTGGCGCCATGCTCCAAAAGACTATACTACTGATCCAAAATCTACAGTACTTTGACTGAAGTGCTTGGACCTACTTGCTTAAATCTCTGACTTGTTCAAAATGTCTGAACCAGTTACTGCGAAGCAGTGAATGGAGCATACGGGTTCAGAATAACTGCAGCTCCTATCCACGAACAGTCTTTGGGAATTCCTGGCTCTAAAGCACTGAAACAGCCACTGCCACTGAGAGTCACTTAATCAAACTGTAAGCTACTTACGCAGAGCTACTGAGCAGAGATTTATATGAGGCACCGCTAAGAATACATTTGGTGTCTGTATAGTCTGTGTAACTTTTTTTTTTTATAATGATCTTTTTTAATGTCTTTACTTGCCTGGAAGCAACATTTATATGGAGTATTATGTTTCTATGTCATATGAAACAAAGCAAACTGCTGGCTATATCTATTTGATCACAGGCAGTGGTATAGGCAGATAGAGAAATTTGTTAGTGTAAATGATTCTTTCAGCCTAATATAGAATTTCTTTAACCTTTATATACATTGCAGATCAGAACCTACCATTAAATTTGACCATCAGATAATTTCAGTATATTTATCTGTAAAAATCAATATGCAGATTCAGCTGCTAAACACAGTGATAGCCAATCTCTAAAATCACAGGTTTGAACCTTGGGGTATGACTGTGTGAACTAAGATCCCTTTCTATTAGCATGGAGAACAACCACCAATTAGTAGGTGACCAGTGTACTATCACATTTCTGGAAATGAATTAGCCGAGTGTTCTTCTTACAATGAATTCCTATGTGGCTATGGTGTCAATACAAAAGATGTTTCAGTTACCACCACACTTTGTAATTCTTGGAATCATCACTTACTATTATCATATTGTTATTATTCTTTAGACAAAAAGGACTCCAGTGAAAGCACTGCATTGCTTCTGACTGCTGTATCAAGTGTTTCCTCCTCTTCGTTGTAATGTGACATTGCATTGCGTGTTTGTATATACTTGTGTGCCTGCTCCACCTGTGGGATCAATAATACTACCACACTAGAGTAGAACAAAAAAGGATTTTATTTTACAAACATTTCCAAGAGATAAGACTATTATATTCTGGAAAACAGAAATGCAATATTTTACTGAATCTGATCTAACCAGGATGTGTACTAGCCCTTGTGCTATGAATGTTTTGGCAGGAGGGACGAGCCGAAGGAGATTCGTGTCCGCTAAATAATGAGATGGGGAAAATGACCACATGGAACAACTGAAATAATTCAGTCTAATGTTTTTACTACATTTTTGATACGTCTGAACTTGTTTATGAAAAAATATATTAATAAAGCTGTACTAAAAAGGGTAAGCTGTATGAGATTTATATGCTGTGGTAATGCTCCCTTTTGAGTGCTAAGGCCCTTCAGTAAAATCAGCTGGCCTATAAATGCAATCCCGCTAGACAAAAACTTGCATGATGTGCAGTAACGTAGATTGTAACCAAACTGTTGCAGTCCTCAGTTTGTGTTAGGTGTTGTCTAGCCCTCTATCAGTGGACAATTTCTGGCTACATGAGCATTATTTGCCAGATTGTCAGTGGCAAATTATGTATAAAAACCAACAGTCCACTGCACTGACCAGTGCCATAAACATTACGGCGTCTGTCAGTATCACTACATTTACATTTATTCATGTGGCTGACGCTTTATCCAAAGCGACTTCCAAGCTACAACAACAATCAAGCATTTCAGCTGCACAGGATAATGCTGAAGTATCATAAAATACAGACAAGTGCTACAATAAAAACTAAAAGTGGAACATTACTACCTAGGAAACATTCTCTACGCAGTTATGAGGTAGAACTAGTTTTTACATGAACGACAGGCTTATATGCTAACCTGGGTGTGGAACAGTTGTGTAGTTCTAGTACCTGGGCAGCTTATTCCACCACTAGTGTTAAGAGTATTCAGTAACACATTCAGCAGTCTGAATTGAAGGTAGGTAACGGCCACACTAAAAGGGTCTTCATCAGTTTCATCTTTTGGTTGGTATGCACACATGCAAACATGGAACAGCAGGCAGCTATGACAAGCACCTGGGGAACAGTGAATCAGGATAGTATCTTGCTCAAAGATACCTCAGTGATACTCAGGTTAGGACTTGAATCTTCGACCTTCTTTTCACAAGAGCAAAGTCCTGACCACTAGGTCAACCCAATTATTTCCCACAGTCATTAGTTTTCAGCCTATTTGATGTTTTGTCACAACAAACAGAATAAATGTAAATAAAAGTAAAACAAAAGAACACAGGAAGTCTTCTAAAAACTTCTAGCTTGCAGCTGTGTGCTGTAACACCCTGCTAGATAGACCAGTGTATGTTGTGTAAAATGATTGTGTAAACATGGATATTTACAACCACACTACAACACAGTTTTACATTTCAGTAGAGAACAGAAAATATCAACAAAGCTAATTAGACAGTTTAGCTGTTTTAGTTTTTTTAGTTGCATAAAATAAAAAAGCCCTTTTAAACATTAAATGATTTCATTTTTTAATTAACCTGCAGCCAAAATATTATCATGACCTGCCAAATAATATACATATTGGGCTGAATTTAAGATATTTTTGAGCAGCGCCTGTTGCCAATGACCCTTTGTGTATAACAAGCTTTTTAAAGTACTCTGTTGCAACTGCCAACTTGGGTAGTCCTGAACTACACCAAGAAAAATATGCAAAACTACACCTAGCAGCACCGTTTATACTGCAAAATGAAAATGGTTCTGTGATTCCTGACATAAGAAGGCCCCACATCAATGAAGCACCTCATGTAGTTAAAATACGCGGAAATGCACAGGAATCCCGGCCAGGAGTAATAGACAGGAGGAAATAGCATTTTGGCTTAGCCAGAAATCAAGGTAACTGTCTTTTAGGGAAACCCCTTTTATGTCTTCTACTCAGCTCTGAAGTGTGTGTATGGTACAGTGTTTGTTGAACCCTTCAGGTCAGCCAACAGCTCTTTCAGCAAATAGAAAGTCATACTGCAGCAGAGTAAGCAGACAAGAAACTTCTTTATAAGAAATAAAAAATGGTTTGGGTTTGGACATCCAATCGACTGTGTTTTGTACTATTACCCAATGATGCATGATTATGGTTGAAATTTTCAGTGAGGCCAGTTTAAATTGTCTAAAGTATAGAAAATTTTCATTTTTTTATTCTGGTAAGTTTTTATTGTAAAGTAGCTAAATCTAAACTAAGCTAAAAGTAACTGGATACTAGATTGTTCGACAGACTAGATCATAATAAAGTAATTCTAACAGTTTTAATATTTTGATTGTTTTGACAAGCTTTTGAAAAAAAACTAATGTACTGGTTTTCAATATGTATATGTGCATCAGTTTGTCAAGTCAAGTTTATTTATATAGCGCTTTTTACGTCTGAAGTTGTTACAAACCAGCTTTACAGAAACCGGGTCCGAGCCCCCATAGAGCAAGCCAAAGGCGACAGAGGCGGGGAAAGAAGAAAGCAAAAAGAGGAAGAAACCTCGGGAGGAACCCAGACTCAGAAGGGGGAACCCATCCTCCTCTGGTTGGCACTGGATAGCAATAACAAGAGAAAAAAAAAGAAGAGAAAAAAAAAATATAATAATAATAATAATAATAGTGCTCAGTGCTCATAAATGGGCAGCAGCAGTTCCTTGTGTACAGGTGCCATGATGACTTTAGATCAGTTCTTTGGCAGACAGGGCTGTTCATGTGGGCTCCTCAGCAGGAGTAAGTGAGTTAAAAGCTACAGGAACTTTAACCAGTAAGAGGGTATCAGGGTGGGTCAAGCTGGTCCAAATTAGTCATATAGTTAACACCACTGACAGCTAAAATGAATAGCATTGACTGAGCCACTTTTACAAGAGCCTTATTGTCATGGCAAGATCTACAAAACAGAAGGTCTTATGAAATGTTCCAGGTATACAGTAGTTAGTACCTACCAAAAGTGGTCCAAGGATGAGCTGGTGAATTAGCCACAGTGTCATGGGCACCCAAGTCTTATTTATGCATGTGGAGAGTGAAGACAAGCCCCTCAGGTCTGACCCCACAGAAGAGGGACTTTGGTTCAAAAAATTTTGTATATTCCTTAATTGTTTTGGCATTGGCAAATACTGTGCTAAAGAACATTTTGTGTGTGTTTTTGCAATTTCAGGGCTGGAAACTATCCACAATCTGGCTTCACCTATCTTCCCTTGCATGTATACAAGCTTGGAGCTGCAGAGCATTATCCTTTTAACCTTTAACACCTTAGCATCACTTCTGCCCCATTTGCCTGTAGCTTTACCATTTAAGGCAGAATAAAAATGTCACCTGAAAACTCTACCCTCATCCACAAGTTGACAGGAATGGTGTTAGCTAGCTAGCATCACTGAAGCAAATCTCCTGGTAATAAGATAGCTATCAAATAACCTGAAGGGTTGCTGTGGTATGTAATAACAAGTTAGCAACTGAACTTTTAAGTCCTTGTGACAAGGTTGAAACTCCAAGGAAAGGACTAGTTTGCCCTGCACATCCCTATATACATACATATAAAACCTCATAAGTCTTGTGTCTTTTTATATGGTCAGATATTTACACGTGTCATAATATGATTAACATCTTACTAATATTAAGCCTAAATGGAGCTATGAGGTTTTCGAGCAGTGAACTGAGCGGCATATCCGTCATTAATTAACAGCTGCATGGAGCCAGCAAGCGCTTCGCATTACACGATCATCAACTCAATCTACAAGATGTGACTCGCAAAGACTGTAAGATTATCAACCTATACATACAGTGAAGGAAATAATTATTTGACGCCTCGCTGATTTTGTAAGTTTGTCCATTGACAAAGAAATGAAAAGTCTCAGAACAGTATCATTTCATATCAAAAGGAAAATTGAAAAAATAACTTTAAATTAAAGATAGAAACTGATTTGCATTTCATTGAGTGAAATAAGTATTTGAACCCTCTAACAAAAAAAACTTAATACTTTGTGGCAAAACCCTTGTTCGCAAGCACAGAGGTCAAAAGTTTCTTGTAATTGATGACCAAGTTTGGATCTTTGCAGATCATCTCTAAATCACTAAGGTTTCGAGGCTGTCTCTGTGCAACTCTGAGCTTCAGCTCCCTCCATAG
>JBBPDA010000019.1:7095074-7113092 GCA_037974385.1 Arnoldichthys spilopterus
ACCACTCTGTGGGAGCCAGAACTCTTAATGGTTGGTAGGGGTTCAAATACTTTTTTCACTCAATGAAATGCAAATCACTTATAATATAGGAATCATCCCTGGGTCAGCCACAGGTGCCTTTTTTTTGCAGAGTTTGCAAGCCCTAACTGTGTTCGTGTGGGTTTCCTCTGGGTGCTCCTGTTTCCTCCCACTGTCCAAAGGCTTGCATTAGGTTGACTGGATAATCTAAATTGCCTGTAGGTGTGAGTGTGTGTGCAAATGTTTGTCTGACTATGTGTTGAATATCAGGAATAAATATAAAGTTAAGGACTCGTTAAGTGAGTGTGTGTGAGTTGACAGTCCCTGAGTGTTTAAGGGTGTTTTTACACTTGAACCCTTTCAGTACTTTACCTGAACTCATATCGATTAGTCAAGATTTTTTGCCTATATTTGAACAATCCAAATGAACTCAGACCCCTCTGAATTTAAGCGAGTTGAGACCATCTCGGCAAAAAGTGCTACTGGTTCGATTTGATTGTTTTTACCCTCAAGGCTTGCCATAGCCAGATCACATGATTTGCCACATGATTTTTTATAAACAGAATGGAAAAATGGCTGTTGGTGTTGGTCGAGGAATAGTGTGGTCAGAGGTGGAGACTACGAAACTTTTTGAAATACGGAATGAAGAAAACATAAGACATCATCCTTCACACAAGGATACAAGGGTTTTTCTGCAATTTGCAGCTCTCATGAAAGCTAGAGGATTCCCAAGGACCACACTGCAGTGCCGTGTCAAAGTGGAGAATCTGGAGACATTAAAGATACTTGCTCCGGAGGAACTGTAGTGTGAACAGAAAATGTACTGAGGCCCCATTTGAGCTGAAGTGGAACCAGGTCCCCTTTCAAATGAACTTGCAATGTGAACACAAAAAGAACTGAGTCTCTTTTCTTTTGGTCCACATTTTGGTCCACTTTGGAAGGACAGAGTTTGGTTTCTTTAAAGAGAAATATATGTAAAAACACCCTAAGAGTCTTATTGCCTGAAGGATGATACTATTGCATATTCAAGAAGTGAAGGCCCGAATGCTTCAGTACCTTCTTCCAGAAGGCGGTTGGGAGAGCAGTTTGTGTAAGGTGTGTGTTGGCTCATCCACAACAAGTGGTGTAAATCACCATTTTGGTCTGGAGAGGCCACTGTGTGCTGCTGCGGTGCCGCCATCTTACTGGAAGCTTATGAATTAGCAGACATACACTGTAACTGTACAGCATTTGCAATGACCAATGTAATGACCATGAATGGTTATTTCACCTGAGTAACTTACAGATCTGGAAATGAATCTGTCCTTCCCTCGCATTGCTGACATCCTAGGGATGTGTGCACATTGTTCACAGAAGAATGGCAGGATGTAACCTGTCCATCAGGAATTGATATAGCAGTCTTACAGTTGAAGAACTAAATATTTTTGTGATTGCAGTCAAGGAACGAATGGCTCACTGTGAATAAAAGGTGATAAGAGGAGTTTTGGAAGCCCAAGAACATCTGGGTTCTGTCTCTGGGGTTAGAGCTTTCATGCACTGAGTCGATTCTTTAGGTATCATGCCGTATGACTCATTTGGGCTGTGTTGATCAAAGAACTTATTCAGTCTCCAGTCCCAGGTAGCTTATGCATATTGACACAAACCATAAACTGATCCAGTAAGTATGGTTAGATAAAATATTTCACCATATTGAATATTGTCACATTTTCTGTTAACAAAGTTAAACTATTAAGTTACATGACGTGTTAGATATTTCTTCTGACTAGATATTAGCTGAGCTCACTTGTGTGATACCAAATATATTTGACAAGGATACATTAATACATTATAACAGTTGTTATGTTGTAATGGCATACTCCTCTGACCTACACATGAGAGAACTAGGCATGTATATACAAAGCATTTCAGACTAAAATAAACATGTAAATGACCCCAGCTGATAGCTGTCACAGGCTTCTCTTATATAAGAACAAAACATTTTTTGTAAGGGTTTCCTAGTTTATTAGTGTGCATTATTTGTAAGAATTCATTTAGTAACATTTCAGATACAATCTAATCGTCTTTGGAGGTAGATGGCTTTTCACGTTTAGTAAGAGAGTGAATGAATGAATGAATGAATGAATGAAGAAAGTCCCAAGCACAGTGATATTGGTGCCAGAACTGCCATTTAGTAAAGTGGATAAAAATTATAACATATTTGTGGTTCCTGTTCAAAATGCAGTCAATAATCCATTTAATAGATGTTATAGGTCCTGCTTTGATGAATTCATGTCACAAGTATGTGTACCTCCAAAGAATACCTCTTTGTTCACAGAGCTATCTGGTGCAGAAACTTTACTGGGGGTGCAAAAACAACAAAGGGACAAAAAACGCAAAAGCTATTGCTGTTGCATGCTGGGGACTGTAGTCCAGTTCAGCACATTGACCTTGTAGGCTGTAATGTAACTAACCAATAGTACCAGATAGAAAACATGAAACAAAACAATATGAATCAATTTACCTAAAAAACAGAATAAATTATGAAATAGTCCTTACAGACATGGTGGATTTTACAAATAGGGCTAGGCTATTATTATTTTTTCTGTTTGTGGTTCATAAATGACAGCCTCTGAGCATAATATGCAAACAAAATTCTGAAAGTGCAACAACAATACAGAGTTAACTCTGGGCTGCATAGACTACTAGAGTTTTCAGGGACTGGTTGGTGAAGTAGGGACTGGGTTTAAAACAATCTTTGTAGTCTTTGCGTCAATCAGTTTCCTTTGTGGTTTTTTTCCTTTTTCCTTTATTTTTTTTAATAATAACAGGTTGACCATTATTACTTACTTACATAACAATCATGAATGCAGGTCATTCCAAAGGGTTCGTTTAATTTTTTCTTTTTTTCTCCAGCTAAGGTATCTTGGTGCTGTACCACACAACCTTGCTTTGACTACACTAGCATTTTTTCAAGCTGTTGAAAAACTTCAAACTTCAACTTCCCATTTAGGTACACTTTTATTATGAAATGTACAACTTTTAGGCTTAAACATTTTACACACTCCAAGGCATACCTCCTACATTTTAAATCCATTATAGCACAAAAGAGTTACAAATGTTCAAACTGGAATTTAATGCTTTTAATAACATTTAACTTCTAGGGTGCAAGGGGACCATGGTGTTAAAAATGCTGATGTGACTCGCCTTATGTTCACAGTCCATGTGACAGGAAGGGGCAGCTTTATTTTAGAAAAGAGTTTGTAACCAACACTGAATGAACATTTGTAGCAGTTGAGTTTTGTCATTTGGACACATTAGCCCTTATTAATAAAATTTTTGTACTGTCAAATCTGATCATGCAATAAGCCTATACAAATTTAGATCTGTCATCAGTTGTATCTTTTGCAAATATGTACAATGAAATTATCTTTTGGTCAAATCAGATTCTTCCATTTGCAAGGTGGAGCCACCACAGATTAGATTTTTGTTCAGTCACATTCTACAGATGGTCAATTGAACTGAGATCTGGGGAATTTGGAGGCCACAGCAACATCCCACAGCAATCTTAAAACTTAAGGTCATGTTCCTTAAACTATTGGAGCTATAGTTTACCCCTGGTTAAAAGTTTCTAAATGAAAATACATTAACAGCTCCTAACACATCATCAAGGTACAAACTTAGATGGCATTCAGCAAACAAACAGTGAATGTTCATTATATAGAAAAGTGAGTCTTCTGTAGAAGTGTACTTTTTTGTATTAGAGAATCAACACGTAATCTGATTTTCGTGATCTGTATTTTCTGTTTTTGTTATTTGTAGTATTTTTGATCATTTTTTAATTCTTAATCACATTTCAATACCAAAGTTAATTTGTGCACTCATTTTGCATTCAGATTTGGTGCATCATATACGTAAAGCCTTGATGAATATGAACCACACATAGAGGTTTGTTGCCTCTTTGCTCAAAAATAGCACTTTTGTATGCAAAAAAGTCACCAAGGGCCATGAGCAATTTAGAACAATTTAAGAGTAGTTCAGCATTTTGGCTCAAATTAAGCATAATTTTACATTATTAATTTTATACTTTTATGTATATAAATTAATATACACAATTATTACAATTAATAAATAAATATGGCGTAGGACAGAACATTTGCCAATCACATATGAAATGGTTTAACTTTATTTTTTCTACTTATAGGACACAGACCAATGTCTCTTTGACAGAATGAATGACGAACAAATGGCTGCCTCTGTAGAATCTGTAGACCCTAAAGGACCTTCCTTTGGTTGTGATATTTATTAAGCTGCCATTCCTGTTCTGTGAATATGTTTTTATGGACTGATCTGTTAACTATAAACTCAGTGATTCAACTCAATGATTTCATAGAACTGTTTGGTCCAAATGCACCTAATCCATTTCTCTTTAAAGTAAAAGGGCTCATATGATGGAAAAAATTTAATTTCTAGTTATATTTTGAAAGTAATAAACAAAAAATATTTAGAACATAAACTCTATAGAAGTTTGGAGTGATGTGTAACTTAACACAGTGTGGTTACCCTTATCCAAGTATGAGAAGAAAAGAAAGCAAAAAATCTGTTTGGTTCAATCTCAAATTAACTTGTAGACTCTATGCTTCTGTCCAAAAAATAGGAATTTAATTAAGCTTGAACACATTTCTCCACATACACTAGCATGATCCTTTAGACCATCAGAAGGCAGTTCAGTTGGCAAAATGGACACAAACCCTACAGTGGGGAAAAAAACGAATATGTAAAACAATAGCATTCAGTTTCTTTCCATTTAAAGTGTTATGCTCAATACCACATGTTCAGACAACACATGACTAGTTAGTATACCAATAGCACTTACCAGTTATCATACAGTACACAAGGCAATAGAACCCAGGCAAATATATTTAATGGGAAAAGCATAACAGCAGCAGGTGCCATAAAAGGAATTTTGCTACCAAGCTGGGAAGCAATATTAAAGCATCTGACACAGCATGTGCCCACAGGGCCACAGAGAATGGAGTGTATGCTACTGAATTTTGTACCTGTCAAAATGTTACAGGATTTGCAAATAAAATTATTTAAATGACTGATTAATCAGTCAAATTTTTATTTAGTTATCAGATAAAAATGCACATTTTTATATATTTTAAGAAATAATGTTTTTGCAAATATTTTATATGTGTACAGTATTAATATATATACAGTATTAACAAAAATGAAAGCTTACTAAATTAGCCCACCTGTTCCTTATTAATCCTGTCTTTATTGTTTATCTTGCTCTCATTTTCTACTTTGTGTTTTGCACTTTTGGCATATTGCTTTAGGCATTCTTAAGAGGTTGGTTGCAAGGAAGCAGTACCCAGCTCTTCCTAGAGAATAGCTATGTATAGGACCCAGTTTTTGCAGCTTTAAAAATCCAACCTGTGTATCCACAATCAGCAGGTGCCACAAGGCTGAGTTTACAACTTCCCCAACCACCTAATGTCAAAACAATAATATTCGGTAAAATTGAAAAAATACTAAACCAGCAAGTCAACCCAGACATTCAATGTTACCTGCTGCCTTGTAAAGTAGCGAGCCACCAGTTACCCCATCCAGTTTCGGTTATAACCTCATAAGCCTTGTGTGTACTTAAGCCTAAGATTTTCCCCAAGATTGAATAATCTGTATTAAAATATATAAATGTGATTACAGGAGATAGTCCATACTTCCATTTCTGCCTGTCTAGGAAACTCAAAAACTCCTGTATCTAAAAGTCAGTAAAACAGTTACAGTTAAAGGTAAACAAATAAGGGTAAAATAATCCATAATTATTTGGTGTTACTCTTGCACACCAATCCCTACACCAGATTATCTCAGATCTTAGTCACGCTACACCCACACAATGGTGATGCAAACATTGTTCACTCAGGAAGAAATACATACACAGCTTTTACAAAAGCCTGAAATAAAACAAAGTGAATATTCTGATTCTGAGAGAGACCATCTTAAACTCAATGCACTCTGTGTGTTCTTTCACTGTAACATCATCCCAGCAAGTCTACACCTTCCTCTATTATTATGGGAGTTATAAAGGTTGTGAGATTAGTGTGTAGAACTTTGTTAAAAAAAAAACGTCGTATTGTTTTAAAAACAGTCCATGAACAATCATTAAATACTGTAATATTACTGGAAACTGAATTTAAACGTTTGACTGGCAGTGCACACACACCTAATGGCCAGCAGAGGTCTCTTATGCACAAACACAAACATCTGCAGAGATTAAAGTAACTTTTACTTAGAGTTAGTGAAACACAAGAAAGGCTCCTGTGGTGCTGATTATGTGCTTAACTAACTTAACCAATCATCAATAAAAGAATGAAAAAATGTTAAACAGTGTGCATGATCAAATATTACTTGAATTGTAGAACATTTTATTATTTAATTTAATTTAATTACAAACTACTGTGACAAATTACTTAATGTGCTATTCTGTGGCATAACTATGTCCTTTTGGGGGTAAAAAAAGAAAGAATTAATGCTTCTAAATATGGAAATTACGTAGTTAAAAAAAAAAGTAATGAACTGCTTACCTGTTAACGAATTATTATGTCTTAATCAGAATGGGGTAGAAAGGGGATTTAAGTGGCTTTGATTGTGGCATGGTTACTAGTGCCAGAATCATTCTTGCAATCAATGCGAATGCTTGATTGCAATGCGAATGCTTGATTTCAATGCGAATGCTTGATTGTTTCCTCTGTCCTGGAAGTCGCTTTGGATAAAAGCGTCAGCCAAATGAATAAATGTAAATGTAAATGTAAATGTAGAAGGGCTGGCCTGAGTATTTTAGAAACTGCTGATGTACTGGGATTTTCATGCACAACCATATCCAGGGTTTACAGGGAATGGTCCGAAAAAGAGAAAATATCCAGTAAGCAGCAGTTGTGTGGACAAAAATGGCTTGTTGATGTCAAAGTTCAAAACAGAAGGAGCAGACTCGTTACAACCAAGATATGCAGAATACCATCTCTGAACACACAACACATTGAACCTTTAAGCAGATGAGCTACAGCAGCAGACAATCACACTGGGTGCCACTCCTGTCAGCTAAAAACAGGAAGCTGAGGCTACAATTTGGACATTCTCACCAAAATTGGACAATACAAGGTAGGAAAAATGTTGCCTGGTCTGATGAGCCTTGATTTTAGCTCCAATATTCTGATTGTAGGGTCAGAATTTGGCATAACCAACATGAAAGCATGGATCCATCCTGCCCTTTGTCAACTCCTGTTATTTCCACAGTCAACAGATTCACATCTTGGACGTGTAGCCGGCAAATCTACAACAACTGTGTGATGCTCTAATGTCAATATGGACCAAAATCTCTAAGGGATGTTTCCAACACCTTGTTGAATCCATGCTTTTTGGGCTGCTGGTGGGTGCCCCGTACAGATCTAAGTTTTTAAAAAACGGTTTAAATATATATTTTTATATACATAGAAGCTGAATTGCCTTGGAGCTTGAGTTTACCATTTACCGTTTACCAGTTTATCATTAAGGAGCACCATGTCAGCATGGACTACATGGTAACAATAATAAAACCTGTCATTTCACCAATTGGAACCCTACTCCCTACCTAATGCAGCAATGTAGCAATTAAAATACAGGCTCCTAAACAGTACATAAATGCCCAGCAAAGAGCCACTGGGGTTCAGCCTTGTCCATGCTGGACAATTTGTGCTATACATTGGTGTAGAAACCGGAATTTTATAACTTACATAGCGCACTATATAAGGAGTTGGGAGCCATTTCGGATTCAGCCCAAGCCCATTGTTTAAAACCAGTCAGCGAAATGAGGTTGAATTAAACAATTAAATAAATACAAAACATCTTCCACATGATTCCTTCATTATATTAATACATTTTTAAGTGGAAAATAAAATTAACGGTGGACATTTATGGCTCATTCAGAAAGCACATATGCATCACTATCTAAATCTGAAGATACGTATTAGTGAAGGTCTTAAAAAATAGCTGATGAGTTGAACCAGATGGGTTTAAGAGGAGCAAACTCTGAAGCAATTCAGTGTAACACTCCTGTCATACATTGTCTATTGGCATTTAATTGAGGAATTGAATGGAAAGTTTGGCCAAGGGGTAGTTTGTTCATATTTTCTATATCTTGACAGCTTGTCAAATCCATGGTTGGGTTATATCATTCACATACTGGGAATACATTATACAAATACAGACTTTAAGTTTTTCTTAAAATGCATTATGCAGGTTTATAGGAACATTTTACAAATCAAATCCATATACACTACGTAAAAAACATAAATCAATAAAAGCACAACTAACATAAGCACATCATTTAAAAATCAGTGCATGGTGTTTCAAACTGAAAATCTTGCCTCTCTAACCAACCTCCATATCATGTGTGGGGGTAAAATAAACACATCCTCTTCCAGGCAGCTTAACTACAGCTGTTGTTACTGCTGTTTTTACCTTCCTGTTTAAGGCCTTAACAGTGGATATGGCTCATTTTAATTGTGACTGGTTAATTTATGAAAGCTAAATTTGTTACATTTTATTAGTGTATTCTCTAAACTTCATCATATAAATGAATAAGAGAATCTGGCCCTTTATCGAATTCTCTTATCCCCTGTGGCCTTCTTTTTATACTTCAGAGAATTGGAATGGATGGAGGAATCCTTATGAGTTCCTAAACACTTAAAAAAATGAAATAGAAATGTGGGAATGTGCTTTAGTTACATTTTATAATAAATATTATAAAGTATATATATATGTCTTTGTGCTTATTGGATGGTTGAATTGATTTACCTTCCTGTAAGATTATCACACCAGTGAAGCTGTTTGATGTGGATTGATATGGTCTAAGTTAGTGGCACTTTGCTTTCAGTGATATACATCAAATCAAAATGAACACGTGCAGTACAGAGTAGCTTCAGTCTTAAAAATGTGTTTGACATTGTGAACACACCCCATCACACAAAGTGCACCACAATGAAATGTGACCTCTGCATTTAACCCATCCACATAGGGACCAGCAGGCAACTATCAGCAGCACTTGGAGAGCAGCATGGTGGGATGGTACCTTGCTCAAGGGAACCTCAGTGGTACATAACCACTAGGCCACCACTGTCCACTGTTCACTGATCTGAGCTGCAATGTTCAGTCTTTGCATGAACATTCCGGTAACCTGGTTCCACACAAATTACTTTATACCAATGCTGTTGGCTTTAAGAACCCTGAAGAAATTCTCTCATCATTTATATTTAAATGCACATAGTGTAATGTTAAATACTTAACCACAAGTGATTAGGCTCACAAGCCTTCACCATCCTCTGTCTTATTCTGAAATGGTATTTTGTGGCATAATGCTCCACTCTTCTCCTGTTGACAGGCATGGTAAGGTTTCATGCAGAGATTGGATTTATTCAGGAATGTAGTGGATAACTCCTGATAGAAAGCATCTATTTATTATGTATGGCTTATTAAATGTTCATTTAATGTAATTACTTGTTTTAGTCTCATATAACACGGAATCCAGTTAGTTAGCAAACGAAGACTTGAACAGCCATGGGTAAATATTTACTCTTCACTTCAACTCTTTATTATGGGAGCCTATGAACTTCTCCTTATTATGACTTTATATCTCTTAATTATGGCTTAGTATTTCATAACTATGACTTTCTTATAATTCTGAATTAGTATCTCATAATTATCACTTTCTTTTGCATAATTATGATTTACTATCTGATAATAATCACTTACTATCTTATAATTATTATTAAAAACTTCTTGATTCAAAGAACAAAGAAGAAGGAGAAAATGGTTGATACTTAGTATTTCATAATAATAAGACATGTTCTCATTATTTTGAAATTGTAGCTCTCATAGAAATTGCTCACTTACAATAATGACTTACTACCTTATAATTATGAGATACTAAGTCATAATTGTAGTTATGAGAAATAAAGTCATAATTATGAGATAATTAGTCAGAATTCTAAGAAAGGAAGTCAGAATTAAGAGACGCAAAGTCATAATTGAGATACTATGTCATATCTATGAGAAAGTCATAATTATGAGATACTAAGTCTTAATGCTTTATCATTATTATGCCATACTAAATGACTTTTTAAGTAGTGGAAACAGACCTCCATCCTTTTATAAATGCCTCAAAAATAAAGAAGTAACACTGAATGAAATTTTGAGAATTTTCCAACACTTGTGTAGTTAATTAGTGTTTAATGGGTGGGTTTTGTAAAGGGCGGGGGCAGGGTTAGGCAACAACGGATTCATTTCTCACAGAGAGTTTGGTAAAAAAAATAAATAATAAAAAAAAAAGATCTGCAAGATCTGCAAGTACGCAACAATTTGCATAATTTTGTGGCCCTTTCTAAAGTGCTGCCGAAAGTGATTACTTAGTTTGCCTATATGAGTGTACTGACTCTGTACAACCCCATATAATATAACAGAAGTTTATTTAAAAAAGATTTAGATGGATGGATGGATGGATGGATGGATGGATGGATGGATGGATGGGTGTGCGGGTGGGTGGGTGGATGGATGGATGGATGGACGGACGAATACTTTTTAAATCCAGAGGGGAAAAGGACATTGCCCCTAGTTGTGACTGAATCTGTGTTTATCTGTAAATGTTGAATACTATCCAGCCACTGGAATAATTTAATTCAGCTCAGGATCATTTGTTTCATTGCACTGCACAATTTGCCAAAGAACACAAACAAAACACAAAATATTGAATTTATTACCATTTTCCAATGTGTACATGGTTTTTATTTTCGAACTGACTTTACGAAAGCACAACAGGAACGTTTTTTAACGTCTTGTTTTTACAAGAATCTGGGTCACATTGAACACAGCTCAGTTAACTTCTCAACAGGCCATTATACTTGCACTTCACATTCACTCACGAATTATGTGATACACACGCTGAACACCAAAGACACTGACGAAACGGCTACGGCTGGGGATTTTGGGGGGGGGGATAACGTAATATGGTCTACTGGAAGAAATTAGACTACTGAGGATTTCTGACATGAATGACTTCTTTTCTAATCCCATATTTGGCTGACTTGGATGGTGTACTATGTGGATTTTCCCTGGTGTCTCATCTCTGCCTCCTCTCTCTCCATCAAATAAAACCTCTTAGCTCCTCAGTGTGCATTGCACCTCTCACTTCAGCTAGAAAATCTCTTCATTTGTCACCTTTTCCCCAGTTTCACTAGTTACCAGTTTCATTTATTGGCATATGCTTAAATGATTTGGACACATTTGCTCAAAATAATCAGCAGTATCTTCTCTTCACAATGACCTTTATATCATAAAATATATGACAGCCTTCTCTTAAAGGGCATAATTTTGAACACTGTACTGTTGAAAAGGAGATTTCCTTTAGCCTTTCGAAGGGCTGGCCACTCATTTCACTGCCGCTCATAGATACACCACATGTGCAAAAGCCTAAAGTCACCTGCTTATAGGGCTTATAGGCGTATAGGGAGGTTATTCCCCTCTTTGCAGCAGTAACTGTTCTTTCAAACTGTGCTGTAAGGATCTGACTGCATTCAGCTATGAAAGCATTTATGAGGTAAGATGCATAGGTCTGGATCCTGAAGACTGATCCAAATCATCCCAAAGGTATTGTTGCTCCAACACAGAGTGTGTTACCCTGAGGTAATTTATAACGTTTATGCCATAAATCATGTTTATAAACCATTTTCAGTCTCTATCTTTTAGAAACAAATAAACACAATAATAATAATAATAATAATAATAATAATAATAATAATAATGGAGCTCAACTGCTGTGGGTTGAATATGTGGATATATGTAAATTTGTTGGTTTCCATGACATCTCAGAAATAGTTGGTTCAAAATAGGCTGTTTTTGCACCTTAGATCAGAAAAAGAAGAAGAAGAAGAAGTTTTTGTGGAAAATACAAAAAAACATATCCAAGATCAGTCCTTTCCAGCACTTGTGTTTTCCAATAGGGTTGCCTGTAGCAGTGAAATCATACACCACATCAATTAGTCTGTGCCACACTGATAAGGTGGATGTGGTCATGTGACAGTTTGGTTAACATATTTAAAAATCTAAAAATTCCCTAATTTGAAGGTGTCTGAAAACTTTTGGACATGTAGTGTATATACATTTGCCCATTTCAGTGAAAATGATTATGCAATGGGCTTGCACATACCCATGGCAAAATTTTTCACCTCATGGCTATATTGCTCACATTTACTAATAAAAAATAACAAGCACATCATCACACTATTAAAACACCAGATATTGCACATTTGTGACAAGAAAAGTGAGAGTAAAGAAATGGCCAGTTTTTTTATTCATCTGTAAAGTTGATTGCTTATGATCTCCTTGTTGAACAGTGGGCTGAATAGCAACCAAAGGGAACAGTGCATCAGCATTTTCAGGCAGGGCTGGGAAAGTATAGCTTTCTTACAGAAACTGTCTGGCATAAATGTAATTTTAAAAATGTTTCACTAACCCCACATGCAGTCAAACATCAAAGACAAGCCTGGGATCCCAATTTTGCTTCTTTAGCTTAGCATTGAAAGTCAATAGTCACCCAAATTTCCCCCCAATTTTATCCCTACCTGCTCAAACCCCATTCATCTCTCCATTATGGTGGTGTAAACTTGTCCATGTGGTTTAGATCACAGTATAACGTACTGGGAGTCACAAAAAAATAACAAAACAAAGTTGAATGCTGTGGGCAGCCACTTTAGACAACAGGGTTAATATGAACATTTACAAGATCAGTTCTTTCTTGCAGGACTGTCTGTAGCAGTGAAGTTGTTAAAGTGTTAGTCATACTGAGTTGTATACCACATTAATTACTCTGTGCCACACTGATAAACAGCAGGATGTGATTGTGTGAGGTTTTTGGGATGCATTTACATAAAAAGTTTGGGTGACTAATGACTTGTGTTGTTTGTTAGCAACGTTAGCTTAACAGCTCCAATTCTAAACTAAAAAAAAAATAAACTGGGACCCCAAACAATCAGATGATTGATTACATCTGGGTTAAGTAAATAAGATTTTTCACTAAACTATTCCCATAGACCAGATGTCCTCTAACCAATCCTGGAATTCCCCCTGCCCTGCACATGTTTATGCTCCCAGCACATTTTATCTGACAAATTAGTTGGTTAGTTAGTTGGTTCAAGTGTGCTGGGAGCAGGTAAAACACTAATGTGTGCAGGGCAGGGGGTCCTCCAGGATTTGGAAACCACTGGGTGGAGGCTAACTTAATCCGGGATGTCGTACTTAAAGGCCTCGATGAGCCCTTCGATGGAGTGGATGAAGCCGGAAATGCTGCATATTCCTCCAATCACGAAGATGGAGACATCGAAGAACACTTGGTGCCACAGAAGTTTCCGCCAGAGGAGCTTCAGGTGGAAGAGGCTAGGCAGCAGGAAGCACAGGCCAGCGC
Organism: Arnoldichthys spilopterus; assembly: GCA_037974385.1. Lineage (NCBI taxonomy): Eukaryota > Metazoa > Chordata > Actinopteri > Characiformes > Lepidarchidae > Arnoldichthys > Arnoldichthys spilopterus. The sequence continues at coordinate 7,108,564 of JBBPDA010000019.1, forward strand.
CGGTCAGACTCCCGGTCAGGCCCATGAGCAGTGCAAAGTGCGGGACAAAGATGGCCATGAGGAGGGTGAAAACGACGAGCGCCACGCGTAGGCTGAGCCCCCATGACTTGAGCTGGCCGCCAGGCCCGTAGCAGTTGGGAAAGATCGCGCGGCCCCCATCCTGGAAGAGGGACTTCTCCAGGACCTCCACAGCAGCGAAGAAGGGCAGCGGGTAGGAGAGCAGGGCCTTGGACACGAGGAATATGTTAACCCACGCGCGAATGCCCCCGGGAAGATTGTCCGTGATCACCTCCTTGGTGGCGTCGGCCCACGTTAGGTAGGCCACGAGGGCGAAGAGGCCCTTGAGCACGCACGCGGTGATGTGCGTCCAGTCCATCATGCAGTGGAACTCCTTGGGGTTCTGCATGTTGCCCTCGAGTGAAGGCAGGAAGATCTGCGACGTGTAGCTGAACACGATGATGCCGATGGAGATGGGGAACTTTTTGACATCGATGTAGAATTTGACCTTCTCCCACGCCCAGTCGTGCGCGCGCGACAGGCAGTAGGCGATGACCAGCACATTGATGACGAAGTGCGCGAGCGTGCACAGCAGGCTGAGCTTTGACACGGCCTTGAGGTTTTTGAGGAAGGCGCAGGGCAGCAGCGCGGCCGTGGCCAGGACGGACCAGGCTTTCTGCGACACGGGCAGCCCCGGGAAGCTGTTGTACATCAGGTTGCCGCTCACCACCACGTACAGAATGCACGTCATGACAAGCTCGATGATCTGCGCCACGTTGACTATGCGGCCGCCCAGCGCGGGGAAGCGCGGGGCGCAGCACGCGTTAGCAATGTCCACGTACGAGTCCCGCACGCGCACCAGCTCGCCGTCCTCGTTCTCCTCGTACAGGCACGCGATGAGGATCTTGCCCGTGTAGCAGCACACCACGGCGGCGAAGATGATGAGGAAAAGGCCGAGGTAGCCGCCGTGCAGGATGGCGTAAGGGAGGCCGAGGACGAACATGCCCTGCGGAGAGACACAAGCGTGGCTTCAGAGGTCGAGCCTGCGTCAGTGGAGCTGACAGGGGGTAGAACTTTTACCCCCCCTTTCCTCAGCTACTATGGCCTCCAGTCAGGCTCGATTTGCTGTTCTTTTTTCATATATCAACGGATTCGCTTATGAATATATTTTTTCGACCACAGTAGCAGTGGCGTTTCGGTGTTTTTGGGGCATTAACACTGTAATCATATGTTTAAAAAGGAGGCGTTAAACTGGGGGATAAAGAGTGTTTTGTCGGTCAAGGCCAATGGGGGGAGGGGCTCCTGTTATCCCTCCGAAACCGCCCCAAGCGATCATTAAGCAAAGCGAATTCGAAGCGAATTGGAAGGAGGTCTGGAGCAGACCGAGATCGAGTCTACACCTACTCAGAAGGAGAAAAAAACTAAATCGAATTAACTTACACTTAATAAAAGTACATATATGGTAATGCATAAACAAACAAATGAATAAACGCGATAGATAGATAGATAGATAGATAGATAGATAGATAGATAGATAGATAGATAGATAGATAGATAGACAGACAGACAGACAGACAGACAGACAGACAGACAGACAGACAGACACACACACACACACACACACACACATACACACACAGACAGACTGACAGACAGACAGATAGATAGACAGATAGATAGGCAGATAGAAAGACAGATAGAAAGAGAGATAGATACATAGCTATAATGACAAACATTTTTATGTAATTTCAGCATTTTTTGGTCTATTTAACTTTTCACTTTTACTGAAATTATGGCCATGTTTTGATGTTTTTTTAACGTTTTTTATAAATCTGAATCGTCTTCAATAATTTCCATCTACATGAAATAGTTAATAGGTAATAATTAAATTGTACCTGAATGGCGTTGGTGACGTTCCAGCCCGCTTCCCACGCGGTGATCTTGGGCTTGTCTTCCTCGCCCAGCTCCTCGCATGTGCCGGCGCTGCTGTGCGAGCCCCTCGGCCCCGCGCCGTCCCGCTGGTAGCGGCTGTCCCCCTCCAGGCCGCCGTCGCCGTCCACCTCTCCGCCGGCCCCGTCCGTCTGCAGCGTGGCCATGCGCATGCCCTGCCTGTAGTCGTAGTCCAGGTCATCGCACTCGGCGAAGCCCACCGCCTCATCATCCGTGGCCGCCTGGAAGCCCAAGCGCGCGAATACGCCGCTCACCTTGGCCTGGGACTTGTTTGAGGCCGTGTTCACCGCGTTCGTGATCTTGTTGGAGATTTTGTGTCTTATTAGATGAGCCATGATTGAGGAATGTCGACGCCCGGATGTGGATTGTGAAATAAATATAAATCAGTGTGTGTGTGTGTGTGTGCGCGCGCGCGTGTGTTTGTGATATCTATCCAGGCCGATCAGTTAAAATGAGAGGAAACGCAGACGCTTCAAAACACGAATTCTATCGTTCCTCTCGCAAAAGCATGTCTCTTTCTTCTCTTCTTTCCCCCGCTTCTTTATTTCAGATGTGCAGCACAGCCCCGTAAAGTCCACTTACAGACATGTCCGCTGTCCTTCAGCATCCTTCGCGCGCTCAGATACGCGGCCGCGTTTCTGGACTTCCGTGCGCATGTTTTTTTTAACGGAGCAGAGCCTCCAGGAAAACCTACGGATCGAGCGCAGGAGAGAGCGGAGACGTGCTCACCTGACTAAGGCTCGATGGGGTTTTTTTACCCGAATCACACCCGTGTAGTGTTACTCCCTCAGCGACAAACGCCAGTTGCGCACGGCAATGTGCGTGTGTGTATCTGTGTGTGTGTGTGTGTGTGTGTATGTGTGTGTTAAAGGCGGGGGATGTAAGATGGAAGAGCGAGAGCGAGAGAGATAGAAAGAGAAAGAGAAAGAGAGAGAGAGAGAGAGAGAGAGAGAGAGAGAGAGAGAGAGAGAGGAAGAGAGAGAGAGGTAAAGGGGAAGATGGGCGCGTTTTCTGTGAAGACCTTGTGCGCCATGTCGCGCGGCTGCAGCGCTGAGAACACGGTCAGGTCGCATGGCTTCATGTCCCACATCGACCAGCACACGTTTTAATTGCTGTTTGATGGATATTTCTGAGCGATAGACGTGATACTCGAACAGTTGGCGGTAACATTTAGTCTTGTTCTTCGTCTGGACTAAAATATAATTATAAAATTATTCTAATTGTATAATTTTATCAGTATTATTATTATTATTATTATTATTATTATTATTATTATTATTATTATTATTATTATTGTTATTAGAGTGAGACGGACGCAGTGTCAGGTTGACTTCTTTTTTTCTGCCTAAAACCTAATGTTAAACCATCTGTTAAAGCTTAAATGGAAACAAACAAGCAAGCAACAGTAACACATCAGTGGTATTACTGAGCCAAATGAATACAGATATAAAACCATACATATTAATACATTTTCTCGTTTTATGAATTATTTTCACTACATTAAAAAGATGTAATCAGATAAAAAATCAGCGGGGGATTGAACTGCTGCAGTTACACGTGGAATCAGTTTAAAATAATTGTAAAGCCAGTCGGATTGAGAATTTCACTCGGTAAAGTTTGTTTCACAAGCTCTGTCCTTTTTAAACTGAACTCTCCGTTTTGATTTAGCGGCGTTTTGGTGGCGAATTACTTTACTTGTCCCGTTTCCCTCTGCGAGGTTTTTTCTTTTGGTCTTGAGTAGTCCACAGACCGTCACTCGGTGGCATGAAGGGTGCGCAGTTTAGGGCAGAACAAAAGCAGAGATTCAGCACCACGGTCAGCGACTCTAACGGCCTTAAGGTGTCCTGCGTCCGAGAGATTATTTAGGGGCAGTTTATCTACAAACACGACACACCTGGCCACCTCTCTTATGAACCAGTTTCACTAAAACCAATGGGGCGCGGGTAATGTCCTTCTTCCTCAGTCCACACACACACACACACACACACACATACACACACACACACACACACAGCTCATTGGCCTCATCAACAGTCTAAAGCCATGACCCACACTGACTATGCGTGGTCGCTCTGGGATCTACAGGAACCGGCTCAATCAAGCAGTCTAATGAGACTGGGTCTCCCACAATCACCGGGCTGTTCTTCGTTAGTATGAGGGTGGGCGCGAGGCTGAGCCTCCATCTAAAGAGAGAAGGAGGGGAGATACGAGTCTGAGACACGAGTCTGCCTCTAAATATAGCAGCAGCCCAGAGGACAGAGAAAGTTCCGCATGCGTTCATGCTTCGCTTATGTTACTTTGCCAGCTGCCATCTCTCTCTCTCTCTCTCTCTCTCTCTCTCTCTCTCTCTCTCTCTCTCCTTCTCTTCCTCTCTCTTTCTCTCTATCCCTCTCTCCCTGTCTCTCTCACTGTATTTGTTTGTGTGAGAAAGATAGAGAGAGAAAAGGGGGGGCGTCCTTTGGGCATCTCTCTGTGACTCAGCCACCCTCCCCCCATCATGAACAAAACCCGGAGCGATGCAGAGGGTTAAAAAATGAAATCTCTCTCTCTCTTTCTCTCTCTCTCTCTCTCTCTCTCTCTCT
>JBBPDA010000019.1:7133189-7155211 GCA_037974385.1 Arnoldichthys spilopterus
TGGGTTAAATGCAGAGGTCACATTTCGTTGTGGTGCCTGAGTGTGTTCACAATGACAAAGAGTCACTTTCACTTCACCCTATAAGACTCATTACACTATAAGACTAAGATAAAAAAAATTAGTGTAAGTTCAAAATATGAGACAAGTTATTGTACATTGTTTTTTTTACTGCTTTCAATCCAGACTCACAGGAATTATCATACATGTCTATATGTTGAATATGATCTGTTGTGTCCTGTCAGCTTGTATTTAATGGTGTGTTATTGTGGATGAGATGGGGTTGTTCACTACACCCTAATAAAGTGTAAAATACATACATGCTGTATCCATGTCTTTCCTTACTGTCTTTATTAGGACCACATGTACATGAAGCTGATTATCCCCCCAGCACCAAGATAACATCTATGTATGCCTTTCATCCTTGAGGAACACATGTATGCTGTGTGATGACGGATGTGTGGATTTTCTCCTTGTTAGTGCTGATAAGAGGGGCAGCTGTATGCTGATGTTCCTGGCAAGACGTGACTGTATGTCAGCCACAAAGCACCATTCAGGCTGTTGTCTCACAAATACACAGTTGGCTTTTATGTGATGTAACATTGTAATTTGCATAGAGTCCGACAATAAGTACTGTCTTCAGTCAGAAGTGTTTCTAGTGTTTCTACAAATCCCGTTTTCAAAAAAGGGTATTTTTTCCAAAATGCAATAAAAATATAAAAATTTGTTATGTTAGTTTATGTGAACCACAGAATGCATGTGCTGCCAGTCCAGATCTATCTCCTATTGAAAATGTATGGCGCACCATGAAGAGTAGAATCAGACAACAGACTTTTGAGGAGCTGAAGTTTTATATCAAGCAAGGATGGACAAAATATCTAGTGCAAGACTACTACAGTGGTCTCCTCAATTCCAGAATGATTAGTGTTCTTTCATGTGTACCGTCTTCTACAAAGTGTTATTAAAGGAAAAGGTCATGTTAAACAATGGTAAACATTCTTCTGTCCCAACTTTTGTTAAGTGTTTTACAGCCATCAAATTCTAAATGTATGTGTTCAAAATACAATTAAGTTGGTCAGTAAAACAATTGAAATCTTTTCTTTGTGCTTTTGTCAGTTAAATAAATGTTCACATGAATTAACATATGACAATTATTTGCTTTTTTTTGCATTTTGAAAAACTAATAGCCAGGCCAAGACAAAATAAACTAATAGCCCTTTTTACAAGTAGTTTTATAAAGTGCTGGAGCAGAGAAAGGTACAAATACACTTTGGTAAATATGTGTTTGATGAGAGCACAAAACCAGTTCCTCTGGAAGATTTTGAGAAGGGATTTGCTGAGACCATTAAAGAGTCCTTATCTTGTGATGTAGAATGTAAACATTTTTTAAGTACCAATTAATCCCCAGGTCACATGCTCAACATAGGGAAACAAAACAGCAAGAAAAGTTATTCATTTGGTTGTTTTTGGGATGTCACAAAAACAGCACCTTTCAATATATTGTATACTCAGCCTACAAGAGCTTAGCTACACCTATTCATGCTGAAGTTATACTATGTGTTTCAGCCCACACTGCTTTTTGACTGAGACACAACAAAGAGTAACCAATCAGACCAGAGGTTATCTAATATCCAATATCTCCATTTTGCATTTTCTATCACACGTAATTTAAAAATGGAAGAAGCAGTTTAGACAAGAAATGAATATATTTCAAAATGACTTTGGGGAAAAATCTAGGAATGCACAATGACATCAAAATCATATTGACAGATAATATAAAACAATGAAACAGATCTTTTGAACATGACCAATACTTCCAATCTGTTGACATATGTCTTAGTTTGTGGACTGTATCTGTAGATGATTCTGGACTACAATGCTGAAATATTACTTTTATTCAATGTAATATATTTTTAACCATTCTAACCATTCTTCTCAATTTCTGTATTTTATACGTTCTTTTATATCAGCATAAAAAATGGCCACAACATGTATGGACATGAAAAATATTAGATTAGATAGCCATTTTTCCACAATTCCCATAATGGTGCAGTAATAATAAAACCTCTTTACACTAAAAGTCATGAGTATTTTTTCCTGTAAAGTAACAAATGTAGAGATACAAAGTAGCAGTAGCATTCTGCTAATTATTATTATTATTATTATTATTATTATTATTATTGTTATTATTAAATTATTAAATATTAATAAAAATATATACAAGTGTATTGGATGGATAAATTAATGGATGGATGGATGGATGGAGTAGAGTATTACCAAGACAGTTTGAAAATAAGCCCCTTTAAAAAAAAAGGGCTTAGATGATCAAATGTGCAAAGCTGGAGAAGTCCAGGCTTAAATGGGGCCTATAATGGTCATATAAAATGTAAAATGTGAAAAATATACATAAATATACAAACCCCTTGTTAAGTGCACCTCAGAAGAAGAAAAATACCAAAGTGAAGGAAACGGTCTCTTTCAGCAAGCATTCCATAAATTATGCTAGCTCTGTCTGAAAAAAAAACCTGAAAAGGTTGTTTTTTGAGTTTTATTATTACTGGCATGCAGTGATATAAGACCTTTTCCAGTTGGCAGCAGGTCTGCAGTGTTAGCTCAGCCTCCATGTTCAATTGAGCTTTTTGTTACAAAACTGAGGTTAGTGGAAAAACCCAGGGAAAAAGGGAACACTGGATCTGAAATGAACTGCATAGCTGAGTGACTTTTACTGAATGTTTGTGAGTGAATCTGTTGCCTGTCAAATGAATACATTATATATACTCCATATCTGTAAGATGCTATCTGTCAAAGGGGCCACCAAAGTTGTATGTTGGTCCTTCTGGTGCTGTGTTAGGGTCATCCTTGCAGTAGGAACACGTTCAGAAAAGCAAATATACTTCCATTCTATCTGTAGAATTCAAAGGGAACCACTTTAAAGAGAATGTTGTCTTGCAGATGAAGTGGCCTCCCTGGGTTTGCACTGTAAACACACAGGTCATGAGAAAGGGAGAGAGGAAGCAGTGGAAAGAGGAACAGATGTTTATTTCTCTGTCAACGGAGTTAAAAGTTTGACTTTGGTCCCAATAAGTCTGCTTATAGCCCAGCCGTGTGGAAATAGAGCTCTCTGTTGAGTGAGTGCGGACAAGCACACATGTACACATGCACACGTTTAAGTTTAAAGCGGTGATTTCACATTTTTCCATACCCCCCTCACCATTATCAACCCAAACCTCATTTATTCTCGCTGCTCTCAAGGACAGGAAATGTCCTGAGACACACAGGAAATGTGCAGAGTTCAATGTTTACACTGTAATCTCAGAGACTCCTACCATCTGTGGCAGTATTACAGTAAAACAAATCCATATAAGCTTTTCTCAGCCTGCCACAATGGGCTAAAGTCCTATAAGCCTGTCAAGATGGTGTGGAAAAGTACTTCTTTGGATGGATTTTGTGGGCAGTGACAAATAAAGTTGCTGTACCTTGCATACAGTGAAAAAAACTGAATAGGATCCCTTACCAATTGCAAAAAACAGGCATTTCCTTTATATGTTTATTTAGAACCACCTCATTAAGCTTGAGACTTTTAAAAAGTATTTTCAATCTTACACTATATCACTCATCCACTCATGAAGGGCCCATAACATATATGTATATTTCTTTTTACATGTTATCATTAAATAATTTCACTTAATAAAGTACATAAACACCATTAAAGTGCACTCTCCAGCCCATATACAGAAACTAAGTTTCCAAAAACTACTTTGCAATTAACTTTTTACAAAACCACTGTTTTTGCATGTATATTCTTTCTCCAGAAGTTTAGCTCCACTCATTCTCACTGAAGTTATCATGGAAAATTTCAGCAACTACTTTCTGAGTTCTGAGTTCATTTACATATATCAGGCTTAAAGGCACAGTAACAAAAACATTTTTATATCCAATGGATAAGGAGAAGTTGGAAAATGGTCATGTAAAAATGATTAATTTTAGTACATGAAACTACATAAATGTCACAATGCTGGAAACAAAATATAACACATGGAAGTGCTGGGAAAAGGAAAATAAATGGGCTCTCTTAAACAGAGATTCTTTAAGTGTTCTTTAGTAAAATCAACAGTTACATAGTTTTACAAAGTTTAGTAGGTGCCCCTGGTCAAATTACATGTTCAACTTAATAAGTACACTACCCACCAAGAGAACACATCTGTTTATTTGGTAACATTAATAAATACATTAAATCTGGCCTGTGCAAACGTTATGGCACATTTAACATTTCATATTTAAACTCTAAATAAAGCAATGTTCCCTATAGAGGATGTGTACTGAGTACCTTAATCAAGGAGATAACTGTATAGAACAATGAAAATGCAATCATTTCAAGTCAAGGCAAGTAGGTCTTCACCATCATTGTCAATTCAACCATATAAAAATTACATTGTGAAAAAAATCTCCTCCAGGGCCCTGGTTCAGCACTAACAAGAACAGAAACAAGAAAAAGACAATTCACTGGAGCACTTCTCCAGTCTTCAAGAACTGTAACACAAACAAAAAACATAACAAAGACATGCACTCATATGGACACAAACACATACACGCTCTACCTCTACAGCTACCAGAATACAAGCACCTATTATTAGGCAATGCACATCATCATTTTTGATACTGAACAATGCACATCAACACTTTGAGTACTGCACAAAACTAACTACAATGTGATACTGTGATCATTTTCAAATAGTCAAGTCAAGTCAAGTTTATTTATATAGAGCTTTTTACAACTGACGTTGTCACAAAGCAGCTTTACAGAAACCGGGTCCGAGCCCCCAATCAGCAAGCCAAGGGCGACAGAGGCAAGGAAAAACTCCCTAGCAGTAGGAAGAAACCTTGGGAGGAACCAAGGCTCAGAAGGAAGAACCCATCCTCCTCTGGTTGACACTGGATAGCAAAAACAAGCAAGAGAAAAGGAAGAAAAATAATAAAATAAATATATATAAAAATAATAGTTCTTAGTACACAAATAGTGCCACTGTTTTGATAACAACTTAACACATGCTGCTCTCTCCAGTACCTGCACTTTATTTCTCATTACATTTTGTACTTTCTTACAGGACTACGCAGAGTAAAAAGAGAAAGAAAGTGCGAACACAAAAACAAAACACAAGAGCAAACAAAACAATGTTACAGGACAGCATGCAATGCAGCTGAAACAGCAGTAACAGTTCAAATGGGAAAGAATACAGTACCATGACTGAGAGCGAGTTCTATTCTACTGTACTCTAGGTGACTTAGTAAATGTGCAAAAATACAATGATGAGGTAGGAATAATAAATAAATAGTTAATATATTATTATGCAAAAATAACTATATTACAATAGCAGCAAAAGGATAAAAAGTATAAAATAAAAGGAATTTTACTGTACTTGTGTATGGGACTGTGGCAATTCGGGGGTGTATATACGTTTGTATTTAGGAGAACATTTGAATGTGTAACTAGCTTTTGCATGGTTAAATGATTATTCTCTCTTCAAAGAGCTTTAAAGTTCTTTAAAGAACCTTTTCTTAAATGGTTCTATACAGTACCAAAGAGGATACTCTACAAAAGCCTTTTTGCTAAGAATTTATGAGGGAGCCTTGGATACATAACACTCACTTTACGCATATGGCTTCAATTTGCTCATTACAGTGAAATGGAATAATAAACATCATTTAGGCATGCTGAGAACATGCACTGCACATCTATAGGCATTTTAGCATGCACACTAAAAAATCACAACCAGCTGGCTCGGATCTGATTTCTAACATTGGAAAGGCGATATCCACTTCTTTGTGTATTTTGCCTCTGGCAGACAAAAGTGGTAGGCAGGTTTTTCACCAGCGGTGCCTCAACAGGAATGAAAAAGTAAGCACCACTGTCCGTACACTGACTGAGGATGCCTTCACTCTTACTTTCCTTAAGTCCATATCGAAAAGTGTCACGTTCTGTTTCTCTTCTGCATATGTTCTCTATGTTTGCCTGAGACCAAATCTGAAGAACGTTTTTCCTTCACTGAAGGCCATTGTTCAGAAGACTTCATAAAACCTAAATGAACTTGTAATATTCTGACACAAACCTGCATCAGCATTTATAAAGCTCATTTCAAAAAAGCCTTGTTGCAATAAAGTCATATGTAATGTCATTTCACCTCAAATGTTATGACAAATGACATTTATTGGAATAAGCCTTTATATGTCAGTCATCATGAAAAGTGTATATGTGTGTCATGTAGCCTGACAGATACTGGCCTTGTGAGGTCTTACTAGTTTTCAGTTGATCAAACTAAAAGCGGGATTTATAATTAATTTAGCTTTATATTTAATTCAGAATGTTGGCCACATGGGGCTACAGTATTTTATTAAAATTCCACAGAATATATATATATATATATATATATATATATATGATTGTAAATAAATGTAGACACCTTATTTCCAGAAAAGTTGGGATATTTTTCAAAATGCAATAAAACACAAATCTGTATTTAAAAAAATCTTTATTAAATCTATATTAATCTATATTATTTCACTCAAACCTTTATTTGTAAGGTTAGGCCCATGATATGATGATATTTTTTTAAAGTCATTTTCCCTCTTCTGTTGTCATGTCTCTGTTCCATGTCTTTGTTTTGGTTTGCCATGTGGTCATGTTTGTGTTTTGGTTTGCCATGTGCTTTGTATCCCCGCCTTTGCCCCACCCTGATTGTTAGTCTGGCCAGCTGTGCCTTGTGTCTTGGTCCTCCCTCTCCCAGGTGTCGGCCATCTTGTTTTTTGTATTTATACCCCTCTGTTTGCCCTTGTCTCTGGTTGGTGGTCCCTGATGTATGTAAGGGTTGCAGAGTTTCTTGTGTTGTCTGGTCCATGTCCCTGTGTTCGAGTAGTCTGGTCTGTGTGAATTTTGTTATGTGTTCTTAGCCCCGCCTTGTCTCCGCCCTCATCAGCTGTTCCTTGTTTCCTGTCAGGTGTACCTTGTTTCATGGTCCCCATATGTACCCCTGTGTTTGTCTCAGTCTTTGTGGGTTATTGCTGGAATGTTGAATGGCTACCGGCGAATGTTTCCTGAAGATCCTGACCCTGCTTTGGAATACCCTGTCTTGTTAGCACCCTTTGTGAGTTATGTTAGTCTTTCTGTTCATTTGTGTTTTTGTTTCTTAGTCTGTTTGGTTGCTTAGAGTTTGCTTGTTACTTTATTTAAATAAGTACTAGTAAGTATTAAACTCGCGCTTACTTCCAATCACCACAGATTCGTTACAATGTACCTCTGTTGTTTACCTTGAGAATATTTATATGTATATATGTCTCTAGATTGTTATGTTTATTTAGTCCATGTGTAATCTTAGTGTTCATTTAATTAAAACCCTCATTAAAGCTTTAAACCGTGCAAATACTTCCTTTCAACCATCAATCCGTGACATTAGTTAACAGACAAAAGTACAAAGAAAAATAATCAGTTTCAGTAGGTTTACTAACCAACCTAATTGTATTTTGTTAATTTTTAATTTCATAGCTGCAACACACTTGTTGGGATAGAGGCATGTTTACCATTGTTACATCCCTTTTCATTTTAATAACATATTGTAAAAATTTTGTAACTGAGGAACTTACTGTAGTAGGTTTGCAATTGGAAACTTTTTCCATTCTTGATTGATATAAGACATCAGCTGCTCAGCAGTCTGTAGTCATTTTTGTTTGAGTCTCCCCTTCATGATGCACCATAAGTTTTCAACAGGAGATAGATGAAGCATACACACTCTCTGTCTATGTAGCCCTGCTGTTATACCCCATGCAGAATGTGGTCTGGCATTGTCCTGCTGAAATAGGCATGGATGTCCAGGAAAGAGACATCAACTTCATAGAAACATTTGTCCCTCTAAATTCCTAATATACACCTCAGAGATAATGGTACCTTCAAATACATGCTACTCACCCATGCCATGGGCACTGATGCAACCCCTACATCACAGATGCTGGCTTTTGCACCTTTCACTGCTAACAATCTGAATGCAGAATGGAGAAGCCCAGAGCCAAAGATACCCATTTTTTTCTGAAAACAAGCTGAAATGATGGCACATTTGATGATTGCGCATGATTCCACTCCATGGTTAATTTGAGATGAGGGTTGATGTATGGCTTCCTCTTTTCAAAAAGTTTCAAGTTGCATGTCTTGATGCTGCAACGGACTGTGTAAAGTTGTATTGATTTTCCAAAGTACTCCTGAGCCCAGGTGGCTGTATTTGTCATGATAGCATGACAATTTCTTAGACTGTTCCACCTGAGTGCTCAAAAATCACATACATTCAACAGTGGTTACCAACCTTGCCCTTTACACACTGAGTTGTCTCTAACATTCTGACATTTTTCACAATATTATGTACTGTATATGTCTTCCAGACTGATGTTACTTGAATATTCTGTGCACTTTTCCTATTTACTTTAACTCTGTCCCAGCTTTTGTTAGGTGTGTTGCAGTCACCAAATTCTAAATGTGTGTATATTTACAAAATGCAATTAAGCCAGTAAAATTATTGAATTGAATTATTGAAATGTATCAGTTAAATAAACGTTCACTTGAATTAACAAGATATTTGTTTATATTGCATTGTGTAACTCTTTTGGAAATTGGGAAATTACCTCCTATCAAGACAATTTAGTTGAGCAGTGTAATGTGTTACTCCAAGGTATAACTTCATTACTTTTAAATTCATTAGAGCAAGTGCTGTGTTTTTTTTTTCCATGTCATTATCATGAGTCCTGCACAGTTTGATGATACCATGCCTTGGCTCCAGCTTCCCCATGACCCAAAATAGATAAGCAGTTTGTATAATTATTATTATGATTATTATTAGTAGTAGTTGTATAAATATTCCAGTGTTATATGTCCAATGTAGTATCTTCAGTGTAATAGTTTTACCATTTTCAGTATACACCTATCCTGTAAGAAACAGCAATCAACAATCTAAGAAATTTAAGAATATCAATATTTTAAAAAAATGTTTTGTGTTTATTTTTTACCTTTATACAGTAAATGTCCAAACGTATCCTCTGAAATCTAGGATATTAGGCTTTATACTTTATGTCAGAATATTGCTGTGAGGATTAGATTGCATTTATCCACAAGAGCATAAATGAGGTTGGTACTGATGTTAGATGATTTGTTTTGGATCACAGACGTCACTCCAACTCATCCCTAAGGTTCTGGTTTGAAAGAATGCACTTTCAGAGCTCCACAGCCGAATGCTGGGAGGACTTTATTCCCTTCTTGTTTGGCATTGGAAATGAAGATCTTAGACTGCTTATTCTGTTGGCAAACCTTGTACACCATTTTCACGCCTCTAGTTAGAAAGGGTGTCTGGATACTTTTGGAGTTATAGTGTAACTGCACTTTATCTATGTAAGTGAAAATGTTTTAAATCTTTAAGCAGATTTAAAACTCTTAAAATTGTCAGCATCTACAGAACTTAACTTCAAGGTTCAAGATTATTCACAACATCTAAGTCAGTTTGATTATAAGGAGAAGTACCCAAACCAACACAGTTTGTTGTTGATTTCCATGCTGAAACACATAAGCTTTAACTTCCCTGTTAACTTTCAGGTTTACTTAGTGTGTTTAGGGAGGGAAATTGTTGTGATTGGCACAATGGGGCTACAAAGTATTTGTTTTTATTTATTTTGTACAGGCAGAGCCCAGACGGCTATGGGGGCCTTGCGCTGCACTTCATCGTTAAGATGTATTGGCTGGCTCTGCAGCAGCGAGTGGAGGGATGTAGGAGTGACGGAGTTGAGGTTGGAGGGCCATCATAAATAGAGTGGCTATTTATGATGGCATTCCCCATTGTTTGCGCAGACCCTGTTTTTGTTTTGGACATTTTTGGTCCTTTTTATGGCTGCCGTTTCCTTCGGCTTTGGTGCACTTGAAGAGAGCAGGACTGGGTGCCTGGGAAACAAAACTGGTAAGCCATCCCCCAACCCCCTGTTTGTGTGCAGGTGCTTTGTAAGTCATCCAGACTGAGGGTGAAAGTGACAAGGCAACACGAGGAGGAGCGGTGACTGGGGGAGCAGTGACTGGTACAGCAACAGTGACAGAGAAACAAATCAAACCAGGCACCTATAGTGAACTCAACCCAGCTTAAAAGAAAGTGAGCTTTGGAGCTGCAAGAGTGGTTTAGAATGAGACTGACTAAATAGGTCTGTGGATGGAATGGACGCTTGTCAGACCAACTTCCCACAACCAGCTGCAGCTCTGGGGCTCACTGCTGAGCACCTACCTGGACTTGGAGACACTATGGGTGGATCTTTGAGAAGAGCTTTTGCAAAAGATGAGGGAGCAGGTACATTAATTGTGACATGCTGTTGATGGAACTGCTTTCAGGACAAGGGAAGGTCAGCCAAGTGGCAAACACTGCAGAGCCACCCACCCAATCTCTCTGTGACCAATAACGGCAGCCCATGTGTCTGTGTAAATAAAAGGCCAGAGCACATAGCAAGTAACTGCCCAGCAGAAGAGGCCGGAACCATGAGTAGTACCAGGAAGCAGCGCCGATCCAGTTACATCAACTTTGAGGGAGTCTTTGGTGAACGAACTCTCTTCCTCAAAATGCTGGCTGCAGAAAAGCTGGTGTCATGTATCTTGCCATCATGACATCACTGATTATGAATGTCATCAGGCATTGCTGGGAGGTGCTGCAGGTGCAGGGGGGTTCTCATGTTTCCTGCCCTCTCAGGCCTTCTCCGTGTGCTGGCAATGACTTATGAAGTCAATAAGTCAATGACTTATGAAGTGAAAGTGACTATTTGTCATTGTGAACACACTCAAGCACCACAACGAAATGCAACCTCTGCATTTAACCCATCACACATGGAGCAGCAGGCAGCTATCAACAGCGCCCAGGGAGCAGTGTAGCGGGATGGTACCTTGCTCAAGGGTACCTCAGTTGTGCCCGGGCTGGGACTTGAACCTGAGACCTTCAGGTCTCAAAGGCAGTGTCCTAACACCACAGTGTCCTAGGCCACCACTGCCTACAAAGTTAATGTTCCCTGACCGGGAATTGAACCCGGGCCGTGGCGGTGAGAGTGCCAAGTGATGCTAAGGGAAGCAATTGCATGATTATATATTAAATTATTTGGATTATGCGATTGTGTATTCTGGTTTTAAGGAGCACTTTTGGGGTGTGTGTTCAGGTAGCTCCAGGCTCATAGCCTTAATTTACAGCTGGAGAATGGTCAATTGCTTTAGCAGGCAGTCCACTTCCTCGGTCATGTGTTCAGCCAGTTTGGTGTAACCATGGTCTTCAAGAAGATGGCAGTTGTGAGGGACTGACCACACTCAACAACTATAAAATATGTCTAGTCATTCCTGGGGTTTGTGAGATACTACATTCGGTTTAAATCAGGGTTTGCCAGAAGGTACCACTCCCCACGGGGTGTTAAGGGGATTGGGGCAACCTCATGCTGGAAAGTGCTGGTGAACAGAAAACACAAAATTGTAGTTTATTCAAGTCAGAGCTGCTGGCCCTTAAGTGGGTGTTGGTGCAGAAGTTTAAGGATTATCTGTGAGGTACAGGGTTTTAGATGTATACTGACCACTGGCCTCTGCTGCATTTGAAAACTGCCAAGGTTGGGGTGGTGGAGCAGTGCTCAGCTGGTCAGCTAGTGTCCTTCGACTTTGACCTGTGCCACAAACCATGATGGGAACATGTTAATGCCTACGCCCTCTCATGACAGTAGGTATGGGAAGAATACCACTTGGCGTTGAGACATGTCAGAGGATGGCAAATGGTGATGGTGGTGGGACAACGGTTCTATTAGTCTGGTCTGAGGGACAACATGAAGAAATGGCAACAAGACAGTACTGGCTGCCTGGTCAGGAGCTGAGAAAAGGTGACCCCCCACCGTTCAGGGGTATTCATACTAGCTACCCCTGGGAGGTCTCTGGTGGTTGACCTCCATGTTGTTGGGCCATGTGGAGCATTCATTTCTATACGTTTTTGGGGTGATGACCTTCTTTCCAGATTACCTTTGCAGCAGTACCCTAGTCTCTACTCTCCACTTCTTATGTAATGCTAAATGCAGAATTTAAACTTACTGGCTCCAGCACCCAAACATAATATTTCTAACAAGAAGCCATTTAGTATTTAGCCCTTGCAGCGCACAATTCCACATTATACAAATAATGCCCAATTTTATGACTTACATAGCATACTATGCAGAGATACCACATTTTGCAGGGGATTCTCATGGACTTATTTGATAGCTGTTTTGACCAGGATGATCACATCTCATACCTCTGACCTGTTCTGAGTAGATGAAGTAATCTGAACTGTCAGTGATTTTTCTAGCCAAGAGCACAGAGAGCAGCATTTATATTTTGACATAATGACGTAAGCCAGTAGGACCAAAGGCCCACACAGCTACTGCAGAGAGACTGAGCTGCTGCTGTGGGGTCATTTACATTCTGACTTTTTCACCCTCATCCCTGCAGGATATCAGACAGATCTGAAGAAAAACATCAAAGGCTTAAGGCAGTGACAGGCTGTGGTGAAAGCTCAAACAACAAACAATGTTTTACAGATTAATAAAAATACACAATAAAAAATCTTTATATTAATAAAATTAAAATTCCCATCAGGTGTACTTATTTTTTTTCTTCTTGCATATCTGTGCTGTTGATTATATTTCAGGGCATGTAGGTTGTTGATGCTATCATGAATGCACTAGAGCACTGCAAAGCATAATAGGTTATAGGTGCTACTATGGCCTAGCGAAAGCTGCTTATGTCATATGCTCATTAAGAGAGGGAGACTAAGGGGAAATTAAAGGATTACCCATGTCTTTAGAGAGAATCTTAAGAGATTTTGGAAGTATTGCATTAGAATTCCCTGTGTATTTTTGTATGCAAATAGTGCATATGTTTTTTTAAGATGAACAAAGAAGAATTTGTGAGAATTCTAAACTTTTAACAGATGAAAGTAAGTGTTGTGACGATGGAATCTCTGGAGAGCATGTCATAAGAGACACTGTTTGTGAACAACAATGCATGACCCTAAATCACTATACCAAACCATCAAGTCTCCAGCACTGGTTTTCGGAGCAGTCTGTCTATGTTTGGAGGAATCACCACCCAGAACATTTGAGATAAGTTTGTGATTCAGAGCTAATCATCCAACATTAGTTCCTCACCTCACTAGTTCCCTTGTGGCTGAATGACTGCAATTAAATCCACACAGCAAGCATGTCTAGGGTTAAGCCTTCCTAGAAGTGTGGAGATTGTTACTGCAGCAATACCCTTGATTTCAGAAGAAATGCTGGATGAGCAGGTATGTATCTGCAGATTTTGAATGTGTAAGGTAAACTGTCCAACCTACATATCTTCACTACAGAAGTAACCCCATATTTCGACCTTCGTAGTTTTTTTTTATTATTTGTTTAGTTTTTAGCAAACTTTTAAACATAATATTGCCAAAGGGGATATGTGGAAGTGTGGAGAAAATGTTACAGATCTTATTTTCTCTGATCTAGGTATATTTGCTTACTCACATTGAAATACAGAGGTGGGAGCATCATGGAAGGGCAAACACTGAACACCAAAAATATAGCATATAAAAGGAGATTCTGGAAAGAAGATGGACATTTCAACATGACAGTGACCATAAACACAAAATCTAGATACAGGTTTTTAAAACGGGTAAAGATCCTTCCTAGCCAATATCCTAGCCTAAAACCATTGAAAAGAGAGATGTGCAAGTGTGGAGAAACATTTACAGATTTTACAGACCCTCAAGTGAACATGCACCAATTAAATTTTCTCTACATTCATGAAAACAGAGGCTCCTAACTGGCAAACAAGGGACCTGCACCAACTATGTATGTTAACTACTAGGTTCAGTTCCTATTCACAGAGATGTCTCATGAGTCTAGTTAACCTTCACCTGTAGTTTGATTCTTCATACAAAGAGAGTTTTTCTACTGCCTCTTACTGTGCAAGCTGTGTGCACTGCTTTCTTCATTCTTTAAGGTTAATGTAGAATATAAAGCCAACACCCTGATGTTTATATTTGCACCTAACCTAAAAATAAAGGTTTCTACATGATTCCTAAATGGAGCATACAGGTAATTAATCAACATTACACAGAGAGAACAATATGCAATAAACTGTTCAGCAATCATTCCTATTCCTGTCATATACATACAAAAGATAAATGTTTAAAATCTGCATTTAAGAGCAGTGTGGTTTAAGTTAATGACTATTTTTAGTTAATTTTTGCAACAACAAAAAAAATTTCTAATGTGTCATTCTAGTCGCAGGCAGCTATCAACAATGCCCGGGGAGCAGTGTAGTGGGATGATACCTTCCTCAAGGGTACCTCAGTAGTGCCCAGGCCAGGACTTGAACCTGTGACCTTCAGGTCTCAAAGGCAGTGTCCTAACCACTAGGCCACCACTGCCTACGTTCATCACATCCTGTTGGTAGGAAATGGTGTAATATGGTAATTACCAAACTCATACTATTAAGATTAGTAAACAGTAGATACCTTATAGCATTATGATGTAGTGTGAACTTGGACATGTTAATTAATTCTCTATCACATTTTTCCTTGACAAGGTCAAGGAATAGTGTTTATGAAAGGGCCTTCTCGACCACTGTAGGCATAGGACATTTTTTTGTCTATTCAGTCACAGCTTTGGTTTGCCTCTGGAGGCTGCAAATACATTGAAAAAAAGCAAAAAATATGACTCAATAACAGTTGCAGCTATGCTATACTGAAATCAATTATTATTTATGTTTGAAGGTTTAATAAAAGTTCGGTTTGATTGGGACTGAAGTAATGGAGTGAAGTGTTTAACCAAGGATGACATCTGCTCTCAAGAGGAATCAGAGTGTGTCACAGTGGGAACAGTGTGACATTTAGTGGCTGTAAGGCAGCACTAAATTCCCACTCTGAGAACACAGAGACTGTGTGTGTGTGTGTGTGTGTGTGTGTGTGTGTGTGTGTGTGTGTGTGTGTGTGTGTGTGTGTGTGTGCGCGTGTGCAGCCAGCTCTGTCTCTGTTGCTCTCAGTTTGCTCATTATGGGACTGGACCTGGATTTCTGCAAAGCTGCTTTGTGGCAAAGGCTATTGTTGATAAAAGTGCTGTACAAATTAGATTGAACTCGACTGAACTTTCACTTCAAAAAGAGCTGCACAAAGGACAATTGTGAGGATCTAATGTGTTTACATAGCAAACCACCAAATCTTAGCAACTAACAAGAACTAGTGAAAGAATACAGAAAATATACTGCAAATGTATATATTAAGGCAAAATAAAATACATTTGTCAATAGGGTAAGAAACATTTACTTAGAAATAGGTTTTTAAATAAGCAAAATAAAAAATAACCAAAAAAAGTACCCAGAAATCCAATGTACACTGAAGAAAGAAACTTTGTGAATAGAATTTTCATTGTTGGGTGAAACATTTTTTTGCTTGCTCACAGTGAAGTATGAAGGTGGGAGTGTGATGGAAAAATACAGCATACAAAAGGAGAACAAAATCTCACAGGCCAAGGAACTGGCTCTGGGAACAAGATGGATGTTTCTGCAATAACAGTGAAAACTCGAGACTGGTTTCTAAAAAAGATGAACGTGCTTGCATAGCCTAGCCAGTATCCTAGCTCAAAGCCAGTAAAAAGTATCAATCAGAAGGACCCGTGTAAGACTGAGTAATTAAAGAAGAGAAGCAGGGAAAAAAGTAAACCACAATGCTGCAACAAGCAAATTCTCAGCACAGAGGTCCCAAAGTTGTTATTACCAACAAAGTACTGTTGGTCATTTGTGCTGTCTTAATACTTTGTCCCCTTAGTTTCATTTTTACACCTGTCTTTGTTTTTGCTGATGAATATATTCTTGTTTCTTCACATTTATACCTGTTCTGTGTTTGTACAAAAGCTCTTTCATAGCCTAAACATTGTGAGTAAGTAAGCAAAGATAACTAAAATGTCTGCATGTCCATCATACACTGCCAAAAAATTATTAATCAAAAAAGTATATATAAAATATAAATATAAATAAATCTTTTTCAAGTCAAGTCATATAGGCTTTTATTGTCATTTCAACCATATACAGTTCACACAGTACACGGTGAAACGAAACAACATTCTTCCAGGACCCTGGTGCTACATGAAACACAAGACTACAAACACTACACAACTGACAACATAAAGTGCATTGTGTGCAAAGATGTGCAAACATTGCAGGACAGTTCTTTTCTCTGATCTAGATATTTGATTTGATTTTGCTTATTGCAGTTTAGTATCTCACTTCTAGTATGATTTTAGGATTAAGATTATTTATGTGTATTTTTCATAAAGTTGAGTGAAAATGTGTGTGTGTGTGTGTGTTCTTAAATGTGTTCTTGGAAACAAAACATCATGAATGGGAAATGTAAGAGAGATGTTGCTGATTTCAGAGCTGAAGAGAAGCTTTTACACAAATTGCATATTTTATTTGCAAGTATAGTAAGTATAACAGCCTTTTGGTTAGCAGGGTTAGTGTTTAGTTGATGTGGATGTAGCTAGTGCAGTTTTTGGCTTAGTATATATACAGTAGATCACTACATAGTAATTAATCCATGTAAACGCAGACATGAAATTCTTATAAATAACTACAGCTCCCTCTAGTGCAGCATGCTTCTCATTTCACTTTTTCTTTCCACCCTCAGCCAAACGAGAGTAGATATACCTTGTGTGCACTTTGCATGTTTAATTAGATAACATGCATTGTATTGGTGAGTAGCATAGAACACATAAGACTGCAGATACTATGGCATTGATCAATTTCGGCTAAGACTTTGTGGCTCATTGTGGTTGATTTCAATTGTGCCTAGTATATTCAAAGTTAAGGATGGAATTCAAATTAACCCTTTAGTTTTCTGGTCAGTTATTCAGTTGAGGTCATTTTAAGCCCCTATGTCTTAAACATGTACTGAACTTTACTCAAACTGACTGAGCCATATCTACCACTTGTTTTAGGTCTGTCATGATTAAAAAAAAATACAAAATTTTGCAGTGTCTTTAATTAGTGCATATTTTTAATAGACATATTTTTATGTTCTGTTGCACACAGTCAAAGAAATGTTATTGATCTCTCAAAAGTTTTAAGAAAACTTTATTTGATTTTTACTAATTTGTTTATGTATTTAGAGTTTTGTCATAAAAAGACACCTTCACTGTTTGATACAGCCTTGTATTTAAAAAAGTATGGGGTTGCTTAAACAAAAAAATAATTATAAAATAAATAATTAATAAAATACAAATCATTTTTTTCATTGCTTTTTTTCTTGGATCCAAATGAGAGAGGCAGAGTGAAGGTTTAAACATTAAAAAGCATCTTGTTTGAGAACACTTGCTGACCTGTTTATAATGTGTGTGATGCTAGAAACACAGTGTATGTCCTACTGTAAGATGATCATTTTGCTCTTTTTGTAATAATAAAAGGAAAATTCAGTGTAAAAACACTGTTAAATTAGGCCATATTATTTTACAAACCCCATTTCCAGAAAAGTTGGGATTTTTCCAAAAAATGTCATTAAAACAACAATGTGTGATTTATTAAATCTCTTGAACTTTTATTTAACTGATTTTTATATGATGGGCCCACACGGAGACATGTTACCAGCAGCAACACTGTTTTTTTTTTTTAAAAAAAGCAGCTGGTCAAGAGTCTTCACTTTAAGTCCGAGTGCAAAAAATGAACACAATTACTACTGTTTCCATTAACAATAATATGATTCTGTATATATGAGCAGTGAATAGGGCAGTATGGTAATTTAGGTATTTAGCTCATTTAGGTAAAATAAGGGTAACTGGGGGAGTATGAGGTCCTTGACAGGGTTGAGGAAAGGTGAATAGGTGTGTCAGAGTTCTACAGTAAAATTAATATGCAATATTGTGTGATGGGTTGTATAGTATTTACACTCGTTTTTATTCTTGAATATGTGTGTCATAAAGGCTATGAAAGACCTTTTGTACAAACACGGTGCTTATTGCCTGAATTAACACAATGACCAACTGTACCTGTACAATTGCTAAACACATAGGCCACTATCAAGATCAAAATTTGATACGACTGACATTTGATACTTTAAATGAGGATTGTGTACACAATGAGAAGGGATTAATGTTGTACAAAGGGGTGTTAGCATTTGCTGTTTTTGTGAACATATGATGTCATGGCCTCCCATGACCCTGGTTAGGATAAGTGGCTCAGAAAATGAATGAGTCATAATTCATTGTGCATTTATGCATTCATTTACATTCTGTTTAGATTCTATGTCAGGATCTGACTTTTTTCTCTTTTTTTAAAGCCAGGGCAAAAATGTGGCAAACCAGAACCACATGCATATTAATCATTTGTCATTGCACATAATGAAGTCTATTATTCTGGAACTTGCACTGCATTTTACAATCTTACAATTAAGAAATAATTTAAAAGAAAATTACATCATGCTTGTCTCTCATAAAGGTCTATACAACTTGCAATAGACCATATCCATTCAGTCTCCCCACACACAATTAAAAACAAATAGCTCCACACCAGAAAAAAATGTGATAGAAAAATAGCCTTTATTTAGAACCAGATCTCAGGTAGCAGATAAAATCTCAACTTATAACTGAACACCTTCATTGCAGTCAATAAGCTGTCATGGATCATTGGCTTTTCTTGGGCATTCTCTTCAAATTTTAGCAGCAAAAAAAAAAAAAATGAAGCAGGCCCAGGTATGCTCAATGGATTCAACAGATAGAATCAAAATGTGGATGTAAACGTTGCAAATCTCTTTCTGCAGCAACACAGCCAGACCTTACATATGTGCAACATTGTATGACATCTGTTATATTGCAGGCAGCTTCATTTCTCAGAAAAAATGCTTAACGTAATATATTACAATATAGAATATTTAAAAATCGAATACAATTTCACAGCATGTCTGCACACACACTAAACTCTGTACTATCCCCTTATTAAAAGGTATAATCAAGATGTTATATAGCATGATCTTATGTAAATTTGTAAAAAAAAAATTTGCTCAGTATATAAAAGTCAAACAGGTTGTGGTGAAACTAAGTAGAAGAGAAGAACCAACATCCTCCTAATTAGCAATACAATAACAGTTCACTTGGGGTGTGTGTGTGCTTTGCTTTGCATACTGACAAAACATCTAATGAAAAAACTATTTTACAGTTTTCCACCTACCCAAGATGTAATCTATTAGCTGTGACATGATTGGAGTCCAAAGTTTGTTTCTTTAGTTTAAACTGGAGCTGTGTGGCTAACATTGCTAACAAGACTAATCAAACCCAAATCTTTTCCATAAATACATCCCCAAAAACCTGCTGTAACCACATTTAGCTCTTCATTAAGGTGGTGCAGACTCATCAGTGTGGTTTAGGTCACAGTATGACTTACTGTAAGCTATAAAAATTAATAAATCACAAACCACTTCAGGAGTAGAATTGCTGATCTAGTTTTTTTTCAGTTCTTGCAACTGCCTTGCCTGCCCTGGCTTCTAGCCTTTTTAGAAACATTTGCTTTGTCACTCCATGATTAAACTGGGGAGGCAAAATATGGACTCCAAACATGTCTTGGCTGTTCATCATCTACATCTGGGATAAGAGGACAATTATGTAAATTAGATTTTTCACATATTATTCTATTAAATTATACACTTATATATTATTTGTTAATCTGTATTTGTTTTTCTCTGGCAGGATGGTTCAGTGGTGCAGTTTAGATCTCTTGCAGCAGGTTAGCAGGGAAGAAGCCTAGTTTACGGCCTGTGCTGACCTTGAGATAGCCGTTCACTTCCTCTCCTTTCTTCACCACGATCTGCATAATACAGAGAAAAGCTTTTAGAGCACATCTGTGAGAAAGCTCATGCCCTCAGTGCTCTAGTTCACATTTTGTACAGAGGTCAGGTGGATTCTTGCTTGACACAAGACTTCAACTACTCAACAGTTCATGGTTGCCATTGGCAGATACTTTTACAATAGGAGACTAATCTGGATGGATAAAAGGTCAGTCAAGCTGCTGTTTTTATTGCATTTTACAATATTTCCCAACTTTCTGGATATGAACTCATAGATTGTTTTGGACTGCACAACATGGTCCAATCCTGAATCAGTTTTATTGTTAGAAGAAAAACCTGATTTGTCTGTAATGTTTCAAATAATTGTCAGCTAGATGCACCTTGAATTGTTGAGTTGTTCTTACAGGATGAAAAAACGGAACTAAAAATGACTGAAGGAAAAAAAAATAAAATTCCAAAATAACTATTACATCTGGAAAGGCATGTGACATTAAAATATTTTAAAATAACAATAGTGATACTCTTTTTTTCTCTTTCAGTTCAGCTCTTTCTTTAACTTAAACACATGCACACACATACCTGGTCTTTCTTTAGTGTTATCTGGCCCATTTCTCTGTTCCCCACAAAGGAACGAGTCACCTTATACACTCGCTCTCCTGCACGCACTCTAATGATGTAAGTCATTGGCAGGTAACCTGTCTTCTCACCAATTTTACCCTACCACTCCATACACACACACACACACACGCATACAGACACACACATACAGACAAGTCAGCATTTGCACAATTTACTACACATTAGGAACTGCGGTTCATAGAAACAGTACATACGCAGCAGACAGGCATACACACACAAACAAGAATTTTAGCAAGAATTTAATTCATTTAGTATGTTTAGGATAAGTCTGTCTATGTGTTGCCCTGTGATGAGTTTGGCTCCTGTCCTGGGTGTACCTTGCCTTGACCCCATAGTCAGCTGGGATTGGCTCCAGTTTCCCGGTGATCCAAAATGGAATAAGTTGTTTAGAAAATGGATGGATGGATAGATGAATGGATGGATGTTTAAGATAGAATGAAGTAAAACTCACCCTCCACCATTCTTCATTAGAGTCGTCAATTACTGTAATACGATCGCCAGGGCTAAATCACACACATACAGATACATAGTATTAGCCATATATAAAGTATGTTTGTCTGTTGAAAGCAACAGTGAGGTATATAGAATAGAGAATATATACATATATAACAATACAGAAGCCAAATAAAGCTTTGAAAATTAATTCAGTGTAATTTAAAAAAGAGAAGAAGAAGCACACTTACTGAAAGTCCAGGTCATCTTTCTCTATTGCTTTGAAGCGGTACAGAGCCATGTAGTAGTGAGACTGACTGAAGGTCTGCTGCTGCTTCTTATTCTTAAACATTTAGAAAACACACACAGTCGTAATTCTGGCATTGTGAAAATATAATATTCAATACAAAACTGCATAATATTCCCTTATTTTCATCTGACCTTTCTCTTCCATTTGCAAGTTAATTATTTTCTCCTTTATTCACTTTAGATTTACAAGAGAAAGAAGTGTTTAAGGCAGCTGAGGTGTGTGTGGGTAGTTGTTTGTTTGAATGTAAAGGTCTCTTGGAGGGGCAATGTGACATCATCAAGAGCTCTGTGCTAGGACATTTCTAGGTACAGGCCACCTAGGCAGTAACCTAGAGTGGAATGGCAGACAGGGCCAGGTATGGATGGTTGGTGAGTGCACCAATTCACAATTCATCTGTTTCTGCTGGTGTACTAATGAAAAGATCAAAGCCATAAAGGATGCATTTTAGAAAAAAGAGGAAAAGAGAAAGGAGATAAAATACAGAGGTATGTTTTTATGTTTATGTTTTTGAACATTTTAAAAAGTATTTGGCTGGCTCTGGTTTAGCTATTTAAGATGTAGTGCACTAAGCTGGTTAAATAGCTAAAAGAAATACAGTGGCTTGCAAAAGTATTTGGCCCCCTTGAACTTTACCACATTTTGTCACATTACAGCCACAAACATGAATTATTTTATTGGAATTCCACGTAAAAGGTTTTATTCCAAGATTGCCCTGTATTTGGCTCCATCCATCTTCCCATCAACTCTGACCAGCTTCCCTGTCCCTGCTGAAGAGA
>JBBPDA010000019.1:7163165-7182761 GCA_037974385.1 Arnoldichthys spilopterus
TTCAGTGCATTCTTCCCTCTCTAGCCACACATTAACACTTGCATTAAAATCATCAAATACAAACAGGCAAATGAAGGGAATCCATGTCCATTCAGACGTATTATTATTTCATTAGCTTTACAAGAGTTTTAAGTTTTATCCCCATAATATCTCTTGTTGGAGAGGTTGTGCTGCTGCTGGGGCCTAATCAATACTGCCCTCATCAGAAGCTCGTGTTCCGAGCAGGCCTGATTCATAGGGGAGTGTAATGTCAGAGACTTATTAGACCCTCTCTTACTGGACACTAGCAAACGAATCATCTCTGCAGGAAAAGAAAAAAAAAGCTACCCACTGACTCCTGGATACATTCTGTCTGTACTAAAAATCGAACTTCGTACATATCTCAACCATAACCAAAAGATTTGAACAAAATGCACAAGTATTTGCTTTGTCATTGCTGTGGCGCTGCAGAATCAGTCTCTTTAACGCTATTGGAGCTCCATCGTTGGGAACGTGTTTATGCTTTTCCCCACCCGTTTTCCGGCAAACTCCGCCTCTTGCGCTCGGATTGGCCAGAAGCACACAAGACGGCCTGCCAATGGAGGTTAGACTGCTGGCCAATCGTAGCACAGAACATGAATCCTACCAATCACGGGGCAGAAAGCGAGAATCTACTAGCCACGTCCTACACTAGCAGTAACACAAGCATAAGCTATATATGAGAGGGGAAGTGTGTAATGATCTGGATTCCTGCCCACAACTACCACTGAGGCAGCCAAGAGCAAGGTAAGACCACCAAGCACTGGACGGGTTAAACGTTGTGGTGTGCTGGGCTGTGCTGTGGTGCGTTCACAGTGACAAATAATCACTCACTTTCACTCATATAAGCATTGTAAATGTTTCACTCAGTCAATCCTAATTAACAAACACATTTTAGAACAAAGGGTGAACAAAGACAGACAGAAAGAAAGAGGGAAAGAAAAAAAATGAACAAACAGAAACATCTATACATTTTCTAAAACACTTCTTCTGTTTCCGGGTCACAGGAGCCAATCCCAGCTGACTGCGGGCCTAAGGCAGGGTACACACAGGACAGGAGGCCAACACACAGACAGACATTCATACACACATCCAGGCAATTTAGAACATCCAATCAACCTACTGCCTTTGGACAGAGAGAACACTGAAACACCCAGAGGAAAACCATGTGAACAGCTTGCAAACTCTGCACAGAAAGGCACCCATGGCCAATCGGGGGATCAAACCCAGGACCTTCTAGCTGGGAGGCGACAGCACTAACCACTACACCACCGTCCTGCCCTGAACAGAGACAACAATAAAACAACAACAATCATAGAACATATAAATAGAAAATACCAAAAGAATAATAGGAATGAAATAATGAAAGAAATGGTACTGACCAAAAGAATGAAAGAAACAAAAGCATAAATAAGAAAGAGAGAGAGAAAGAGAGGGAGAAGGAGAGGGTTAAAATATATACAAACATTAACACATTCATATCAGATATAACTTTTTTGAGGTGTCAGGAGTCATTGATGTAAAGATGAAGTACAGTCCTCTACAATAATGGTCTCAGGGTTTCAGCGATATACGAAAACACACACAGAGTAAACCTCCTGCTCTTACAGGATTCTGTTCTAATGTAATTGTCTGTTAACATTGAAATGTGTGGACTGGACTGTGCTCCTGCTAATGGCGACATGGGATATTCTGCAGACAACACTCACCCATGCTAACATTATTATTTATGAGCAGGGAAGGATTACTGACCAAGCCATCAGGGCCCAGGGGCTGCTGTCCAATTTTAGGCCCTGAAGCTTGCATTGGCCAAGTTAAGTACTTGGGACTGAGTGTGAATATTTAACTTAACTTGACTTAAATGTTGAAATATTGTTTCATCTCACTTTGCAGGTTGTTTATTTTTATTTGTTGACGCATTACTGTTGATCACTTTGATGGGACCTCTATACACTTTTCTGCCCTGTGCACAAAATTGGTCCTTGTCTACCACAGGAAATATTTTTTTTTTCAGATGAAATTACCACTGCAATCCCAAAAAACGACTAAACTTTACCAAAGGTGTTTTAGCCCATCATATGGCGTATAAGGCGAATCTGCTGCCGGAAGTGAGACTCTCTCCACCAATCCTAGCGCACGAGTAGCTCTGTGTCTAAATACGGGTGTGGGGGGAAAATGCACGCGCGGATGCGAGTACCGCTTTAACAGCAGCAGTGTAGACCACGCCCTGGCCTCCGAGTGGCTAAAGGCAACACAGCATCCTTCGCCCTACACCACAGCCGCTTCACCTTCGACCAAAAGCAAGAAAACAACAAGCAGACGACGCTTTTGAACGGTTTACCTCGCAGCTACACCTTTTAAACTAAGGAACGGCATCGTCTTCAACGACGAAAATAATATTTGCGCAACGTAAGCGTTCATTGACGGGGTCATTTTTATGTTTTTTTGTGTATTTTGGTTTCAGACATATTCGTAGGCCATTGTTTTATACGATCATTGCTTCTGTTTTTTATTTTTGTTTCCAGTCAGCTTTTTCCTCAGTCTAGCTCTCTTCTCCACCATGACCGAGCCCGTCGCAGAATGCAACATCAAGGTGCTGTGTCGCTTTCGCCCTCTGAATCAAGCCGAGATCATTCGGGGAGATAAATTCCTCCCTACGTTTCAAGGGGACGACACCGTCATCATTGGGGTATGGACGTTTTGCCTGCTTCTTTCCCATAGATATAATATATATACGAATGGAGAGTCCAATTAAATACATATAGATACATAAACTTGAAATGACTCTCCATTTGCTCTACCGAGAGGCTTTTTTTAGTAAAATAGCCTGGTTTATTGAAATGGCGCTGGCTGAGGATGATGCTCAGTCATATTGAGGCTGGGCTACATGACGTAATCACGGTGAATGTGCTTCGTTCTGCCCAAATCCTTCGTTTTAACTTCGTTTCAATACGGCATTGCAAACCTCTTGCCCTCATCCTGCTGTGTGGCTTTATGTCAGGGCGTTACAGCCTTCGTGTCTCAGGCCTGGCTTGCCCTTGGTTGGGTGATCGCGCTCTTGCGTTGGTGCTTTTCACCGTAGGCCTGTGGACTGCCCCTGTTTATAGCCTCAGAATTGCTTTTCGTCGAAAAGAAGCTTTCCTGATCCACAGACAGTCAGCTCGCAGATCTATTGGTTGCATTAAAAATGCAGATCACATCCATTTTAAGTGAAGCATCCCGGATTAAAACCTTCTAATGCATTCCAAATATTTCAACAAATCTTCATTATTAGATCTAAAGCCTGAATAAGTGATCAGAACGTGCACACTTTCTTTGCATAAAGGGAATAGAAGGTTATACTTTGTCCCATAGGCCTGTTGTTTTGCAGACCTACAGTGAAACAACAAACCTCACTTAAGGGCAAGGCCTAGCACAGATACAATGAAAAACATCCTAGGCTCTCATGGAAAACTGATATGTTTGGAATCGTTACAGTGATCATCAATATGTCTGCAGATATTGAGTAATATTTAGCATCCAGACGCTGGCTCAGCCCTTCAGCAGATGTCCTGTGCTAACAACAGGCTGCGTATGTACTGGGAGAACAGGGTTGATGCTGCACAAAGGACTCAAGTACATTCTCTGTTGTCTATCTGGGACCTTGCACATGTAAACATTACTCCTGTACATGGACACAGAGCAATCCATCACTGAAACCCATGATCCATGAGATGTGTACCAGCCTCATAACTGAATAGGGAAGGCTTAACCATAAGGAGAGGTGCATATAAAGATGCATGATTGTGCAAGTGTGACCTCATCTTTTCCTAATACTGAAGAAATAACTGAATAAGTTTTAATCTTTTAAGATCTTTATATAAAAGCATAATTTCTCGCGTTTAACTCAAAGACTGCATTTTACAGAACAAATGAAAAGAGCAGATAAATGCGATGTCACTTTTATTTTGATTGTCTCTTGGCCTATTTACAGATCTGATGCAACAGAACCTCATATGTCCCTAATACGATCTATAGCCTAAATAAATGATCTCAGGTGTGCGTTTTCTTTTACTTAAAGGACATATGAGGTTATTCTTTGACCCATAAGCCTGCTGTTTTGCAGACCTAAAGTGAACCACAACATACCTCACCTAAGGGCAGGGCATAGCACACATTTAATGAAAATCCACCAGCATGAACACTGAAACCTGAAATGTTTGGCATTATTACAGTGATCATTAATACATGAGCTGACATTCCATAAATTTTAGCATCCAGACACTGGCCTGATCCATTAACAGCTGTCCCGTGATAACAGCAGGCTGAGGCTGTCTGGGTATGAACTGGGAGAGCAGGGAAAGGGGGAGATTGATACTGCGCAAAGCACTTAAGTAGCTTCTCTGCTGTCTATCTGGTACCCTGCTGCACCACATGAGCAGATGTGGATGGCCTGCTCACCAGACCTGCTTTCTCCATGGAATAGAATTAACTCTGGAATTGCAGATGGTTATAATTTAAGATGAAATAATATGAAGCAAATAGCTTGGCAAGCACAGTAGATTTATGCAAAGCTTCAACCTCTGTATGTTGCTGACTCTTTAACCTACATGGTGATATAAAATACCACCAAAATATGCTTGTTTATAGCTTTAATGTGTTAATGGCTATAATGGAGAATAATTGGCATAACAAATGGAAAAAAATAGACTAAGTTCTAATGTGTGTGTGTAAAAGGTGTTGTTGAGAGTTCAGTCTTTTATGTGTTGTTTGTTATTTTTGGATGTGGTTTACATAAGCTAGAGCTCCTTTCTGTCTTTGAGTGTCATAAGAAATTGCTGTTGTCATTGTGGTAAATTTGTATACATGGTTGTAATCCGCTTGGCTCTTGTGTCTTCAGGGGAAATCTTACGCGTTTGATCGGGTGTTTCCCACCAACACCACCCAGGAGCAAGTCTACAACACCTGTGCCAAGCAAATAGTGAAAGGTCAGGGCCAAAATATTTCTATATTTTCATGTGTATTTATGTGTTCTTAAGCAGGTTTAATTTAGCAGATGAAAGATTAGCTGTATGTTTGTTTTATTCTAAGCATTAATTAAGTTCATTTCACCCTCTCAACCCTGTTTTGCTCTCAGATGCAACAACAGCATAAAGCATGCAACCCAGTGACATAACCATGCTTTTTATTTGTTGTCTTTGGAGTCAGTGGCCTTAATCATACTTGAAGCCTTAAGGGCAGTCTGATAAACAAAGCAAGCAGTAAAAGGAAAGCAGAAAACTTCAAGAAAATCAGACTCACAAAACAATAATACTCTGTAAAATATGCTTTTATTAGTCTCCTTTTTTAATTGCACAGGTTTTAAAATGAGTAATTTTTGGAAATATTGTAATACCTGGAGATGGAGCTGGGCAATATGACAATATTTGTCAATAACATGATACATGTTATATCAATATACTTTTGTGAGAATTGTGTGATACTTCAGAACGCTGAACATCTTCATTTTTCATTACAAACAGCATCATTAGTCCAGTTTAACT
The DNA here is from genome assembly GCA_037974385.1 of Arnoldichthys spilopterus. Classification (NCBI taxonomy): domain Eukaryota; kingdom Metazoa; phylum Chordata; class Actinopteri; order Characiformes; family Lepidarchidae; genus Arnoldichthys; species Arnoldichthys spilopterus. Next base: position 7,168,706 of record JBBPDA010000019.1, read on the forward strand.
TGATTTAACATAGTAGAGTGTGTAAAATATTGAATAAAATTTGTATTTATTATTATTTTTGACTGTATTTTTGAAATGTATCTCTATAATGTATTTCTAAAAAAAAATGCTTGATATTATATTTTTGCCATATCACCCACCTCTACTTGAAAGGCATGCTAGTACACTGTAAAAAGGAGCAAAGGTGTTAGAGTTTTTAAGGTTTGAGTTCATGTAAAATTTTGCGTTTGTTCATCCAACCTATATCTATTGCTTTCAGTGTATTATTTAAGATGACTGAAACCTGGTACATCACTTTCTTCCATATGAAGTGTTTTTTAAGTTAAACCAAATGAGAATATTTTACTGTGTGTGTAAAGGCATGATAAAATACAGTATATGTTTAAGCTTTAAATGCATTGATTGTGATACAATACACCAACAAGCCACTTCATTAGGAGCACCTACTGTGTGTCTGCATGTTGTCAATTTTATCAGCTCCACTTACCATACAGATGTACCTGTCTGCACTTGGATCTATGTGTTTGTGGAGGGAAATCATGTACCACAATTGCTATTGCACATTCAAATATTAATTTTTTACATAGACACAGAGCAATCAATCAGTCAGTGAAACCCATGATCCATAAGATATGTAGCTCTTTAGACTCTGTTGCTCTGCCTCATGGCTAAAGATAACTTAACAATAAAGGGAGGTGCATGTAAAAATGCATGAGCACATTGTGCCAGTGTGAGCACTGAACACTGAGTCATTGTTAACATTTAAAGCTTTTATATAAAACGTCATTCCTCACATTATTGTAGGCTGTTTGAAGCAAAGACAAATGTGAGGTCACTTTTTAGTTACTCATTCATTTATTTAATTTACAGAATTTGAAAACTATTTGGACCAATAGAAATGTTTCAGCATTTCTTGGGGTATAAAAAAAACATTTTACATTAACTGCCATTATAAGTTAATAATTTGTCCTTTTGCTGAACAGTAATCTGTCTGGAGATGCAAGGCTTGGTTCTAACAGCAAAGAAAATGCTAAAAAAAAGTGTTAATATCTATGTGATGAAATTCACCAGGCTTAGCGTATGAGTTAGGAACAAGGTTAGAATCAGGTTTAGGTGTGATGCTGAGGTATGAATTAGTGTGTTAGGGTAAAAGTGAAGCTGGACTGAATAAATACTTAATTGAATTTTACTTAAAGACAAAATTTGCAAAGCATCTTGAATGTACCAACAAAATTAACTTTACTGGAATGTGGACATGCGTGATTTTCTGTGTATTTGTTTGTGTACATGCATATGCAGATGTGCTGGGTGGCTACAATGGCACCATCTTTGCTTATGGGCAGACTTCTTCTGGAAAGACACACACCATGGAGGTAAGGGACCATTTTATTGTAGACTGCTTAATTATATTAATCACAACTCATCACATCACTGCACACTGTGTATATACTGTATGGTATTAACATTTTTATGTGAACACTGCTCCTAATTGAATTCAGGTGTTTAAGACATACTCATATCTAACAGGTTGATTATATCAAGCCATGAAGTCTCCACAGACATACACTGACAGTAGAACGGGTCATACCGAAGAGTTTAGTGATTTCTTGTCCTGCTACCTTTGCTATGAGCCAGTTTGTAAAATGTCTGGCATGTTAGATCTTCTCTGGCCAATTGTAAGTGTCAGGTCACAGGTTCAAGTCCCAGCCCAGGCACCACTGAGGTACTTATGAACAAGGTACTGTTCCTCTTCACTGCTCCCCGGGTGCTGTTGGTAGCTACCCGCTGCTCCATGTGTGCACATGTGTTGGGTTAAATGCAGAGGTCACATTTTCTTGTGGTGCTTGTGTATGTTCACAAGCAGTAAAGTTTGGTGGTGGGATGGCCTGGGCCTGTTTTTCAGGGTTTGAGCTTAGGCCTTTAGCACCTTTGATGAATTATACACACTAGCATGCTTCCATCATTGTTGCAACAGGGAAGGTGGGGAAGGTGCTTTCCTATTTCTGCATGTTCCAGGGCACAAATAGGGGTTCATAAAGAACCTCAACCTCAACCCAGCTGAATACCTTTATGTCCCAAATTACTGTGTGACCTCAAAATGCCCTTTTGAATGAAAACACTTTCCATAATCTACGGAAAATCATTCCCAGAAGAGTTGTGGGGGGGTGACCATATGAATGTCCATGGTTTTGGAATGGGATGTACAATAAGGTCATATAGTTGTGACGGTCAAGTATTTTGTGGTGTATTTCCAATTTCCTGTAACTGATACACTATGATTCTTGTCTCCAGGGCAACCTACATGACCCTCAGCAGATGGGGATCATTCCTCGCATTGCTGATGACATTTTTAATCACATCTTCTCCATGGATGAAAACCTGGAGTTCCACATCAAGGTGAGCACACGCGCAGGATCACTTGTAGTGTGTGAGTACATTCTGGAGGCCATAATTAGATATATCATTTGCTTATCATTACTTTGACATTCAGAATATGGACATTCTGGTGCTCAATATACAAATGAGCCTCTAACCAATCACTTTCATCGAGTGAGTACTCAGAAAGGCCACAGATGTTCTTTGTGTTCAGGGTAATTAATATTATTCATTTAATTTAATCATTATGTAATTACTACAGGAAAATTAATAAAGACCTATTTTTTAAGCACATCACATCTAGAGTGCACTGACATCTGTATTGGAAGGTGTATTGCAGTTGCATTATGTAGCAATATAATTAGTAACTGCAATGCAGTATTTTGTCCGTATTGTGCAGCCCTAACTACACTATTGCTTTCATTGGTAGAGGGCTAATTAGTGTATGGCTTAGGATACATAGTTTATTATTCAGATTTTATGAACTTTTTTTTATTTGATTGAAATTTAGTTTTTTCAAATATCTCAGTGATTATCATGAAAACCTAAATGTGAATTTTGGCCCGCACTGTCTTCAACACCCTTTTATAAAGGGGCAGTCGTGGTGTCCCGGTTAGGGAGTTACCCCTGTAATCCAAAGGTCACTAGTTCTGGTAAAGGGCCACAGAGATACCTGTGAGCAAGGAACTGCCCCCAGGCGCTGCCCACATCAGCTGCCTTGCTTCTACACAGGGGGGATAAATGCAGAGGTCACAGTTTTTCCTTGCCTCTGTTGCCTTTGGCTTGTTTATTAGGGGCTTGGACCCAGATTCTGTAAAGCTGCTTTGTGACAACGTCAGTTGTAAAAAGCACTATAGAAATAAACTTGACTTTTGGTTTGAAGTGGATCCTGTTACAGCTTAATTTTTAATAAATAGCACTCTGTTTTGCCACGTTAACATTCACCTGTTTAACATTTACCTCTTTAATGTCTCTGTGTTTCGTAGGTGTCCTACTTTGAGATCTACATGGAAAAGATTAGGGATCTTCTGGATGGTTTGTTTTTTTTAGATACTTTGTGAAACGTTTTCACTTTCTTTATAAACCAGTGAGATTTTATTCATATGTATATTCTCTCTCTCTTTCACTCACTCTCCTTCTTTACATCAAGTTACCAAGACCAACCTGTCTGTGCATGAGGACAAGAACCGTGTCCCCTATGTTAAGGTGAGCAGTCTGACCATTTGCTGCTTACTAACATCTGGTTAGTACCATATCTTACTCTACAACATGTTGGTGAGGTCTTTTAACCTGTTGTTGATACAGATTACTAAAAATTAAGGTCACACACAAAAAAGGTTTTTTTAAACCTTGTATCTGTATTGAGAATTTTATGTTTTTTTGTTATTCAGGGCTGTACTGAGCGCTTTGTCTCCAGCCCAGAGGAAGTGATGGATGTTATTGATGAAGGAAAATCCAACCGCCACGTTGCTGTGACCAGTGAGTCTGATAGTAACATTTCCTTGCAATGACCAGTGAGTCTGAGTATGTGGATTAGAGTGGCATTGCTAAATGGTGAATAATCAGTGTAAAAGATTAAAGAAGATTCCTGCATCCCTTACCATTAGTGCATAGGTGTTCAGATTCAGTTTATTTGGCCAAGTATGTGTACACACACACAAGGAATCTGAGCAACACCTTTAAGTATGTTATAACACAAACCCTACCCCAACAAACAAAGTGCAGTATAACACTTAAGCAGCTTTCACAAAGGCACTTTTATCCAATTGTGTGGGAGCTGGAGTTAAAATCCTAATCCTTAAATTCTTTAGCTTTGTAGTTTTAAAATATGCCCTGCACGCTTGCATGGCTGCTTCTGGGCAAAAGTGAAAGTGAAAATGACTATTTTATCATTGAGAACACACAAAAAGTGCACCACAACCAAACATGACCTCTGCATTTAACTCATCCCATGTGCATGTAAAGCAGCCAGCAGCTATGAGAAGCACCTGGGCTAGTGGGACGATACCTTGCTCAAGGGTACCTCAGTGGTGCCTGGACCGAAACCTGCGACTACCCTTTCTATTTACAAGGGTGAAGTCCTAACCACTAGGCAAAAGCAAAGCAAGTGTGACAAATGTGATATTTCATTTCTTAAGTTCATTTCTGACCTGATCTGCCTGTTTCACTCCTGTCTCTTCATTACCCTCAGACATGAATGAGCATAGCTCTCGCAGCCACAGCATCTTCCTGATAAACATCAAGCAGGAGCATGTGGAAACTGAGCAGAAACTGTGTGGGAAGCTTTACCTGGTGGACCTGGCAGGGAGTGAGAAGGTGTGTATTTTTGTACATGCATATGTAAGTTACATGTGGTATACATACCAGTGACAAGAGTAGTGTTAAAGTGAGATGTGATAGAAATGCAAGTGCACACTTCTGGTCACATTGTTTTGTAGAAATTCTAACTATAGATTAAGTACATGTCCTCTGCAGAGAACGCACTTACTTATGGCATTTTTCATCACATTTATGTACACCATTTTTATTTATTTAGTGAGTTTGACATAAGATATAAAATGTGCCATACATTTGCACTGACACAATGTATGTTAAATTTAGCAATAAACAGAAATTGTTTTAATCCAACTGCCATTGGGAGAACCTGAGTTTGAGCCCTTGGTGGCTGGGAAGAGAGAGAAGAATTGGTTTTGCCCTCTCTGAGAGGACATTCTTCACTGCTAGCCAGCCCTGGTGTCTGCTAGCTGAGGTAGCAGAATCAGCAGTTTGAGTTCTCCTCCAAGCACATTACACAGTCCAATGACATTGCGTTAATGTCAGTGTAAACAGATGGCTGGCTTCACATGACTCGGAGGAAGCCTTCACACCTTGAGTGACAAAACATGTGAATGGGGGAATCAGAGTTAGTTGGTGGAAGTGGAGACAACCTAATTGGGCAGAAAAGAAAAGAAGTGTGCTTTCCAGACATGTGTTCTCTGTAAAGGACACTTACTTAGCCACACTTTCACATTAAACACAATATGACCAGGGTGTCCAAACCTTTACATATGATTTGTATTTAGCCTTAGCATTTAGCATTATGTGGGTTTTCAGATTTGGCAGGTGAGCATCATGAACTGTGACCATTTTTCTATTTATAGTTTCTTTTTTCACTCAAGCATGCATATGTTTTAGTGCATGAGAAATGTGAGTAAAGTTTAATCAGTGTGGACTGCACCATTTTTAGGATTTTCTTATCAAAAATGGTGGCTGGATTGGGTTGTTTGGCAAGTGATGCGTTTTCAGTGCATGGCAGTCCATTTTTTTTAAGAATGAGACATGTGGGATTAAAGGGTTAAAGTGGTGCACTTCTTCAGTGCTCTAGGTAGATAGGGTGTTGATGTTGAGCTTATTCATTGCTGCATGGTTCAGCTGAAAAAGTCAGTAGTTCACTTTACTGAAACTTTTCTTTGACTCTTGATTAGGTCAGTAAGACTGGTGCAGCTGGAGCTGTGCTGGATGAGGCTAAAAATATCAACAAGTCTCTGTCAGCCCTGGGCAACGTCATCTCTGCTCTTGCTGAAGGAACCGTGAGTATAAATGCAGACACATACACACACACACACACACACACACACACACACACACAAATGCTAATAAAATCAGTCTCTAAAAAACACACATAAACCCAACTAGTCATGAGAGACCATGTGTTGTAGTATTTTTTCCACAGTTAAGAAAACTGGGCTTTTGGTGGTGTTTATGCTTCATATACTTTTATGCACACACAAACAGACAAGGATGATCCATGCTCAATTAAATGCAAAACAGAACAAAAGGCAAAATCAGAAACTACAGAATACTATTAACACAGGGAACAACTTCAATGCACATTGAAATGACTAAGCAAAGACAATCTACAGGGTACACAATAGGAAAGAGAACAGTGGCAATTTCTGCCAAATAAGGTGCCCACATCACATCAGTTGCTCTGATGAAGCAAAATAATAGCACACCACATCTTTAAGTACAATAGTTGGTTAAATCTGTCACATTTATAAAACACATTATAAAAATAGTATACTTTAATATGTGTCCAGTATAGTAAAAGTACATGATGCATGGTGCTTTAAATAGAGCTGAAATATAAATACTGAAGCTAGATATAGATTTGAACAGCGTTGTTACATTGTAAAATAGTTTATTTATTTAATACATAAAAATAAAAATACATAAAAGCATGCTTTTAAAGTTCAGAAAGTCACACTTGAATTATATTAGTGCAGTATCATTATCATTAAGTGCAGTATAAGTCATAGCACAGCCTAGAAATTGTGGTAATAGCAATCTTTAATCTGTACTTTGGTACATCAGTACATTTATTTAAAAAATGTTGTACATTGGTAAATATATGTTAAAAATAATAACAAAAAATAAATTAAATTGCTATCATTTTCCCTCCTTCCATTATTTTGTATAGTAAATAGTATTTAATAGGAATTACTATACTAATAATTCTAGTATATTAAGAGTGAGATAATTTCATATTACATAGCATCTCTTTATAGCTTTAGATACACTCTTATTATACATGTGCAACTTAGTGTGCTATAGAAACATGTAAGACAATTAGACTTTAACTTATAAATATGATGTAAATTGCATGTTGCCAATAGCAAGCTTCTTAAAAGTGTGTTTAAAATATAGTAAGTTTACTCTATTTAAAGTGTGTTGAAATATAAAACTGGCTGGTTCTAAAGAATTTAGATTTAGTACACTGAAAATATTTCTGGTGTATTAAATCTGTATCATTATCACAGCTTTAGTACATGAAATATACTTAAAGCTAGGTCAAAAAGCCTGATAAAAAAAAACATAAATGGAGTGTGCTTGAGTGTGTTATAGCATACTATTTTTATTTATGGTTTAACTGTTTTGAGAAGGTAAATACATCATGAACATAACATGTATGACTCCTGTCACTAATATTATCTGGCTAGCTACTTTAGTAGTGGTTCCACGAATTTGGTGCATGGATTATTCTATGAACAGAACACTGAACTTAAACTATATTTGTAACTTTGTGACTAAAGAGAGATTTCAGCTAATGTGTATGTGTATTGCTTATTCTACAGCCAATCTAAAAATGGCTTAGCCAATCAGAACCAGAATAATTTATTGTATTATTGATTTTTTAAATTCTTTGTTTGTGTGAGCAGAAGACCCACGTGCCATATCGTGACAGCAAGATGACCCGAATCCTGCAGGACTCTCTGGGGGGGAACTGCAGAACCACCATGTTTATCTGCTGTTCTCCCTCTGGCTTCAACGAAGCTGAGACTAAGTCTACTCTCATGTTTGGACAACGGTAAAAGAGATGTGCACTCACACATGTACACACGCTCAATAAGAATTAAAAGTAGCTTGGTCGAAATACATTTGCAGTGATAGAAAATGTGAAAAATACAGTTCAGAATGTTGCGTAATGATGTCTCATGTATTTGTATGCCTTGGTACAGCCACACTGAACAAAATTAAGACATCTACTGCCTCTAACTCTATTTGTGTAATGAATGGATGGTTGTTTGGAAGCAAGTGCAAAGGTGTCCGATATGGAATAAGGTTTATTAATACAAACAAACAAACACTAGGAAATGGACTAGGAATACTCATGAAAACAAACTAAGGACATTCACACATATATCACAGAGAACTTACTACTACAGCCTAACATAACATGTAACAACAACAGAGAACCGACACTAACTAAGAAAACACAAGGGCTTAAATAGAATGACAAAACATAGAACACCTGGGCATGGGCGGAGACAAGAAACAATGGGCTGGACAAAGGCAGTGCTAGGAAATAACACCAGGCAGAAGCACATGGGAAACCAAAACAAACAAACTGACACATGGCATGACGAGACGAGACGTGACAATATGTTTTTATGTATATATGTCTCATTATCTCTCTGTTTTGCTTAGAGCTAAGACAATCAAGAACACAGCCTCTATCAATCTGGAGCTGACAGCAGAACAATGGAAGAGGAAGTATGAGAAGGAGAAGGAGAAGAACAAGACCCTGAGAGAAACCATTCAGAGGCTGGAGGCTGAGCTAAAACGCTGGCGCAGTGGTGAGATGCCCGGCAAACAGCATTAAATTTAAACCACTGTCCAAATAATATGTATTGCCACTTGGGCAGTAAGCATTTATTTCTTTAAAAAAAACACTGAAAACATTAAAATACATTTAAAAACATACACTGACAAGCCACTTTGTTAGGTACACCTATATCCTACTTTACAAACCCCATTTTCAGAAAAGTTGAAAATGCAGTAAAAACTAAAATTTGCGATATGTTAACTAATATGAACCTTTACTGAACTGACAAAAGTACAAAGAAAAGATTTTTAATAGTTTTACTGACCAACTTGTATTTTGTAAATATATACACATTTTAAATTTGATGGCCACAGCACAACAAAAGTTGGGACAGATTATAAATACAATTAAAAAGTGCACAAAATATTTATGTAACACTGGTTTGGAAGACTCCACATTAAACAGGCTAATTGGTAGCAGGTGAGGTATCATGATTTTGTATAAAAGTGGCATCCATTAAAGGCCCATTCTCTGAATGCAAGGATGGGTTGTGGCTCAGCCCTTTGTGCCAAAATTTGTGAGAGAATTGTTAGTTGGTTCAAATAGAACATTTCACAGTGCAAAACTGCAGAGAATGGAGGTATTTCAACATTTACAGTACATAATATTGAGAAAAGTTTCAGAATTTAAAGTCAAGGTCAGAAACCACTGTTAAATGTACATGATCCTTGAGCCCTCAGACAACACTTCCTAAAAAACCATCATGCTACTGTGACAAATATAGCCACCTGGGTTTGGGAGTACTTCAGAAAACCATTGTCACTCAACACCCATTGCTGCATCACGAGTTGTTTGGGCCCAAGCTCAACTCAGATGGATCAAAAGACCTCTATCGGTTTGAACATAGCAAGTTCAAAAACTACAGTTTACATTTAATAGTGGTTTTTCATGAATACAAATGTGATATTGATCGTAAGTTTCTGTCCAAAGGAATTTAATACGATTGTTTTGATGAGCGATGAGTGAAAAGCCTCTTCCCTTCATTGCATTCTATTTTCATTCTTTATTAGGAGAGGAAGTGCCAGAGACGGAGCAGGCCTGTGCTGACGTGACGAAACTGGAGAGCAATGATGAGCCAACTCTGGATAATGAGAGAGAGATAGAGAGACAGAAGGAGAGGGATAGAGAGAGGGATTCGGAGTCCTCCTCCATTGTTGTGCGCATCTCTGAAGAAGAACGGCAGAAGTATGAGGAGGAAATCCGCAAGCTTTACCGCCAGCTGGATGACAAGGTTATCTCTTACTCTCTTACATACTCACACAAGCATGCGCACACAGAGTTATCACCATGGTCATTAAATGCTGCTTAGGCTTATTTTTAATCAGCTTTGTGCTGCTCTATTCAATTTCACTTATGAAGTCCTTGTCTTATTATGTGTATATGTGTGTGTTCAGGATGATGAGATCAATCTGCAGTGTCAGTTGGTTGAGAAGCTGAAGCAGCAGATGCTGGCTCAAGACGAGGTAAGGCTTTAGATACATTCATCTTTTCAACAAACAATATTTTAGCCACATAGTTTAAGCTAATTTTAAATGAAAACAAGTCCTAAACATAGATGAAGAAAACCTAGTTAAACAAATTAAACAAAAATTATTATATTTGGTAATGTATTTATTGTAAAAAAACAAACAAAAAAAAATACAAGTAATGTGTCTGCTTGTGCCAAACATAAGTGAGTCATGCTCTCAGTAATTGTGTGGCCCCCTTGTGCAGCAGTAACTGCAACAAAACGTTTGGCCTATTAATCTATGCAGAACAGGTTCAACTCTTGATGTTGGTGGGCTTCCTCAATGAACCGCTCACTTCAGGTCTTTCAACAAAATTTTAAATGGATTTAGTTCAGGTCAGGTCAGCCATCCCAGAACATTCACTTTATTCTTCTTTAACCATTGTTTGGAAGAATGACTTGTATTTTTTTATGATTGTTGTCTTCAGAATTCTCTACTATAGTTAAGAATGAATTGTTCCATCCAAGCCGTCTGTAAGCTGCAATGCCCTGCCTGGCAGGGGTGATGGCAACACTCCTCCATGGTGAGGGCAACCAGTGCTTATGTGTACCACCTAGGCTGAAGCCCTTACAAGTGTGGTTGTCCCACAAGGCAGGGCAGAGTCCTTGTCCCTGGTAGCAGGTGTGGCTGGCATGGTGCCTAGGCCACTAGCCAGTAAAGTGGTAAATGGCTCTTGGGCCTGCCTATGAGTCCCTTTCCCTCTTTGTTGAGTATGCCTGTGAGCCGTGGTAGCGGTACGAAGGGGACCTCTTTCCTCTTTACCTTGTTCCCTGGCGAGTGCACTGGCGACACGACACATGGATTGCCTGCACTCGCTCCCTCGAGTTAGGGCTCCTCTAGACCAGCAGACTCCCGTAAAAGGCCGGTAGAGGTGCAAGAGGCCTGAATCTGGTTTGGACGAGCTCCCACATGCAGCCGGATTCGGCGTAGGAGACCCGGTGCCTGCTTCTAGAGATTAATTCTCTTTGCCCTGCATAACTCACTGCTGACAGCTAGAGGAAAGCAGGTTACCCTTCACTGTTTTCTACTGGCGTAGGATGGACTACAGCACACTAGTAGCTAGTTTTCATAATCAAGCAGCCAGTTAACATCCACTGCTTGAAGAATCACTAGTCAAAATAAACAACCCCTCCAATACAGCCACCACCACAAATCTGTCATACCAGGTAGATAGTCACAGGAAATATCCTGCAAATGTTCTATAGAACAAAATGTGAACTCCTTTTCAGTTTAAACTCAACAAAAGCACCCAAACGTGGGCTTTCAAATCTTTCCATACAAATGTGTATGTGTGTGTTGCAGCTGTTGGCCTCTACACGTGGAGACAGTGATAAGGTGCAGACGGAGCTAGGCCGGTTGCAGTCGGAGAGTGATAGTGCAAAGGCTGAGGTCAGGGAGGTGCTGCAAGCTCTGGAGGAACTGGCCGTCAATTATGACCAGAAGAGCCAGGAGGTGGAGGAGAAGAGCCTGCACAACAAGCAGCTTGCTGAGCAGCTAAGCCACAAGATGGTACAGCACATACAGAAAATTAAAATCACATATCCACCAGCATTTCACACTGAAGAAACTACTGCTGTGAAATGCTTCTACACCACGGTGCCCAACTTGTACTGGAGATTTTCCAACCTGGAGAGTTCAGATCCAACACACCTTGCTCTCATATTCAAGCACCTACCAAGATAATGACTTGGATCAGCTGTTTTAAATGAGGGTTGGGGCTAAACTCTGCATGGTAATTGATCTTCAGGACCAGATTTGAGAACCACTGTTATACACCTTAAAATGTGCTGAAATCAATTTCATATATATATATATATATATATATATATATGCCGAATTAATAATTTAATACAATTTGACAGTGCATCATATCTACATTGCCATCTGATTGATTGTACTGTAATCCTATTACTACTGTATCCTATTTTGTTTATAGCAATGAAGTGGTCTTTATGCTTAAGGCATTGTTTCCAAGATATTTTGGTATTTGTGTTTGGTATTTGTGGGTGGATATAGATATGAGTCAAAATCATGACAGTCCATTTAAAGGAGAGATTATTTTCTCCTCCAGTAAATTGCTGCCTTCCTATTGGCTGACTTACGACATTCTTAATCGGAAGCATCAAAACGGAGCCTGATTTTCATGCACCAGCACACATTGATGTCTGTTGTATAATGCATTGCATTTATGATGTGCTTTGAAAATAATGACAAAAGCATCTCTACAGAGTAAAAAACACCTGACGAATGCTGCCTTATAATGGGCTTATGAAGAATGTACTGCATCATAAATATATAGTGACAATATTTGTGGCCCTTTTTTACTGTATAAAATATACGTGTATAACGTTTTACAGATCTTTCACTTTTTAAAGTGCTTGCTAAGTGTTTTTTAATAGCTTGAGCTGATATTAAAAATGTATATCTTGTAACGATAATTCACCGTACAAGATTTCTTAGTTTTCCCGCCCTATTCATCTATACCCATTTAGGCCAGTCTGATGGAACTGGAGGCTGAACTGGCTCAGATGCAGGAAGTGAGCTCTCAGCAGAGGAAGCGCATCGCAGATGTGTTGAATGGACTCATGCGTGACCTAAGCGAGTTCAGCAATATCGTGGGCAATGGAGAAATCAAGCTGGTAAAGAAAAATGGCTTCTCTTCACTGGAAGTGAAATATATATCCATATATCATGCCAAAGTTTGGATTTCAAATTATTGGTTTCAAAGTAAAAAATAAAATTTCAAAATAAATACACATTTTCTACAAAGAACATGCTTTAATACACAGTTACTGTTTATTTCATCAATGTAACATATCAGGGGGAAAGAAATGTGGCCGCTGCAAAAACTTTGGAAAATGTATATGTAATATTTTTTACAAATACGGAAAATATATGGTAGTATTTTTAGACCTATTACAGATACGCTAAATTAAGCAAGAATTTGCACTCTACAATTTAGCCAGGCAACTCTCAACTTATCTAGGTTTGCTCACTGTAGACTTTAGCTTTTTTCATGGGGTGTTCAAAGATTAGCATGCAGCAATAAATTTAAAAGTCACAAATTGTAAATACAGCATATTATTATACATAGTAATTGTATTGCTTTATAGTTTTCAGATTTTGTTGTTTAGATTTTTTGTGTTTTTATGTTTGGTTTTCATATTATTTTGCTATATGATCATGTTATGTGAACATATCATTTCCAAAACTTTGATCCCTTCATTCTGAAACACAATCACAGCAGCTGAATTCTTTCCCTCAACCTCTCTATCTCTTTAGCCGGTGGAGATCAGCGGGGCTATAGAGGAGGAGTTCACTGTCGCCCGGCTGTATATCAGCAAGATTAAATCAGAGGTGAAGTCGATGGTGAAGCGGTGCAGGCAGCTGGAGAGCATGCAGCTGGAGTGCCATCGCAAGATGGAGGAGACAAGCCGAGAGCTCTCCTCCTGCCAGCTGCTTATCTCCCAGGTGTGTATGTGCGTATGTCAATATAAAGACTGATTAGGTGTTTAGGCTATATTATAATAATCATTCAATTGAATTCATTTACCATTAACCCCCTCCCTCATTAAAATAATGTACATCATAGTAAGATATTGTGATTATTGTTAATTTTGTTAATAGTATTTTGTGGTTTGTGTGTGTCTACAATTTATAGCATGAGGCGAAGATCCGTTCTCTCACTGAATACATGCAGAACGTGGAGCAGAAAAAGAGGCAGCTGGAAGATAGCTATGATGCTCTGAGCGAGGAGCTATCTCTGTTACAGAATCCAAGTAAGACATGCTCCTACTTGTGTGTTTGTACTTTAGTGCAAGACATGCACACCACACACATAGACACACTTCCACAAGTGTTACGTTGATTTTCTAATTGAAAATAATACAGTGGTGTGAAAAACTATGTGCCCCCTTCCTGATTTCTTATTCTTTTGCATGTTTGTCACCCTTAAATGTTTCTGCTCATCAAAAACCGTTAACTATTAGTCAAAGATAACATAATTGAACACAAAATGCAGTTTTTA
>JBBPDA010000019.1:7186164-7213356 GCA_037974385.1 Arnoldichthys spilopterus
TGTTATCTTTGACTAATAGTTAAATGTGTTTGATGATCAGAAACATTTTGTGTGACAAACATGCAAAAGAATAAGAAGTCAGGAAGGGGGCACATAGTTTTTCACACCACTGTATACTACAGGGAACACAAGTCGATATGGGCATTTTTCTGCAAATTGTAGTGCCATGACTTTTGCACAAGTCACAGTTTGTTATATTCAGTAAATGAACAGTAATTGTGCATTTAACTGTGGAGAATTGTGTTATCTGAAGAGGATATACAATTATTTTCACTTTAAAAATAACAAAATGTGTGACACCCAGACATTTGCATACTTTTATCTGTTCTTTAATTCTGTAAAAGAGAAATAATGTGTGCTTTCATCCATGGTGCATGTGAAGAAGTGTACGATATTAAGAAGGCGACAGTAACATTCTGATGAACGCTATCTGCCTGACAGTTGTATCATGTACAATATTTATGTCCCTAGTGAAAAGAAATGTATTCTGTAACTCACCAGTGTCTATACACACACACAAGGTTTAATATGCTGCCTGTCTCACAGATAGCACTGCAGAGCAGCAGGATGGAGGAGACAGGCCAGAGACAGAGGAGACTGATGGAAAGGTGAGTGTTTTTTTTGGTTTGCACTGACATAAAAATCTCTTAACCCTTTTGATCCATTTTGATCATTTATTCTGTGGCCCTTAAATTAATTAAAATCTGCTGCCATATGATTTATGGTGTGCACATTTGCCAAAGGGAAACATTTCGGTGTGTAGAACAGTTCAGTGTGTACACTTGTTGCCTAATATATCCCACTGTCCAGGTGCTGAAAAGATGCAATTAAAAGTGAAAGTGACTCATTTGTCATTATAAACTCACTCAATCACACACAAAGTGCACCACAACGAAATCTGACCTCTGCATTTAACCCATCACACATGCACACGTGGAGCAGTGGGCAGCTATCAGCAGTGCCCGGAGAGCATTGTAGCTGGACGGTACTTAGCTTAAGGGTACCTCAGTGGTTCCCATGTCAGGACTTGCACTTGCGATCTTTCAGTTTAGGGAAATTTAACCAACTTAAACAATCTTAACAGGAAATTTTAATAAACAAGTGCATATTAATCCTTTTTTATATCCTTACGACAAGATGTTCTGTAACCAGATAGCAATGTAGCTATACAAGTTATGTCTCTTTTGTGTTTTCCCAGAAGGCTGTGAGGCATTCAGCAGCCCATCGTGAACCTCGGCAGACTCAGCTCAGCCGTCTGCGGGATGAGATCAATGAGAAACAGCGTCTCATCGACGAGCTCACTGAGTCAGTGACCAGTCACTGGTCTATTCAACTTACAGCAGTAGTTTAGCCAAATAAAATCAAATTTACAATTTTTTTTTCATTTCCACAAATATAGCTAGAATGTGGGTTTTGGTATCTGAAGTGTTCTTCAATTTTGCACTAAAGTACAAACACAAATCTTCAAGGCTTTAAAGTGGGTGCTGCTGCAGTTTTTTTTTGCTATACATTGTATAGAAGCATATCACCCTCTCAGCATGGGAACACTGAAGACCTAAGTAGCGAGTGAAAATAACTAAATTGGGAGGAAAAAAGTGGTACAAATTCAAATAAGTGCCATTTTTAAAGAAAATCTTCAATCTTAAAGTCTAAAAATCTAAAAGTTTTATTTTGTTTGTATTTACTGCAACCAAGTTTGAATCCTGAAATGACCTTTACATAACCTCTCCCTGCAGTAAGAACCAGGCTCTGGAGTTAGAGCTGGCCCACGTGCGATCTGACTTCAGTAACCTGAAGATGCAGGAGGACACCAAGAGTGCTCGTTTGGAGCAGCTATCGTAAGTCCCACAGATATCTATCTAAATGCAGTCAAGCCTAGTGACTGACTAATAGGATTTTTAGTCGTCAGTCTCTGCTGACAGTGCAAGTCCCAGGCTTGGTGTAATGTGCATTAGGACATGTGCCAAACATAAATTTTGTGATAGCTAAGTGTGTGTATGATGCTCATGTAGTGTTGTGTGTCTGTGTGTTACACCTTTGCTTTTAAATGTGTAGTATTTTTATGCATTTGTGTGTTTTTGCCTTTGTAGATTCCAGCAGGAGAGGCATGAGCAGTCTAAACAGGATCTCAAGGGCCTGGAGGAGACTGTCGTAAGTTCTTTTTTTCTTACATTCTATTTTCTATAAATAAATGAGGTACATTTTAACTAAACAAATATAACAAACCTCACAGAGACTTCATTTAAGAAATCTAGCTTTAGAACCAAGAGGAGAAAGAATTTATTACAAATTCAAGATTTTTTTATGTACATGCTCATTTGCATAATATATATCTATACCATCCAGTTGCAAAGCACTGGCAAAGGGAGCAGAGGGACATACTTGCGTTGCGTGCAGTGGACATGCCCAGTTCCTTTTGATGTAGCACTTCATATTTATACTTATATTAATACATATTTAAACTTATATTATTTAAACATGCTACATTTTCATTTAGCGATCATTTGTATTTGTAGAGATTAGAAAAGAGTAGTTAACTGTGGCAGTTTTTAAAAAAATAAAGCCATACAAAAATTATAACTTAACCTTAGAGGGAAATATTTGGAGGATAAGTAGTGAAAGTGGCCATTTGTCATTGTGAACACGCTCAAGCACCACAACAAAATGTGACCTCTGCATTTACCCCATCGCACATGCAGCAGCAGGCAGCTATTAATACCTTGCTCAAAGGTACCTCAGTAGAACCCGGGCTGGGACCTGAACCTGCGACCTTTAGGTCCCAAGGGCAATGTCCTAACCACTAGGCCACCTTTGCCCACATATGGGCTTTTATATATGAGACTACTGTTATACTACTAGAATAAATGAAGCTCTTCTGCTGGTGGAGTTTAACCTTTAATACAATATTCCATTTATCCTGAGAGAGTAATGAAGAATTGTTCTCTTTCTTATTCTCTCCATCTGTCTGCCTCTCTGTGTGTGAATTTCTCCTGCCTGTATAATTGCTGATAGGCCCGTGAACTCCAGACCCTCCACAACCTGCGCAAGCTGTTCGTTCAAGACCTCACGACTCGAGTTAAAAAAGTAAGCACTAAACCAGACTCTCATGGACACGTGCCACTGATTGCTTGCAGCTGCGTGAATCACTTTACGTGCATGTTACACAAATGGAAACATATTTACTAATGTCCTCTGACAAATATGGGACAGTCGGCAGGGGCCTGGCAAATGTCACCAATGTCTGGTTTACAGAAAACAGAAAAAATCTGTTTTTATTGTATTTTTTCTAGTTTCTGGAAAATTACTCATGTACTGCATTTTGTATGTATGTGTGTACTAGATTATGTAAGGCTTACGACAGATAAAACATTTGCCTCACAGCAGAAGAATACTAAAGACAGTAGACTTGACTCAAAGTACTGTAGAAAACAGTACAAATACTGCTCGATATATAAAAGATCACTGGACTTAAACATAAACACAGTTAGTAAACAAACTGAATGCATAATGTGAGTGTTTAGACCAGTAATTGAAATTATTATATTTTACCCATCCAGAAACTGAATGAGTTATTCATTTGACAAGAGACAGTAAGCAGAGAAAGTAATTGTCAGGTTTTGGTTAAGAAGGTAACTGCAAGCTTAACTGACAAACTGGTTTATTTTACAAATCAAGACAAACAAACCCTAAATCTAAATACACCAATAAGCTGAAACAAAACCAGGACTTACACAGTTGGTAAAACAGCATGAAAACAAAAGGGAAATCAACAGAGATATCGACAAAGACCAGACAAATAACAAAGTGCAAACACAGGGGTATAAATACACCAAACAAGATGGCCAACATCTGGAAAGGGGAGGAGCACAGAGAAGCAATGCAGCTGACAAGATTCACAATCAGAGCAGGGCAGGGCTAAGCAGCACATTGACTATATAAACACAAACCAACCACATGGCTAAGAAAATGCAAACCAAGACAAGCACCACAACGAAATGTGATCTCTGCCTTTAACCCATCCGATGTGCACATGTGGAGCAGCAGGCAGCACTCGGTGAGCAGTGTAGCGAGACAGTACCTTGCTCAAGGGAACCTCAGTGGTGCCTGGGCCGGGACTTGAACCTGCGACCCTCAGTTCACAAGGGCAATGTCTTAACCATGTCATATGTCATAACTTTTTGAGATATCTTTAACATTTTTGGAAAGTATGAAGGTCACCAGGCATGTTTCTGCAGGCTTCCACACATACACAGGGCATATATTTAGTGTCCTGTATCCGTGTGTATTAATGACCTCTCATCCGTTTTGCTTTTACGCTCACTTTCTGTGCAGAGTTCAGAAATTGGACCTGATGATAGTGGGGGGTCTAACACCCAGAAGCAGAAGATTTCCTTTCTTGAGAACAACCTGGACCAGCTTACAAAGGTTCACAAACAGGTGAGGGAGGGATAAAGAAATGAGAAAAGGAATAAGAAAAATGTTTTTCACTTTATGTAAATATAAGGAGATTCTATTTTAAGTAGTGCTGGACTGTCCGTATCTGTTTGTTACATGTGTATACAGAATGTATTTTCAAATTTAAAAAATGTAGTGAAGTTTTTATATGAAGATGAAACAATCGTTTGTCATAATCATGAAATTAATGCTAATGTTTAATGCTAATGCTACAATTCCATCAATTCACACATGCAAACACATTACAATCGGAACAGTTTATTATTAAAGGTCCAATGCAGCGGTGTAGTCATAAGCCAAAGCAGCTTCTCAATACCAAACACTGCAAACAGTAAAATTAATTGTGAAATGAACACACACATTAATTTTTTGTGTCACATTGATACATCAGATCTTTTTTGCTCGATGCATTGATGCAGTTGTTACACCCCTAGGTAAATAGAAGCTTCCATTGGGCCTTATAATGGATTTAAAAGATGACATTTTAGGCCAACACTTAGTCTTTCAGACTTAAAACAGTCTGAAAACAATGTCTCAGACATCAAGCAGTGTATTCATAATAATTTCATGTAATACTTTCTGTAATGTAGCTTTTATAGATATAAACTCTGGTCACCACCATGTGACCAGTTTTGACGCTTAAGTTCCTCTAGAAATTAGCATTTTGGTTCCATCTTTATGTTTTTCATACAGAATTCTGCAATGTTGTCTGGAATCCCACTTTATGTTTTGAATGATGTAGTCTTATATTACTTTCTTCTTTACTGCTTATATCTGAAATTCATCTCAGTTTTCCTTTTCTTTGTTTCCTTCCTTCTCCATTTAGCTGGTACGTGATAATGCAGATCTTCGCTGTGAGCTTCCGAAGCTGGAGAAGCGTCTTCGCTCTACGGCTGAGCGTGTTCGGGCGCTGGAGGCAGCACTGAAGGATGCTAAACAGGGCGCCATGAATGATCGGCGCCGCTACCAGCAGGAGGTGGAACGCATTCGGGATGCCATGCGCCTGCGCAGCTCACTGCGCCGCCCACATGCCGCTCAGATTGGTACAGATGACGCATACTGTTGTGAATTTTAAGAAACCTTGTGCGGGGGAACACATCAACAGTCTTATTTAAAGAGAGCAGACATGTTGCATTATAACACTGGTGCAAGACATATGTTATGAAAGCTTTTAAGTCTAAATATTCTGGATTTAAATCTACAACAAATTAGCAATTTTTATGTAGACAGTCATGAATGATGAACAAACATAAACAGTAGAATAAAATATCAGTGGTAGTGTCATAAGTGTCCTTTAAGCTTTTGATCTCATTACACTAGAACTAGAATTGACACCTCAGAAATGTGATTTAGAATTATAATTTGTAGTCAAAATGGCCTGATACATACTTGCATACTGATTGTAGTAAGTAGTACATAGTCCCTGGATGATGCACTACTTTGGTCAAATGTTCAAGCATGCAGCCAAAGTTATCTCAACACAATTGATGTTGTCACAAAGCAGCTTTACAGAAACTGGGTCTGAGCCCCCAAAGAGCAAGCCAACGGCGACAGAGACAAGGAAAAACTCCCTAGTTGTAGGAAGAAACCTTGGAAGGAACCAAGGCTCAGAAGCAGCAACCCATCCTCCTCTGGTTGACACCGGATTGCAAAAACAAGCAAGAGAAAAGAAAGAAAAATAATAATATATATATATATATAATAGTTCTTAGTATAAATGGGCAGCAGCAGTTCATTGTGTGCAGGTGCCATGAATATATGTAAAGGAGATCTAGCCATTTGGGTAAGGGTGTTTACAGAGGCACCACTCTTTGTTATGTAGGACAGTCTTTTACCCCCCATGAGGCCACTAGGCCAGGTGACCAATGTGAACTTCTTAACTTCTGAAGTATAAAGTCACATAGTACCATGATAACATATCATATGTACCATGTCTGGTATCAAATGAATGCCCATGCCATGATGTCCCTGCCTTGTGGTCCAGTACATGATAGTTATTATGGTATACTGGATACTGTACTGCAGAAAAGCAGAAAGATTGCCTTTTGGTTATTGATGCTGGTGGTTGTAACAATATGTTGATCAAAAACCAACTAATTAGTTCTGCTTGCTGTTTTGATTTCTCACAGCAAAGCCAGTGAGGGCTGGTCACTATGCGGCTGTCACGTCTCCCACCAATTCTGTGTCTGTGCGAGCCAGTGAACCCATCACATCCTTCAGTAACGTGCTCTTCCAGAGAGAAGAAAAACCTGTTCAACAGAAAACCAACACGTAAATACTCATATTTTATTGTCTACACACCTCCCTTCTTCTCTCCAGTCCTATCTACTTCATTCCTCTATATTTCTGGCCTCTTCACGCCTTCCTTAACTCCTCCCTTCTCCTCTCCTCGGCTCTCTGCTCCATTCCTTTCCTTTCCACTTCACTCCTCCACTCCCTACTCTACTCCTCTCCTCCCTACTCTACTCCTCTCTTCTCCACTTCTCACCTCTCCTCTTCTCACCTTTGCTCTTTACTCTTCTTTCCTTTCCTTGTCCCCTGTCTGCTCCTTATCACTCCTCTTTTTTCCACTCAACTGCTCTCCTCGTCTCTCAACTCCGCTCCACTCCTTGTCTCTCCACTCTTATCCTTTTCTTTCCTCTCCACTACATTTTAATCCATTTCACTCCACTCCTATCCTGTCACTTCTCTCACTCCACTGTATTCCTCTAATTTCCAGCCTTCACCTCTCCTCTCTACTCCACTTCTCTCCACTCTACTCCACTCTTATCCTGTCTTCTCCTGTCCACTCCACATTTCTCACTCCAGTCCACTCTTATCCTGTCCTTTCCTCTATACTCCACTTGTCTCACTCCACTCCACTCCAGTCCTGCCCACTGTACTCTTCCTCACTCCACTTAACTCCTCTTATCTCCTTTTCTCTCCTCTATTTTCCTCTCTTCTCTTCTCTTCTCTTCTCTTCTCTTCTCTTCTTCTCTTCTCTTCTCTTCTAATGTGTCCTGTAATGTCTTGCAGAGTTGGCTACAGCACTGTGAGATCCATAGACATTCTGAGCTCCTACCCACTGGATGTTGAAAATGGTTAGTGCGTCTACCAAATTGTGTAAAATGTATTTATTAAATCTATATACAAACATTTGGACCATACATACACACAATATTTAATGCATGGTTATCTTCTGAATTTAACATATTGTATATAATAAAACATAAAATGTGGCCTGTGCAGGAACACTAAAGGGCCAGTGTCCAGAACATTTTGGAAATTTTCTTGCTCTAACACGCCGCGAGGACTCATCTTTTGCATATAACAGGATACCATTATTTCCTTGTGTATGCTTATACAGCTCCTAACAAATATTATCTTTATTTTCACTAGGAAACAGCACAGACATTAACGACAACAGGTATTAGTTATTTCTATTTATGTTATTATTCATGGTTGTGAATAGATAGTTAAATATATGAGTTAAGCATTACTGATTATGTGTGTTAAGCTCAGTACTGCATAATACAGTTTGAAATTGTGTTGCCACAGGAACGACGTACACTGTGGTAGTATGGTGGAGGATCCATCCAGACACTACATCATGCAGCCAGAGACTGCAGCCAGTTAATCATGCTATACAGGTAAACATTTTATAAATTATAAACAATTTAGACATTTCTTGCATGAACTGATTGTTTTTAAAGAATCTATTAATAAGAAATTGTTATTAATTGTTAGTAATTAATTAAGCATTTTATACATATCTCATGAATGATAAAAAACATTTAAAATAGTCTAGCAAGATCCTTACTAACTTAAATTATACATTTTAAGTGATTCTTTACTAAATAAATATAACAGTTGAATAAATGCACTTCAAGATACTAAAGCATACTGAAAGTATTCTTGATGGTCCTGTCAACTAACCCTAGTATAGTACAATTTCAGTCATAGCAATGATGACAGGCAACTGTGTCTAAGCATCCAGTAGAGCATAATAAAAGTCCTCAATCTCTGTATATGTATAGGATTACCCTTGATCTAGTTCAGTGCTAGCCAGCTCAGGCTATCTGATGTAACGGAATTGGTATGTGTTTGTCTCTAAGTGCATTTAGCTGTCCTGTGATGCATTAGTGGCTATAGGAAAAAGAAGATGTTTTAGCGCTTCATGGGAGTTGAATGTGCTATGCTTGACCCTTCAGTGTTGTGACGCTGTGTGATTTGGGGAGTCTCTAGCTAGCTGGTGTAATTAAACTACACTATTGACTTAAAGAATAAAATCTGAAACTATCATAATTTGTATTAAAGGTCCAGTATAACTATATACATATATATGTATATATAACTATATATATATATATATATATATATATATAACTATATATATATATACTCTGTACTGCACTTACATTCAAAGTGTAATAACATTTGTGTCTAAAAATAAAATGCTTACATTTACATTTTATGCTTAAATACTCTCAAGCTTTCATAAGTTGTTCCAAAATAACGTATTATTAAAGTATGTACAAATTATTAACATTTAAAGTATGTACTGTCATATGTACTTTCAAGGGCAGTTTCTAGTTGAAAACATTTTTTAATACTCTTTTAAGTACATTTTCTTTTACAAGAGTGTGTAAACATTACATTTTACAAGCACACATGGATTTTAATAGTAGTCTAACTGTTTCCTGCACTTTTTTCTCTGCCTCTTTTTTATTTTCCTGTGTTTTTCACTGCAGGTTCCGATTTTCTGCATGCTGTCCGCTTTCTTCGCCTACTCAGAATTTGCAGAACTCCACTTCCCAGACTTCCCTGCTCTGTCCTGTCTAATACTGTATTTAACTCATTGGGTCCTCTCCATGTCACGGCCTACTGTTTCTAGCCTTCTCTCTTCTTGTCCTGTCTTGTATATTTCGCAGCACTTCTGCATGTCTGACCTGTATAGTTTAAAAAAGATAAAAGAAACAGAGCATAATTTATATATTTAGACACACATGTACATGCAAACACTTTAGCATGTGTTTTGCCAAAGCGTTAGTATGTGCAGAAGAATAAGACAAACGTGCAATTGTAGCATGTACGAAAGCCTTTGGCAAATCTATACCATGGACACAAAACCGCCACAGCTAGTGAAATATCTTCCAGACTTTTTCCCAGTAGTCTTTCGCTGAGCCTTAAATTAGCCACTGTCCACCCGTACCACCACCGTGCACACCTATGCGTGTGTGCTCATGTGCACGCCTCTATATTACTGATATAAAGCTGCAGGCGCGAATGTGTTGCTGTGTACATTTTGATACACACGCTGTATCCATGTACTGACTACCTCCAGATACTATTAACATCGTTGTAAATGCTATTAAAATGCTATTTAGTTGAGTTTTAAACATCAGAATCAATATGGAAAAAACCCTGCATCATTATATTAAAAAAGTAATCAGCAGCAAGACTTTTCAGCATATGGGAGTGGACAGAAGGTTTCACCGTGAACGAACAAACTACTGGTTCTCCGAATGTTGCAACTGACCAGCGATTCGAGTCATCTCCCCAGTCACACTATAACCATTCACTACCAAATGAAGGCTTCTCTTTCTCTGGTGACATCCTGATCAACCAGTCGGGACAGAAGGAAGACAAGAACTTCCTGGGGGTCATTGTTGAGTCATCACGTGTAAGTGTGTAATGCTGCGTGCTTGCTCCAGGACCTTTAAACACATGGTCTGCAAGCCTTGTGTGTGCATGCATGCACGCAGCTTGAGAGTGGAGCGTTTCCTGACCACGTGATACATTGTGGGTTGGGTCTGCCTGGAGGGTTTTTGAGAATTCCCACAATTTTTAGAGATGTGTGTGTCTGTTATGCCTGTTGTCTTTCAGCTCATCACTCAATCCCTAACCCCTCCCACTTCTTCCTCTGCACCCTCTCCTCATGTTGGTGAAAATCAGCTTGATTTGCGTATGCTGTCTCTCTTGTATACATATTTTTCCCAGAAGAAAGGTATGACGGGTTGAGGAGGGTTGATTTTCCTGCTCTTGAAGGGTATTATATAAGACACTGTATGTTACAATTAGTATTAGTCATCTAAAAAGACGCTTCTCCCAGGATTAGTTGTACCTACCTACATTTCTACTGTAACCACCTACTGCTACAGAACTTTCCATTAGTGAGTGAGTGCCTGAGATTTTAGAGTGTCTGCACAACTGCAGAAGAACATTACCCATGTTTTACGTTTGGCTCCAAGCGTGTACATTGACGTAGTTTATGTAGTTTGTTGGTTACCAGTTGCAAGAGATCAATGTTCATTAAAGACAATTACAAGTACTTTTGGTCTGTTTTTTGTTGTGGGCATGGGGGTAAATACACATACACAAACAGAGGCATATACATATAAACATACACTAATCGGCCATTACATTAAAACCAAATTGTGTGTTTCCCCCTTAAGGCTGCCAGCTCTGACTGTGGTGCACTGTGTGTTCTAACAACTTTCTATCAAAGTCTGCATTCACTTTTTAAACCACAGTAGATCATCTTTGGGCCGTTTTTTCATAAGTACATAGGAACACCAGTGCAATATCCACGCCCCTTGTTTACGTGTCTGTCTGTTCCATGTGCTTCCCCCTCGTGTTCCCTGAGCCCCGCCTTATACCTGTTCCTCGTTCTCTGTGTACAGCTGTTTCTCGTTAGTTTGAGTATTTAAACCCCTTGTTCCGTGTTTGTCGGTCAACTGTTGCCATACCCTGTCATACATGCCGTGTTTTGTGGTCCCTTGCCTTGTCTCCTGTTAGTTTGTTCTGGTTTCGAAATAAACCTTCATCAACATCAGTCCGCCTGCATTTGCTGCCTACACCACCCGAACCACCTACTGAAATGGAAGTAGCAGCTTATCCTGATCCGAACCAGGAGAGGTGGATCCAGGCGTTCGAGCAATGGAGAGCACTGGCTGGACGTCGCTGGCTTCACCCTGTCCCCCTCCCCCGGACGTTGCGTGCATCTCCTGGCTCCGCCCTGATGTCGCATGCGTTCCCTGGCTCTATCTCTGAGCCCAAGGGGATCAGGATGGGAGCTTTCCAGCCAGAACATTTGTTTACACAGCCAGGACATTTGTTTCCACAGCCAGGACCTGTGTTTCCCAACCCATGTTGCAGTCTGTGTTCCCATTATTAGTTCCTGTTTTGTTTCCCATATTGAAGATTGTCGTGGTTTTTGTCTTTGTTTCATGTTTGAGTTCCCTGAGTTTTTTCTGAGTTTTGCCTTGTCTTTAGTGTTGCTGTCCTCCTGGGTCAACGCCTCGGTTGTGGGAGGGGTTTAGTGCACCGAGACGTTGCGCCTAGGGGGAGGGCTCTGTAATGTCCACGCCCCTTGTTTACATGTCTTAAAACCAAATTGTGTTTCCCCCTTAAGGCTGCCTGCTCTAACTGCTTACACCTGTTCCTCGTTCCCTGTGTACAGCTGTTTTTTCGTTAGTTTGAGTATTTAAACCCCTTGTTCTGTTCAGTGTTTGTCGGTCAACTGTTGTTACTGTTGTCATACGTGCCGTGTTTATCCTGCCGTGTTTTGTGTTCCCTTGCCTTGTCTTCCTGTTCGTTCGTTCGTGTTTCGAAATGAACCTTCGTCAACATCAGTCCGCCTGCATCTGCTGCCTACACCACCCGAAAACCGTTACAACCAGGTCCAGATGTTTTGGAGATGGGTTGACCCAGTCATCTACCCATCACAATTACAATTACTTTTTTCTGCTTTCTACACATCTACTTTAAGAACTAACTGTTGACTAATATATGCCACCTTTGATACGTCAAGTTGTAATGAGATAATCAGTGTTACAATGTTACTTTACCTGTAAGTGGTTTTAATGTTGTGGCTTTAGGTAATTAACCACACTGACTGTACAATTCGCTACCATTTCAAAGTCTGGAGTCAGTAATATTAAGTCAGTTTGGTTGCAGACAGTGATATGAACTGATTTTATATGCTAGTTTCAAATACTCATTAAGACACAAAATAACATTTTTGGATTATTTTAAAATCTAGTAACAAGGCTAACGAATATGCTCATTAAAGCAGTTTACTCTTGCGTTAGGTCCCTTAGTTGAACTAAACATTATTTTTCCTTTTTCCCCCTTAATATTCATAAATATATTTAAATGTTTTTCATCTTTGTAGGTAAACAAACTTATAATTCAAAGAACTGTTTGTATTTAAGTGAAAGTCACACTCAAGCACCACAATGAAATGTGTTTTCTGCATTTATCGCTGCACACGTGGAGCAGCAGGCAGCTGTCAGCAGCACCCGAGGAGCAGTGTAGCGAGACAGTACCTTGCTCAAGGGTGCCTCAGTGGTGCCCGGGCTGGGACTTGAACCTGCGACCCTCAGTTCACAATGGCAATGTCCTAACCACTTGGCCACCGCTGCACGTATCGTATGTAAATACTGTTTCTTACTCTAGCTTCATAATTGTATGCAGGCTACAGGTCTCGCACTAAAGTAAAGGACACCGTACTTAACAGCTCAAGAATTCTCAGTTCTTGCTGGTGGCTTGGTAAGTAAATATCAACCATGCATGTTGAGAGCATGGACTGAAAAACTTCCGTAAATGTAGTGATTCTTTATAAGAACCCAGTCCCTGGCACCTTGGTGTGAAATACAGGCCTGTTGAGTCTGCTGGACACGATCAGTGACTTGACATGAACATTCTGTTGAATGTAATGCACTTAATTGGGCGTCGTGCAAACATCACTATATCACTGAAGCAAACAATAACTGGTGCTAAAGCTGTTTGTTTCTGCCTGATGGCTTTTTGTAGTACAGCATGGGCTGTTTTAAATGAAAATCATGGCCTTGTGATGTTTTTTTGTTTATTTATATTTGCTTTTTTATTTGCAAGTGGTATTGACGGTCATGGCAAATGCATTGGACTGGACATCCTGTTCTTCCTGTTCCCTACACTGCCTGGGGTACATCGTTTCTTAAGCTGGGGAACAACAAAAAACAAACATATTTTAATGACAAATGAGAATGGAAGCCCACAGTCACTTTTCAGAACACTTAAAATGTAATATCTGGTTATTAAACTGATGCATCATGGCATTTATAGCAAAGACTATAAATATCTTTACATAGCGGTCAATAGAATAGTGAAGTGAGGGAGACGATGCTCCAGCCAAGAATGCATAAAGGGGGTCAAAACCCAATAGGGTGTTCTTTTTGGAAATGTTTATCCCAAGTCTTTGTGAGCTTCACCAATGTCATTTCCATATTCCTCGATCATATGGTTCTATATTTCTATGAATATTTCATCACTTAAAAAGTCAAGCCCTCATATATCTCACATATCATATTGCTGTTTGGATTTTTTTTTCCACATCAATGCCATTAATTAGTTTATTGCAAGCATAGACCAATCATGTGTCATGATCTGTAGGAACTGAAAGTGGATGCGAAGACTTTCAGCTGAGTGACTTTAATTAAACCGAATTAACACTGATGAAAACTAGAAAATGAAATGAGTACGTATTTACGACTAAGCAGTGAGGAGACAGAGTGAACAGTTAAACGAACAGGATTCACACACCAGTGTACATATGACAGAGATCACACAATGCTAAGTCAAACTTTTTATACAGGGTCTGACTAGAAACACCTGAGTCTGGGAGGAAATGTCTAACCAGGCCCAGCTGGAGAGAAGGCAGGGCTTGAGTGGAGCTTTGTAGCATGTTGCCACCCAAATATAAACAGAGCCACATGGCTCTAGCAGAATTGACCCTGACACTGGATGAAAAGAAACCAATATTAAGGCCTGTGAAGCAGGCCTAGCCAGACAATTATAAATATGACAAATAAATAAGGCATGGCAATGGCATTAATTTTGAAACATTAAATATTAATATATTCTAAGTCAGCTAGCTAGCAAACAACTGGAGTAACAGCTGGCACATTTTATCAATTTAGCCAGCTTGTTAATGAGTAAATGAGAGATTACCTCATATATGTAACATCAAATGTTTCAAGGTGTAGATAAAGTTGAAAACAGGATAAACCATCGATTCCAATTCTATGTTGACCCCCTTTATGCTTTTGTCATATATTCTAGAGTGAACAGGATACACTGAAGGACCCTTTCTTCACTGTTTTCAGTGATCTGATTCGCTGGTTATTGATGTTCCTCTCCAGAAAGTGGGGTATAATGAGTACAGGTTTAGGCGTGACTGACAATGTTTTGTCCAGCTGTGCATCTTTGGGAGTCAGAGAGCGTTTCCACACTGGGGACACTTCACCTCTCAAAGGCTCCCTATCCGGGTGATGGGAAAGAAAATTAGAAAGAAAATCTTTCTTTCAGCTGATTTGTTCAACTTGATCCAGAGAAGGCAGTTAGCACAAGGCCTGGTCTGAGTTTTCTGAAGATCTTGAGTCTAACACAAAGTGATACTCCCTACACTGGCTTTGTGTCTTTCTTGGGCATTTGGACATTTTTGAAAAAACACAAACTTGCTGAGTGATGCACTTAGTACAAGTATGTCCATTGACATATAGACATAAGGAAGTCTGCCATTTTAATTAAAATGCAAGCTTTTAATGTTATAAAAGGGGCACATATTGGCAATTTCTTCCAAAACTTGGGCCACTTAACATCTACAACAGAAATACATCCATTCAAATCCAAAGGTTTCAGTCCCCTTGTTAAAAAACTACAAGGTAAGTTGTCGCTAATTTTATCAAGTTTGTCACATAAAAAGAGACTGAGAGCTATGGACAAGTAACTGCATTGCTTCTGGCATACTATTCTTGTATGAGATGGATAGAATTTCTTTCTCTCTCTCTCTCCCTCTCTCTCTCTCTCTCTCTCTCTCTCTCTTGCTCCCTATATGCCTGCCAGGGACCTTTAGCTGGCAAAGAAGAGGATACTATCCCAAGTGTCATTGTTTACCCTGTGGTTGGACAGGAGTTGCCCATCATGCCTGCTTGTTTAGCCATGGGATTCCACCCTACAGCCAGATGGCACAGCTTTAGGGGAAACTGCTGTTTCCAACTAGGCAAACTTAGCATTTTTTAATAATTGTAGAACGCTTGGACCCAAGTGCAGGCTCAACAACACCTTTATTGAGCAACATGCAAAATGGTAAGTCCAACAGGCGAATAGCAGAGTCAAAAACAGTCCGAGTTCGATAAGGAGCAAACGGGGATTTCAAGGCCTAAGGCTAAGGTCTAAGAGAGTCAGCTAAGGTCGGTACACAAAACTATGGGCTATGGGTGCTAAGGCTAAGGAAATACTAAGGCACCTCTCCTTGGATTCCATTCCTTTTACATTTGAGGGAGCACACAAGTTTGTTGTGAACAATATGCTTCACCATATAAAAGAATAAGGGGAGATAAGAACCCAAATGGCACTCATGAGAGTTATGCCAGATTGGCTGGCAGAATAAAAAAATAATATTCAGCTGAGTACAAAAAATAATCAACTTCTCAGTTTTGGCAATGTTCTGAGACCCTAAAGACTATGAGTCTGGCTGTTTACTTGGCCACTGATACAGGAGCTATGCTGTTCCTCGTTGTCCATGGGTGGGTTGGTGTTTTCACAGAAGAAAAGACATGGCAGCGTTCCCCAGGGGTCACAGACCACCATGTTCCTTGATGTTCTAAAGCCATAAAGTGCTTTCCAAGTGAGCTGCTCTGATGGGGGTACGGATTCAGCAAATTTAAGCCGCAGTCCTCTTGCAGCTATTCAACATAGACATACACAAAATACAATGAAAGAAGTGTCAATGTCAGTAAGCAGGCCATTTTAAAGTTGAAAAAAGAACTGATTGGTACATTACTGAGAACCACAAACCTACTAGTGCCTTTAGCAATAGCAATCTTCCCAGTTGACCCAGTAGTTCAATGTTTGTGGTAGTTCAACTCCTGATACAATCTGTTTGTAGTGTTGGTACTCTTGTTGAAAACTTAGTCCTATACTTGTTTTTTTGCCCATCAGTTAACAGAATACTTTCAGTCCTGTAGCCCCGTTATATTTGTTATGGGAAACTGGAGAGAAGTAATCCTTCTCTAGAACTGTCACCTAAAATTGTGGGCAATGGTGGCTTAGTAGTTAGGACATTGCCCTTGGGACCTGAAGGTCACGGGTTTAAGTCCCGGCCTGGGCACCACTGAAGAACCCTTGAGCAAGGTACCATCCCACTACACTGGGACGGGCGCTGGCGATAGCTGCCTGCTGCTCCACGTGTGATATATTAAATGCAGAGATCACATTCTGTTGTGGTGCTTGAGTATGTTCACAATGGAAAATAGGCACTTTCACTTAAACTATCTTAACCTTAGAGGACTCACCACAAGATGCAAAACACTGGTCAAACTCATAGGATGATGATGACATAACCAAAATAATAAACTGAGGATATGGCATTTTACCACTGACTGATGCCTTGCAGCAGGACAGTGACCCAAAACATCCAACCGCAACCTCTGCATTTAACCCATCACACGTGGAGCAGCGGGCAGCTATCAACAGTGCCCGGGGAGCAGTGTAGCAGGACGGTACCTTGCTCAAGGGTACCTCAGTAGTGCCCGGGCCGGGACTCGAACCTGAGACCTTCAGGTCTCAAAGGCAGTGTCCTAACCACTAGGCCACCACTGCCTTATTTGAGGTGATTCTGTGTAATTGTATAATCACGTTAGTTCATGTTAGTACAACACATTGTTAATTGCAGTGTAAAGAAAGCTAGACAGCATGATAGTTCATCACTTAGCCACTTTAGGCTTTAACTAGATGCATAAAATGGCAATTAATTGTCAGCTATCATCTGTCATGATAGTGAAAGGAGTATGTCTAGCATATTCAAAGCACAATCAGCCAAGTAAGAGTTTGCAAACAAGCCTCAAAAGCATAAAATGTATACTGGATGTAAAATGCAGTTTATGTAGATGTAGCTCTATCATTGTATTCACTTTGGGTGTGAAAACACTTTTCCCATATTCATTCTGAACAATTTAAAATATGAATATGAATAAGAATATGATATAAAACAATTTTTTATCACTAGACTGTAATCAGAGCACCCAACCACCTATATTCAAATTATGAAATTGACTGATGCGAAATGTCACTTTATTAAGTTTACCATACCACAGAAAAACGAATAATGCAGATATGGCAGTTCTACACAGGACTTAATCACTTCTGGAGCATGGACTGTAATGGCTCACTGTCATAAAAGCCTTAATGAAACTTCTCAAGCCATTCCTCTCACCTGGCTGAACATGCGGATTGCTTTAGTGAGAGTAATGCAATACTCTTTTTCCTCCGCTGCTTGCTTAGTCCTCCAGCGCTCCAGCACTACCCCCTCATATTTGTCCAGTCTAGTCAGGATGACATAGTACTCTTTCAGTGCTCGTCCATACTTATGCTCTCGAGCTGAATTTAGCTTTGAAATCAGCTGATACCTGCAGAGAAAAACAAAGATACACAGCAGCGATTGTGCATCAGAATGACTGAGTTTGAGTCACTACTGTCAGCTGTTGTGCACACTTATATACTGTGCTGTCACAAGACGGCAAAGAGCCAACTGATATGCCATTTGTCTTTAATACATATACAGGTGGGGTCAGTTAAAGGAGAATTGCTCTGAGTACCTGAATTGCTGCATTGCTCTAAAAGCAATGTACTTGCGCAGCAGAAAGGCAAAGCACTTAGGTTCGTGTTGTGAATGCTTCTCAAGTGTTCTGCTCGTTCGTAAACCTGTGCTGATATCTTGCCATTCCGCAAAGCATTCTACAGCAGAAGCAGATTTGTCCTTTGGGTCTCTTTGTTCATGTAGTACCTGTGGGGCAGAAGTTGTTGCAAACTAAACTTTGTTCTCTTCAAAATTTCTACAACCTATCTACAGACTTTATTTACCCAGCCTAAAGAAAATGCAAATGCTGTGACTAGAGACATTATAAAGTTATAGTAAAGCCTAGAGTAAAAGCTTTTAGGAGTTGTGTATGGCAAATTTTGTTTGTATTGGCCTTTTGATGTTCTGGTCTATACAGTAAAGGTCATACAAATAAATCAAAATGCAACCTCCCCCATAGTCAGCAAAATGCACAACCGGTTTGGATAATGAATCAATGAATAAATTAATGAATAATAGTAAGCAAGATCTAAAAAATAGCTGATTCATAGGTCTGACTAAATTTCACCATGTGAGGTATCTAGCATCTGGTGGTCTGTATAGATCAGGGACTTTGCAAACAAGCACAGTCACTGATAAAAGGAAACAGAAACCCTGGCCAAAAATACCCATTGCCATTAAGCAGTGTACTGGCTCTGAAAAGTACCATCCACTCGAATATCGTCTAGCCAACACAATAAGGGTCAGGCCTGCATTTGAGATGATTCTGTGTAATAGTGTAATCACATTAGTTCATGTTAGTACAACATACTATTAGTTGCAGTTTAAAGAAAGCTAGACAGCATAATAGTTAATCCCTTAGCCACTTTAGGCTTTAACTAGATGCATAAAATGGCAATTAATTGTCAGCTATCATCTGTCATGAAAGTGAAAGGGTTATGCCTAGTATATTTAAAGCATAATTAGCAAAAAAATGCTAATTTACAAAGTTGTATGATTAAAAAAGTCAGTTAAAAGCTTGTTATTTAGACCTAGAAAGCCCTAAAAGGAACATCAAGGTTCCAGTACCACAAATATAGTTAATTTATCTTCCTTTTATTAGACATGGAAAAAGACACAAATGGGTTGACAGATACCTGACCCCTTTCAGAAGAGTTTTCTCCTCCTCTGTCTCTATGTCTTCCTTGGAATGCTCCACATTCTCAGAGGGAAGAAGTGTTTCTGATGGTTGCAGAGCAGAAGTATCTGGCTTGACACTCCTTGTGACACTCCTCCTAATTCTGGGGCCTATAATTGACCTCTGGTATAGCTGTAGTTCTTCACTTGCTACTTTTTCCCCTTTTAGAGTATTATTAGTTGAAGGGGTTGAGGCATACTGTAAGTCATCTTGGACTGAGCGGCAAATCTTGCTATCAGTTTGCTCCAATTGTTCGGTCTGCATCTGGGAAGGCACCTCCAGGAGGCTCTTTGAGTCCATGTTTAGCTCTTTGGCTGACTTTTTGCTCATGTCTTTTAGGTTTGTAAGTTGGTCAGTGACAGTAGAGAATGCATCTTCTATGCTTTCATCTTTCTTCCCTGCTGGTGTGTCAGCGGTACTTACCGGCACATCGTGGTCTTTGCCTTATTTGGGATAATCTTACTAACCCTTTTCATCATACCCACTGGTGTCTTGGCCACGTCATCAGATGATCTGCTATGGCCCAGTGCTTTGTCTGTGGCAGGCGTCTGCCAAATCCTTCTAGGGACCTGGTAATTTAGTTTGATGTCACGTGCCTTTGGTGGCACAGGTCTCATCGTGTCTTCCTTTTCCATGATTTGTGGAGTTCCTGTAATTTTATCGGGGCTTTGACATGGTAGAGCATTTGTGGTTGCTTTAGGGTTTCTTGATGGAAGGTAGTGGCTGTTTGGTTGTTGGCAGTTATACTGGGCATACTTTTTACTAACTGGCACTCTTAGAGCAGTCTGCTGCTGCATTGCTTCTTGCAGCTGATGGATCTGGGACAGATGAGCTGCATTTTCCTCCATCAGCTTGCATTTCTCTTCATGTAGTTTGGCAATCATCTTATTGCTCTTCTCAAGCTCAGCTTTGGCGTGGTTCAGTGCTTCTTTCCAGTACTCAGTTTTCTTCTTCTGAAGTGTTTGCATTTGCTGGACCTGGTATGATTTCTTCTGTAATGCTGCATTAAGGTTTTGCAATCCAGACTTGACACAGTCAAAGGCAAATCCTGTGGTTTGGCTGCAAGATAGATATTTAGCTATTTCGACCAAAATGAAGGAGAGCTCTTTAACTGTTTCAGTTCCCAGTGAGATCTTAGACAGGATTTGGTCAGCTGAAGGGTGCAGAAGCCCCTGGATCTTCAATATGGTCTTGGTATCAACATTTAACTTTCTCCACCAGCGCCACATCCCATCCTTAGTGGTGTCTGGAAAGTAGTGAAACTTATAAATTTCAAAATTGCAGTCACACATGAGCAAAGGGTCTGTTTTATGTGCCATAAGGTAAGGAAGTGTGAGAAACAATTAACACATTTTGGCTTAGATAAATATTTCTAAAGGTTTTATATTTTTAAATACAAATGTAAATGAACATTTTTATCATTTATAAACAATTCACAATTCAGATTGAGGGGCTAGTTGTAATAGCTGCTAAAATGTCTAGTTGGGTTTTTCAACCTTTGGGTTAATCTGCTAAGGGGTTGTTGATTATTTTGAAAAATATCCTGGTAATCCCTCCACTTCAAGTCACTTCTGTATAGATTGTTGTGAAACTTCAGATGACATTGCTGAGTTACAAGTAGATATTTTACTGGAACCTGTTTAACTACATTAAAACAGTCTATGTTGTATTTTATCCTGCAGTATGCTTTGCCTTGTTCTTCTCCAGTTACACCAACAGTTTTTGAGTGCTTTCAGTTACCTTGTTTCTCCTTGCTTCTGTCTGTTTTAAACAGCAGAGCACATAGCTGTTGCAGTCTCTCAATTCATGATATTATGCCAGACATCCGTGTTTGGATTTTTAGTTCCATTTCTTCCACCCATTCCTGTGTAATGTCTTCCACAAGTTTGAAATCTTCATCATCTTGCATGTTCTCCAGATCTTTAGCTGAGGGACAGACATGTGGCAATAGACCAGTGAGTTCCAGCCTTGGTCCTAGAGCCCTCATAGCCTGAACATTTTAGTGTTTTCTCTGCTTTAACACACTCACATCAACCCACAAAAAAGCTTGTCAATTAATTGATGGCTTGGTGTGTAGGAAGCAGGTAGAACTGGGCAATATGATGATATTTATCATTATTGTGATAAACCGTGGTCACAGTTTGCTTTTCTGAACATATCTTGATATTGTTTAACATTGTCAAACTTCATGGTTAATTTTAGGGAGCGTCATTAGTCTTGCTTAAGTAAACATATTAAACTGTGGTGTGAAAAACACTGAAAAAATGATTTGAACTCATTCTTTGATTTTTTAGAAAAAATTATGGCACTGTTGGATTTTGTTTTTTGTTCCATCTTAATGCATATTGGGATTTTTTTCAAAATATTGTGATAAGATATTTTTACCATATCACCCACCCCTAGAAGCAGGTTATGAAGGTGCATTGGAAACAGTAAAAGCAATAAAATGTGCTGAGCAAGAGGGGCTCTAGGACCAGGACAGGGAAACACAGATAGAGATGATAGATTCATAAAGCAATATAGACAGTTACTGAAAATGTCCACAGCTTTGCTCATTGTGAGGCATAGCAGCACAGTCCATAGTACTAATGAATAAAATGGAAGCACTGTTTTTTAAAAAATACTTTACATCTACTAATATTTTTTTTTAAATACTTTACATCCACCCCAAAAAATAGACTGATGTGAGTGTCAACGTTTCTTCAAGGAGAGGTCAAGATTTACCAAAATTATTTTTTAAGGTTTTATTTAAGAGAGCGAGCCCAATTTCAAAGTAAATTAAAAAGGCTTCTGGAAGAAAGATTCTTTGCTACGGAGGATCCTCAAGACTGTTAGGCAGTGCAACATATCAAACCAGTTTCAACTAGCTGTGAGTGTCATGGGGGCAATATCGTCTAAAAGTCTGGTCTTTACAGTGTGACGACGGAGTGTCCTTGATAGGAGATGACATATGGTCATGTGTAAGTTAAGACCAAAAAGGACATTTAGTCTATTGAAGAATAAAACATCCTTCTAAAAATGGTCTGTTTGGTCTTAATGGTTTCACGGTCTACAGGTGGTTAGGTGTCAAGGGTCCTGAAGTTTAAGGGTGTAAGAACCTTTGGCCTTGGGCCTTGGGCCAGATTCACCAAGACACAAAAACTCCCAGAGGAAACATAATCCTAAACACTTCATCTTTGATAAAATGTAAGTATTTACTAATACTTGGTAAACTGTTAAATGGGCAACAAAAAGTTTAAAAGTATGTACTGACACAATAAAATGTACTCAGGCCTTCATAAGGACACACAATTAAATCTTTTAAATCCTTTTGGTATTTTGCATGTCCTGACCTTTTCTGTACATAATGCATATGCCCTAAATTTAGTTGCAAGTGGATCAATATTAGCACAATCAAACCAAAAATAGGACAATTTGTGATATTCCACTTTCTCTGTAGAACAAAAACAACAGCCTGTGCTTGTTTCTTATGAGGTCAGTGTTACTCACACATATCCTGTAGCTTTTGCAGTACTGTGCAAAGGTAATTTTCCCTCGGCATGCTTGACTGATTAAAGTCTTGAAGCATCTGATGGCTTTTTATCCACTCCTCTGTGGAAGACGAATACGTGAGAAGTTCACTCATCTCTTTCTCGTCCCTGACAGCCTCATTCACTCTTTTCAGGATCTCCTGCAGCTGTTCTGTTATCACCTGTGATGGAATGTGTAAGGAGACATCATTTTAATTGTTTTTTTTTTAATGAAAATTGCACAGGAAAAGACTTCTAAGTTCTTTCTTTTGTTTATCCATTCAGCTTGAGCCAATCCCAGCTGACTACGTGCTTAAGGCGGGGTACACCCAGGACAGGAGGCCAACCCATCAAAGGGCAACACATAGACAGACAACCATTCACACTCACATTTACACCTATGGGCAATTTAGAATATCTAATCAACCTATTGCAAGCCTGGACAGTGGGAGGAAACCCACATGAACATGGGGGGAGCTCGCACAGAAAGACGATCTGGAGATCCAACCCAGGGCCTTCTTGCTGTGAGGGGACAGTGCTAACCTTTGCGCTTTTAATTTCATCTTTAAATAGGAAATAAAATAATTTCCCTACCTGTTTTGCTCGAGCCAGCTGTGCACTCTCAATCTGACTCAGGACCAACAGAACACAGTCGGGCACTTCTGGCGGTGAGTAAGTAATGTCATTCAAGACGGCTTTCTTTGCCATTTTGTTCTCTTGAAAAGACTTTTTTGTAGATGTCTATGAATGTCCTGTGTTTCTGCAATTGGAAATGTTTTTCCCTTAAAAAAGAGAACATTGAATGGAGGTCATTCATTGTTGATTAAATACATTTTGTTAAAGTTAAGGGCATTTGTTTTTTCGACAAAGCCAAGACACATGTAACCCAGGCTTCCTGCTGGAAGCTTTTGGAGACAGCAGCCTCCTGAATGTTCAAGAACATTCTAGAACATGATGTTTTAAAAACAGTAGTGAGATCAATGAGTTATAGAGAGGATGTGGAAGGGCTGGGTTAGATAAGGGTAATGCAGACTTTTGCAGGCCCATTTTAACAGCTATACTTACCGTACAGGTGCACTTTGTTGTTTACAGTTACTGACTAGTCCATTTGTTACTCTGCCTCATTAGTTAGCTTCCTTTACTGAGTTCAACAACAGTCAGGGCCCCCCAGACCACCAGTGAGAAGGTATTATGTTGGAGTTAGATCATTCTCAGACCAGCAGTGACACTGATGTAGTCTAATGTTAGTGTGTGTGTGCTACATGAAGTATATCACACATAGCAGTGTTGCTGGAGTTTGTCCACTTACAGTTTACTTTATTCAACACATCTAACCTGCTGGTCCACAATGCAGATACAACCTTTCTGACAAATGTTAATCAGTTTTCTACTTTGTGTAATCATAAAGTGCTTGAACAGTTTCTGCTGGCTGGATATTCTGGGGTGGGAGCCTACTCACAATAGTGACACTTAAATGTGTTTAAATTACTAAATGGACATTGTTTTGTGGTATCTATGCTAATATGACAAGTAAAAAAATGACAAAAGGTTTAGTCCGGGCACTGTTGATAGCTGCCCACTGCTTCACGTGTGATGGGTTAAATGCAGAAGTCACATTTCGTTGTAGTGCTTGAGTGGAGTATGTTCACAATGACAAATAGTCACTTTCACTTTTCACGTCAAGGCTGCATTTTCCCTTCTTTAAAACCATCTAATAAATGCTGATAAAACAAACACATTGGTGGAGAAAGTGGCATCAGGTTGAGTGATAAACTATAAAATGCTTGTGAATAAAAGACTAGTGAGTCGATTAGATTTGAATATAAACAAATCAATAAGGTCTATTGAAAAATAATCATACACCAATCAGCCATAACATTAACACCACTGACAGGTAACACGAATAACATTGACTACCTTGTTATTTCTTTAAAATTGCACCTGTCAGGGTTGGGATATATTAGGCAGCAAGTGAAGAGTCAGTTATTGAAGTTGATGTACTGGAAGCAGGAAAAATAGGTGAGTTTAAGGATCTGTGCCACTTTGACAAGAGCCTTATTGGGATGACTTGGCAACTGAGTCAGAGCATCTACAAACAGCTAGTCTTATGGAGCGTTCCAGGTCTGCAGTATTTGGTAGGAAGGACAAGGAAGGACAACTGGTGAATCAGCGACAGGATCGTGGGCAGCCAATGCTTATTGATGCACATGGGGTGTGAAGGCGAGCCTGTATGGTTCGTCACAAAGAGGAGCTCCTGTTGCAAAAAAAGTTAATACTGACTCTAATAGAAAGGTGTCAGAACACACAGTCACAGCTGTTTCAGCAGCATAAAGGAACTTACTTAGTATTAGGCAGGTGGTGTTAATGTTATGGCTGATCGATGTATATATGTTCTTCAGATGTATTTCACTTTTTGAGAATACAAGAAATGTAATTTCCTGTTGTAAAAGGGTTTATTTTTCATATATTTATTTAAACGCTTTTGGCTGAGAGCAGGTACACATCCACTCGCGTCCAGCTGGTGGCAATATGCGCGACTGCTCTGGTGTGCTTGGCGGAAAGGAAGGAGGGGGGTGGGAGTGTGACGACAGCGGCGGTCATGGGTGAAAGTTGATTGGAGCGCATTTTGTTGTCTTTGTACCAGAGAAGAGTGGAGTCTGATCACGCAATTGTGTGTCTTCCCTCTTCCCCCGAATCCTCTCAAAATTCCCTCCCGAACCTTTCCCCCTTCTACCCTCTGAACCCTACCCCTCCCCTGGACGCCTTGGCAGGGATCGACCAGGTACGGAAAATCAAACTTTTTCCTTGCAGTCTTTTATTCTAAATAATTTTGCGCAATTGCAATGAGACGTATGAAGATCACCAGGCGGTGTGCGTTCGCTCACTAGGCCGCTGCTAGCACTTTCCTGTGTTTTTCTAGCATTGCCGCTTCTAGGACTTCCTCGCACTGCTTAAGAAAATGAACGTTATTATTTTCTGTGGCAACATTTCACCTTATCCTTTCAGTCTTGTGGGTTTGTGGATATATCTAGAGTCGAAGAAAATGCTTTAGCCCGTGAATAGGGCTAGTTAGGTGGCTAACGGATGCTAGGTTAATTACTATGTTGGCTAAGCTAGGCTAGGCTAAGACGCGCGAGTCATTGACATGAGAGCAAGATGGATGTTAACGTTAGCTAGCTAGCCGAATGGCCACATTAGATTATTCAGCTCGACGCTAAACGATGTTATGGTGCTTCGACGTGTACTGGGCTAGTGAGTGCATGCGATAGTGAACTGAAATCATTGCAAAATACAGCTTTCATCGCTCAGTGAAGTCTTTCTAGCTTGACACGCTAAAGCTAGCGCTAGCTGGGACTCAGGGTATTATTACTGCTTAGCTCCCCGGTTACATATGACGCATTAATGCTATTTTGCAAGAGGGCCTTGCTAATGATGGGCTTTACTTATGCAAGACTGTACTGTTTTATAGCTAGTTATATAGCCAGCCACCCGACTAGCATGTATCCAATTCATTAGCTGATTTTGCTTATGGTAGGTACCAGGCGTTGCTCGAGGCGTTTGCTACCTCACCCATTATAGCTGCTCCATCGTCGAGGACCCGTGTAATATCTATTGTGCCTCCTTTAGCTAGCCTACCGCCCAAACCCAAGGCGTGTGTTACATGCAGTCGCTTTCTACATTTGATGCGTTTTTTCGCGTTCGCCGAGGTCATGCAGCTGTGAAAAGTGACCGATCGCTACTGTCAGAGCGGGTTTTGCCACAGTCCCGTAACATCGCTTGCACGCATGGCGAAGTGGCATGAACCTGGCATTGCATTTTGCGTGCGCCCCACGATAGTTCCGTTTTCAAGGCTTAGGAGCTACATTTTGTAACTAATACGTCTGAGGAGGACACGAGACGGCTAGCCAGAACTACGTGAATTCCTGATTTTGTTTTGCTTTAAAGCCCATGTGTTCATTGTAGCGTCCTTTTAGACATGTGGTTTTCCTTTGATGGGGCTTTCTTTGTGGCTTCCATTTCACTTCCGCAGATTTACTACCCCCGTTACTGAAAGGTCGGTCAGCTTGAAGAATCATTTTTCCTTGTCTAAGTATATATTTTTTTACCTAGAACCCTGGCCTTGCTTGGCCGTCCAGGAGTCCTGGAAGTTGAGGACAGGAGTGGGTCATAATGGCATACCTTCTAGACAAAGCTGTTCCATTGTTTGATCCACAGTTTGGATGTTGAGGATATATCACCAAGATTGACTGACTTTTGAGCAAACATTGACACTGATGTATCCATTCCTCATGAGCGCAAAACCACCTACCAGTTGGTATCAGCTGTTTGGGTCTTTGAAGCCTCAATAGACCTCTTCAGTCACCT
This sequence comes from Arnoldichthys spilopterus, assembly GCA_037974385.1. Lineage (NCBI taxonomy): Eukaryota > Metazoa > Chordata > Actinopteri > Characiformes > Lepidarchidae > Arnoldichthys > Arnoldichthys spilopterus. Next base: position 7,213,271 of record JBBPDA010000019.1, read on the forward strand.
GTATTGGTTATGCTAAACAGTGTAATGTTTTTGGGGTTAGTATTACATACACACACAAGGACCAATTTTACTGTGTGTGTGTATGT
>JBBPDA010000019.1:7213456-7253829 GCA_037974385.1 Arnoldichthys spilopterus
TATATAAAAATAAAGTAAGTATGGGTGACCAGCTCATTTGTACGTACTTCGGTTTGTATGGAGGTAGTCCTTTCTCTATTTCTGGGATACTTTACTAGTCTGGGATCAAATGCATAAAGTACTTTCTATATAGGTCAGCAAACATTTCTGTTGGAATTTGTGCAGTTGTACAGTAGTGTTGTGCTTTAAGGCCATAAACCAGCCAAGTGTAGTGAAGCAATGGCCAGTGCTGTCCCTATCAGACCAGGGCAGTAATCTGGCAGCACAGAGGTGGCTTGTGCCCTCCATCTTTAGCTTCACAAAATAGCAATGTGCTGTAGTGAAGTGATTTCTCTGGTACCCTGTCTCTTCAGTCTAGGCGTATTCTGGTTTGTTTCATCAACAAAGTAGAAGAATACTTTGGTGAATTGGCAACTATATGTGGATGCGTTGAATCCCATATGACATTAAGACAAGGACTTTTACAATGTGTACTGGAGGTGGACAATGTAACTAAAAGCATTATTTCTTCGCTATTATTTGATGTCAAGTACATGTACTGCGTTAAGTAACTAGTATTCTGCACCATGTAGAAAATAAAGCTAGTTTGGTATATAAATAAAATTTGTTTTATAATTAACTTATTACCTTTCAGTGACGCATGTAAGTGTAAATAAAATGTACATTTTGAGTACATTTTGTTATTCCTCTATCTTCACCCTCCAAATTCAGGACTGAAAACGGTTAACTAACATGCTTGTTATGCTGTTTTTTGCTGTTGTAAGTGAATGGCTAGAGCCCCTCCCCCTTCTTATCTAGCAAGTAAAATGCATATCCCCACCTATTGTACTGAAGTAGCAGTTCACATTTTCCTGCTCATCTTGAATTGATGGAAAGCACAGCATACTTTTATTAAAAAATTTAACAAAAATAGACAAAAAATACAAATTTTTTACATAATACTACTTTCTTGTTCAATGATTGTCATCCAGCTCTGAATGCTCACATTTCTTTTATTATATGTGTACTTCATAGGGCTGGATCTTTCAGGCCTAGTTTCCACTCATATCTACCACATGTCCTCCACCAAAAGCAGTTCTGTTTTTTTGACTGACTGGCAAGAGGTGTTATCTTTGTCACTTGGCCATGCCTTCTTTAAACCACTCTTTGCTGTGAGAAATTCTCACCAAAAGGTTGCTTATTTAGCCCACGTGTTGAGTGTTGATAAAAGGACATGACCTCTTCATCCACAGCCCTGCAGGGCTTTTGTCACTTGTGTGATAGTTTTTTCAGTGCATCATTTCTTAAATGAACCATTCAGGAATTTAGGGGGACTGATTTCTGTCAGGATGTTGCATGTGACAAGATTTGCACATATTAGCTTTTCACTTCTTTAAAGGTCTTTTTTCCAATATAGTATCCACTCAGGCAGCCCCAAAGGGTTGTTTTTGAAATATGTGTGGCGGTTGCCTGGTCACCTACTTGTACATTTCACTTGACTCTGCTGGGTAATTGTGGTCTTGTGTGTGCCAAGTTTCTGGCCTGCTGCTGTGGCCCATCCAACTGTGGGTGGGTGTGTGCTTCCTTTTAATTTTGTTTGGTATTTGGTTATCCTCCATGTACAACACTGCCCTTCAGAGCACACTAAAATATACAGAAATCTAAAAGTAAAACAAAAAAAATGAAAAAGAAAATGCTGGTCAGCACTGATTTTGAAAATAATTTTCTGTGCATTTTCAGGCTGATGGGTGAGTATGCTGTGCCCTTCCAAGGAAGTCAGGCTGTTATCATGAACAAAGGGCAAATGACACTAAGCGCAGTCATAAAATGTGCATGGTGTGTGCTTAGTTATCTCTGCATCCCTTCAGCATTGGGGGATGTGATTGTCCCCTCTCAGATGTGTTTAATCAGTCTGATGGTTAAACACTACTTTATTCTTTTTTTAATATTTGACCTTGTTAATAGTCTTATGTATTGGTCCATTCAGTAAGTGTAAGATGACTTTATGTTTAGCTGCATGTAGTACTGGATGTTTATACTGAGGAGTAGTGTAGTTGGCGACAATGCAATTGATAAAAAATATCAGGGTCTCACGGAGACCTCTTATGTTGGTATAAAACAAAAATACTATCAGGGATGATTTTAGTCATTTTTGTATCCATCTTAATTTGGAAGAGTTTAATTTCTCTTAGGTGCCTATTTCTCTTAAGTGGCCTTTTCTAAATTTTTGCTATATTCTCTATAGTGTTACAGTTTGTTCTGTCTGTTACACTACTCTTGCTTTCTCCAATGGTTGTCTTCCAAAAACTTGCCAGCACACCATCTAAGTGCCTGGATTAATGTGCTTGTCTTGGAGTAAAAAAGGCCTTGAGCTTGATTAATAGCAAACAGTTATGTTTAAATGGCAAAACTGGACAGAAAATTCACAACTAGATGTCTATTAGAAGGTGGACTGAAAATAGCAAAAATGTTAAGGTTACAGACTGAATCCTGTTGGAATTTATGGTGAAAGAAGTAGGGGTTCATGCTATGCTGAGTAGTGTTAAACATCGGTGTACAAGCCCAAGATTGACTATTAAAAATAAATAGATAAATAAACACACATGCATATTAAAGTCCATTTTATTCGACCTGTTATCCCTTTAAAAACATGAGTTTGCTTACTAAGCTAACCTACAGATCTCCAGTGCTTAAAATGCAGATGCATTTTGTGTGTTACAGGTACATCAGTGACCAAAGAGCAGTGGAACCAGGTAGATCTCCAAAGCACAGGGATGGACTCTGGCGTCATTGAAGGTGGACTCAATGTCACTCTCACCATCAGGCTCCTCATGCATGGTAAAGAGGTTGGGAGCATTATTGGGAAGGTCAGTTTTGTTTTCTCCTTGAAACTATGAACACTGTAGTATGTGTAACTTTATTATTATTATAATTATGATTATTTTCTTAATGCCATGCAATGGATTTATGAAATATTTCAGCTTCATCGCTGCATATTCATGTTTTGCTGGCGTTTATGACCAGGTTCGTATTTAACATATGTTTTCTCCTTGCAGAAAGGTGAATCCGTGAAGAAGATGCGAGAGGAGGTAAGCCTGGTGTTAAAATCCTTGCTATTTACACTCTGGTGGTCTTATATCCTTCATAAATTTTCAGTTGTTAGTTACATCTGCATAGAAAAGTATTATTATAGCACTGACCTAGATATTTTCTTGGTTCTGTTCTCTTGCTTTCGCTTTTCTTCCTGCACAGAGTGGTGCTCGCATCAACATTTCTGAAGGGAACTGCCCAGAGAGAATCATCACTTTGGCAGGCCCCACGACTGCCATCTTTAAAGCCTTCTCCATGATCATTGACAAACTCGAAGAGGTAGACACTTTGTACAAGTTTTAAGTAGGTTATGGCATCATGATTTTGTTAATATTCAGAATTAAACTTTCTATTTTTCAGGACATCAGCAGCTCCATGTCCAACAGTACAGCCACCTCTAAGCCACCTGTCACACTGCGCATTGTTGTGCCTGCCAGCCAGTGTGGCTCTCTCATTGGCAAAGGTGGCTGCAAGATCAAAGAGATCAGGGAGGTAAGTGAATTGTTTCTTTTGCCAGCAGTGCAGCTGCTTTCTTGGCACAATGAATGTGTTTTGGTAAGTAGTTGCATCTAAAAAAATCTTTTAAATGAGCTTTTCTGTTGATACTGCTCCAGATTTGACAAATCCCTGTTTCTCTCTAGTCAACAGGAGCTCAGGTACAGGTGGCAGGAGACATGCTGCCTAACTCCACCGAAAGAGCCATTACCATTGCTGGGACGCCACTGTCCATCATTGAGTGTGTCAAACAGATCTGTGTGGTCATGCTGGAGGTAAACTAGCATTCTTACTACAGTTGCTTAATTCAAAAGTGTGTTGATGTTCAATAAATCACAATTGAAATTATTGCACAGCAACACCGTTTGGTGTGAGTTCTGGCTGTGGACGAGGCTTCTGTTGCTGCTCTGTAGTGGTTCTCCTCTCAGTCTGTTGCCCCTCAGTCTCTGTGTAGCATACCCTTGCATCTACAGTATTCCTAACTGACTCTGTATCTGCGAATCTACAATCACGATGTTTATAGCGCCATACAGCGCACAAGCAGCCAGGCATCAGCTGACTAATTCCCCCTGTTGGACATGCTTTAGTTAGTGTAGTGCAGTAATAAAAATATTTATGATTAGTTACACAGTGTGAGTTTCTATGTTCAGGTTGTGATTGAGAATGAGTACTCATTCAAAGTACAAAGTGGTGGTAATGGTCCAGCCTTCACTTCATAAACATACAATTCCATGTGTGTATCTTGTACACATGTACATTTGTGAGATCCTGCTAGCGGGGTTTTGCTGATGCGTTAGTTCTGATGACTCCATTTTAAAAAAAAAACTGCAAACATACCATTGCCCCTTCATTGAGGGTATAATTTGTATTTATTTTTTGTCCAGTAACTAATCATTTAACTAATCCTACTGCAGTCACAGTGTCTTTGGATCTCTGCATTTTTGTCCTGTTTTGTTTCTCCTTTCATCCAGTCTCCCCCCAAAGGTGTCACCATCCCGTATCGACCTAAACCCTCAGGTTCGCCTGTTATCTTCGCCGGAGGACAGGTGAGGTATTTGTGGTTGTTGAAAATGCATGTTTATTATAGTTTAATGTTCTATGTTGCCTGTGAAAACTCCTTGTATATTTGATCTTGGTGCTGACTACCTTCTAATATCCTTTCAGGCATATGCGGTGCAGGGACAGCATGCCATTCCCCAACCTGATGTAAGCCATTACATCGTCTCTGTTCTATTTTTGATATTTTAATAATGTAAGCATTGTGTATTGAATAATTATTCCTTTGCCTATCACAGCTCACTAAACTTCACCAATTGGCGATGCAGCAAAGTCCATTTCCTTTGGCCCCGAGTAGTCAAGGCTTCACTGGTGAGTGTACTCACGCCAACACTAATCTGTTGCTTACTCACTGTTGACACTGTGTTAATTCAGTGGGGTTTTTTTTTCCATCTACAGCTGGGATTGATGCCACCGCACAGACAGGCTCTCATGAACTGACCATTCCAAATGACGTGAGTTGCTATGTGAAATTGTGTTAAATGCAGCAGATTGTCTTGATTGTCTTCAAAAGGTGCATCGCGTGCTTTTAAGAGTCAAACAAGACTGTCTTGTAGTACTGCAGCTTTTCTATATTCTATTAAATGTTTTTTCTCAGTGTTAATAAGCTCAGGATGTTTTACTTTAATAACTTGAAGGGATGGTTAATTTATCATTTTTGCTGGTTTTCTTAAATGCCATTTAGTTTGCTTTTTTAGTAAAGACTTTTTTTAATTAGCATTTTAACACTGAAATGAGTACACGAGTAGTCCGTAAACTATAGTGTCATCTTGAATTGGTCATTTTTCAGAAGAGGTATTTGCTTCACTTTGGAACTTTCTGTAACCGTGTGCATTTGATTGTTGAAAAATCACAACCTGTGCTTAAATCTCTTCTTGTCTAGTTGATCGGCTGCATCATTGGCCGTCAAGGTGCCAAGATAAATGAGATCCGTCAGATGTCCGGAGCACAGATCAAGATAGCCAACCCTGTTGAGGGCTCCAACGACCGCCAAGTTACCATCACTGGCTCCCCTGCAAGCATCAGCCTTGCTGAATACCTCATTAATGCTAGGTAATGTGCATGTACACAAATACACACAATGTTGGTGTCACCGATTTGAGAATTTGCCAGTGAGCTTCAAGTAAAACGGCTCCACCAAGTGAATGTACTGCTAATTGGGCAAAAAATCCTTAATATGTACACTTTGTTTACTTAAGCTGTCAAGTTATGTTGTGGTCCCAAAAAGTATTTACGCAACCATTTAACCGTTGCTTAAACTCTATTAAATATATATGAATTATATTAGGAAGTTCATTAGGATGTTTAATCAAATGTTTCACAAAAACGTATGGTATTTGTTCATAAACGTCAAACACGCACTTAATTCCCATTAAATAAAATCTGGGGCTTTAAAAAAAAATTGTCCATGGTTCATTCACACTCTGGTCTATTCCTGTATGACCATCTGGGGGACCATGTAAACCCCCCACCTCCAACACACACACACACACACACAATGTAGTTAAGCTGGTGTTCACTGACGAATGCAAACCCATGACTATTGATAATGACACTAGCTGCCTTGTGGAAAAATAAAATTAGAATGGTCTGTTTAAAATGTCACTTGGTTTCATCTTTTGCTTCCTACATAAATGTCAGGAATGCTTTTTGGGGCCACTGTAAGTAAAGCTGTTTTACCTAATTTTTAATCTGTAATTCCGAGCGGATGTCTTCTTTTCGGTAGTTTGTTCAAACCAAAATGTCACTTTCTTTTGCAGACTCTCTTCTGAGGCAACAGGACTGGCTGCAAACTGATCTTCTCATATGCCGCATCTCCATTAGCCAGTTACTCCCCCCACCCCCAACTTCACAAAAACACAGACGTGCACACACACAAACACACACTTTCTGTGCAAAAGCAAAAAAAAAAAAAAGCAACCAAGTATTCTCAACCTAGCTTTTGTCCTCACCCACCCAAGTTGTGCTTCATAAATATATGCTTCATGAATATACTTTTCTGGAAGTAAATATGCATAGGTATTTTATTTATTTATTTCATGGACATGTTTTTAAACTCCCTTTGCTTATAGTTTTTAACATTTTTTTGGTTTTCAATGTATATCCTGTTGTACATGTTAAGATTTGAAAGTAATGGGGGAAAATCTGAAAAGACAAATACCAATTTTTTTTGTCAGATTTTTCTTACAAAACATATGGAAAAAAATGCAAAAAAAAAAAACACAGTAACTGATAAATCCACAGCTTCTCCCTGTATCATACAAAATTGTCTATTTATTTTAATTTATATCTAGGTAATATTTTGGGTTAGGATGAATTTGAGCAGACGCGCTCGTCGTCTGTTACCCGATTCTGTTTTGTTCACCATTTACCCACCCACCCCCACCCCCTTTACCTCCATCTTTTGTTCTCCATCACCAGTTGTGGGGTGTTTCAGTGGATTTAAGACTGCAGTGGTTTTGTTTCTTTTTTGTCAGTCAAATATTGTCATTCCTGTATGTTTTCTATTAATTTTTCCCAGAAGGTGAAGGCCATTTTGATAAAAAGGGATGGGCAAGAGTGTCTTGGACGTTTCTGATAAATTGATAAATATTACTGATATAATAATGAGTTGAAAATATTTCTTTTAAACAGAGAGAATATTTTTTTTAACCTATTGGGGTGGGGAGCCTGCAAAGGATTCCAAACTGACTCATTGTTTATATGGTGCGACTGATTAATCAACTAGAAGGATCATTCTAGAAGTAACACTAGTTTCCTCTTTTTCTCTATTTGCTTGGTTAAAATTTTTATTTTGTAAAAGAGAACCTAAAACCTTTTTTGTGCACGTTTTCAGAATATTGTAGATTTGAAGTGCAACAGGAATGAAGAAATATAAATGCAAATTAAAATGATGTGAAATGCTGAAACAACAACGTGATATTAATGTGGTTTTTGCTTTTCTCAGTTTCGTCATGAATACGTCAAAACCACCACAGACCTCAGTGAATGAGTACCCTGGATTGTGGGGTTTTGATGATTGACTGCACGTCAGTCACATTGATGGCTATTTGGTTGTCTTATCAATACATTTGATACAGTGATTTTCACAATGAAACTATGAGGGAAAGTGATCCCTAATGCACCTGGTGAATATTTTTATACTTAAACCAAAATCAGAATGCTTTAGATAATTTAACTGCCATTATATTATAAATCTATCATGAGTCTACATCTGAAAAAACAGCAAAAAAGACAACCTAAAGTGTCCCTTACATACGCTGGTACAGAAAAACGGGATATTTCTGGACAGTTTCCACTCCAGGGTGTGTTTACCCAGACGGGTAGTTGAAAAATCAGACTTGGTTATTAAATGAAACATTGGTCTGATTAACCAGTTTTCAGTTTTAATTTTATGTAACTATAAAAAACCTTTAAAACTACAGCAGCAGCTAAGGAATCTATGTAAAATTAAATGAATGCATGTATTCTAGCAGAGTTTCTTGGCTCTGCATGGCAGAAAAGTGTTATTCATTGAGAGCACTGACAACATGCAGTTTATGGGAATGTCATTCAACTGGAATAGATGTCTGGATTTTCTATTGATCTTCCACAGTGTTTTCTGATTCGACAGCATTGTTCCTAGCATGGACACTGTTTCGCCTTTATTAAAATTTCTGTCTTTTGGAAACTACAGTTTGATGTGAGTGGGGAAAAAACATATATGTAGGCAGGACCAAAATTCCCATTATTGCCAGAAGAAATGGAACTTAAGAATTTTCTTAAACTGTCCACGGACTCACAACTTGCACTTCAGTTGTTTCTGGTACAGAGAAGCTTCCAGCCCTTTGTCAGGGGCATTTTAATGACAAAAGTTCATGTCTGTCCTCCCCTTGATTGCCCTAATGGCTGCCCTGCTGATCTTGGATTCAGTTGGAGATACTTGTAGATGAATGTTGGATTTTTAATGCAATAATTTCAAAACCTAATTTATAGTTTTTGCAATTATCCCAGATGTAGATGGTCTGCCAAAAATGTTCAATGCTCCCACAACTCAAAATAGATGGAGAGAAGTTTACAGCTGGAGCAATGTGACTAATGTGGCTAACAAACACTAAAGATCAGTAAATTCCATAAATACAGCACCAAAACTAGTTCCTCATGAAGGTGCTCCAGAAATGATGTGGCTTATTATACAGTACAATTATTGGGAGCTACAAAAATTTCAGTATATAGCTAAACACTGCCTTTTTAAGCAACAGTGTCTGTTCAGAAACTGCCTGAAGTATAGAAGTGCTGATCTAAAATCAAAATTGTGTGATATTGGCTGTAATGCAGAGGAATCTGGTCAAGGGTCAGTGGGCAGTAGTAGCCTAGTGGTGTGATCGTTGGTCACAGGTATGAGTCCCACCCCAGGTACCACTGAGGTACTTTTGAGCAAGGTCACATTTTGTTATGGTGCACGAATAGTCTCACTTCTGGTGGTGTCTAAAATGGCTGCTAGAAGTTGAAGTCTGCAAAGTTTTGCTTATTTTATAGCTCACAGTCACACTGCATCCTAAAACCCATCAAGTTTATGCCTAGAAGCTGAATATGTTGGATTCCAGTGGACACAAGAGCCATAGCACCACCAGAAGGTTGTAAGAAAAGGTGAATTGGTTGATGGGCTTGATTTGTATTAACTAAGTACAGTAAATAGATGTACATGGCCAATCTGTGTTAAATGTGCTCACATATTTCAAATCCCAGACTGGTACAGGTACCTGTGGCAAGAAACCCTCCCCAAGTACTGATCCCCAGGTGGTGCCTGCTGCTTCTACATAGCAGAGGTCACATTTTTTTGTGGTGCACTGTGTGCTGTGGTATGTTCACAATGACAATAATCTTTCACTTTATTAATATCAGTCTGTTATATTGTTTAGTGAACTGTTTGTGGCTAAGAAAGAAGCATATAAGGGTCATTCTATAACCTGGGGGTATGGTCCATGTCCACTGATGTTAATGATTCTTATTTTATAATTGTTTTCTCAGAAATGTCATATTTTATGCATTAAATGACCATGTAATAACATACAAGCAGCACATGTATTCTTTGATCCATTAATGTTCAAATTTGTCACGCAATTTTTACATTTACAGTTTTTGTTACATCTAAAATCAACTGTTTTGGTTTATATATAGGCCTATAGGTCAGTAACATTAAAAAAAAAACATTTCAGATGATTAAACACTAAGGAAAACAATTTTACATGTAATTCTCATTTAAATATTTGCAATCTGCTAATTTATGAATGTCCACAACACACCTGTCAACTAATTTAATAAAGAAACTTTCCCCTGCTACTCAAAAATGGTTTGCCCCAATACCATGCGGCCACTGCTTTGTGAGGTCATTTTGAACACATCATGGTCAGTGTCTGCTCTTTTTTTTCATATATTTTATCTAAAGTAGCCAGTGAGTATATTAATTAACTGTCAACTATGTTACACACATTATCATGGTTTTAGATTTTTAAATAATTTCAAATAGTAGTAGCAGTAGGGAGGCATGGCACAGGCTTGAAATGCTTAAAGTAGGCTGTGTTTTTTAACTATTATTTATACAGTTTATACAGTTTTCACAGTCATGTATTTGACAGAACTTGATGCTTTGAGATACTCATGAAAAAGTAAGAAAATGTGTCTCATTGTTTTTAATGTGAGAATGTGACTTCTTTCAGTGGGCAGTGGTGGCCTACTGGTTAGGATGCTGTCTTTGAGACCTGAAGGCTGCAGGTTCAAGTCCTGCCCCAAGCACTACTGAGGTACCCTTGAACAAGGTACCATCCCGCTACCTACTCCCTGGGCACTGTTGATAGCTGCCTGATGCTGCACGTGTGATGGGTTAAATGCAGAGGTTGCATTTTGTTGCAGTGCTTGAGTGTGTTCACAATGACAAATTGTCACTTTTACCTCACTTGTATTTTATAGAGTCTGTTTACTGTTTTTTCATCGCATTCTACGTGTATAAATGAGAAGTTTTAATTGATTAATTAGCAGCAGCAGTTCCTTGTGTACAGGTGCCATGATGACTTTAGATCAGTTCTTTGGCAGACAAGGCTGTTCATATGGGCTCCTTAGCAAGGAGTGAGTGTGTTAAAAGCTGCAAAAACTTGGAGTGCATTCATCAGGGAGTGCATGTGTATACATATGTTAACATATATACATAAAAGTAAAAAAATTATTTTACATTCTCCTTCTGACCAGTTTGCTGTGTACCATGTTCTAGAGGCACAAGTTACCTATACCTTTGTAAGGTTTCATCTATATCTTATTAATATATGTATAATTGCATATACATTCAATTGTTTTTCCCTCTGCACTTTCCCCTGATCAGGAGTTAGTGGTGCCTTATTTTGCTGGAGAACTTCACTCTCTGAAGGTACGTTTTTCCCTCTCTCTGACTGGTTCATCTGTCCTCCTCTCATGCTCTGTATTTTATTCAGCATGTGGATAACGTATATGTTTTTAAAGAACAAAAAACTTAACTGCAACAACAATGAAGACAGATGTGGACGAGACTCTGAGCATTGATTTTAAAATATCTGTCATGTTTTAAGCACAAATATAACCATGAGAGAAACTAATGTTTTGTGCCCCACGGGTGCTGCACATGTCGGCTGCCCACTGCTCCTACACGGATGGGTCAAAACCAGATGCGGCATTTTGTTGTGGTGGACTGTGAGCTGTGTTGTGGTGTGTTCACAATGACAAATAATCACCCGCTTTTACTTTCTTTGATTCTTGACCAAACTGGTTGGAGGTATAAAGAAAGCTATAAAGAGGGGATGTGTTTGAGCTTTCCTGGAAAGGTTGATTCCCCAGACACGGGCCAAAGAGCCACTTCCTGTTTATTTTTCAATATAGGGAAAACTTGGAATTTTCTCTTGTAACAGAATGTGGGGACAGAATGCAGTTAAGAATGTACTGCATGTATAATGACACTGCTTCATTTCAGTGGTTTTGACAGAAAAAAACTTTTAGTTTTCAAAAGTTCAAATTTTGATTGTACATGGGTTCCATCCATCCATTTTCTAAACCGCTTCTTCCATTTCCAGGTTGCGGGGGAAGCTGGAGCCAATCCCAGCTGACTGCTGGCCATAGTAAGTGCACACGCAGGACAGGAGGCCAACCCATCGCAGGGCAACACATAGACAGACAACCATTCACACACATTCACACCCATGGGCAATTTAGAGCACCCAATCGACATACTGCAGCCTTTGGACTTTGGACTGTGGGAGGAAACCGGAGCACCCGGAGGAAACCCATGCAAACACGGGAAGAGCTTGCAAACTCAGACAGAAAGGCACCTGTGGCCGATCCGGGAATTGACATAGGACCTTCTCGCTGTGAAGCGATAGCGCTAACCACTGCACCACTGAATATTGGTATTAATTCAGATGTTATTTAATTTTAAAAACTTTTAAAAGCCTTAAAAAGCCAGATTTTGAATTTTGTAGATTTTTGTTTGACCAAAATAAATTAAGAATTGATATGCCAATTGTTTTTCTTAGTATAAATTGATAGCAGTAAAAAAATAACAGATGTTTACTTCAATGAACTCCATTTATTGCATAAATGCAGTTTTTCAATGTGACACTGACAGTGTAAATAATTGTTTGGAATTTAAGAGGTTAGTTTTATAGTCTGAAACAAATGTGTGGACCCCTGTCCAACACTGAACACGCCTACAATGGACATACTATGAGCGTCAAAACCGGCTCATGGAACAGTGGATAAAAGTGTCCTGGTCTGATGAATTACGTTTCCTTTTACATCATGTGGGTGGTGTGTGTCATGCTAATCTGGGAAAAAAGATGGTATCAGAATGCACTATGGGAAGAAGGCAAACAGGAGGTGGCAGTGTGATGCTCTGGGCAACATGCTGCTGGGACACCTTGGATCCTGGCATTCATGTGAATGTTTCTTTGACCCATACCACCTACCTAACATTGCTGCAGAACAAGTACACCTCTTCATGGCTACATTATTCTGCAATGGCAGAGGCATCTTTCAAGAAAGAAGAAAGAGTTCAAGGTGTCGATTTCAATTATTGGTGGTGCTAGAAAAACTAGTCAGATCCATGGAGGCCCTACATCACAACTTACTGGACTTAAAGGATCTGCTGTTAACGTCTTAGTAAAATATACCAATGTTTTGCCGGCACAAGGGGCCTTGTAATGTTTAACATGTAACATGTCAGACTTCAAATTTTCCTTGTGAAAACTGAATTGTCATATTATTAAATTCTTACTAATAATAACTGATTGTTCCATTCAGATGGTGTGAGAAACTGAAAACCTTCAAGCCAAAGTATACTTTCAATTGGTTAACAGAAAGTATAAAAGTATCAAGATTATAGTTTTATGTCAATATCACAATTTAACTAGCACTAACAGCATTTACACTTGTTCAAATTGAATATCTGATTTCAAAACCTGTGAATTCATAGCTAAATTAAACCAAAAGCTTAGTAAAATACAGGTTTTCCTTGAAGCTATGCGTTCTTAGTAAAACAAGGAACACAGCAGTGCCAAAAGTGTAGTGTCATTCCATTAACACAGTCAGAAAACAAAAGTAGGTGAGGTCTAGTACAGATTTTATTTTTGATCATCATTATAATTTATTTAAATATATTTGTATATTAGATACATTTATACAGAGTCTATCAGAGGACGAAATAAAGCAAAAAGCAAAAAAGCAAAAGATAAAAACACTTATTTTGCACCCAGAATCACTGTTACTTTGTGTGCATACTGTTGCAGTTCTAGAATAACCTAAAGCACACATTGCTCTGAATAGCTGATCCTTCGATTTTACAAATGCCATCACTCTGAAATTAGAGGACAATAATCTGTATTAGTGATGAAAGCAGAATCCTTGCACATGAGAACATGGTGAGTAATAACTGTCTCCCAGTCGCATCCTTAACATTTATCTTGTGCTTGAAAAAAAAAAATACATCAGCTTCCAGAGAAATGAAACAGAATGTCCTCTGACAGACTCTGTTCAGTGATGCAAAGCAGCACTAAAAAATAAAACATAACATAAATAAAAAAGTATAGTAATACAAAGATGTCATGCTGTTCCCTACCACTAAAGGACAGCTTTACCAGAGTTTCGTTTTCTGCAGAGGTTGTTCATCTTCTAATTTAGGACCAGCTTCCTTTAACCTAATCCAAGCAAAACTAGTAGCACAGGCTACATTTAGACAGGCAGGGAAATAAGTTTTTTTTTATCTTTTTGTGAGTATTCCATATTTTCCTTTGAGTCACAAAGACAAGAAAATCACATGGCTTTAAATTAATGACCGAATAAAGAAAACGCCATTTGAGTGTAACACCCTGCTATCTAGTGAGCCTAAGGGGAAGGTAGGCAGCCTTATTCCAGGGTCTGAATGGCAGTGCTCCATTTATTTCATCCCAAATTAAATTCTAATCCTCTTTTTAAAGGACCCATATCCAACATTTGTCTTGTACTTTATTTTTCTTTCTGTGGCCTGCATTTGGGTTTTATGTACAAAAATTCAAATTTTAATGACCATTACCAACAATTTGTCACTTAGAATAAAACAGGACATTTTTGTTATTATACCTTTAAGACTGATATATGTAAATGAACTGTGTACCGTTCCTCGAAAAGCAGTCTAGAAACACTGCTTATAACTTCAGTGTGTAAGGATTGCTGTTGGCTGAACAGATGGACATATAGAAAAACACAGAAGTTTGTGACATCACAAAAAAAACCCCATATAAGCTGTTTATTGCAGCTTAGTTTCCACACATGAACTGCATGGACTGGGGAGTGATCTGTATGTTTAGAAGCTTTAAATGCCACCTTTAACTCTAAAAATATTTTCTCCATGATATGGGTCCTTTAAAACCTACATGAGAGGACAACATTGTTCTACATTATATATATATATATTGCTGTGCTGCATTTACATATATTTGAAAAAGGTATTGAACAATGGCCTAGAGGGATGTTCAGGGTTATGTTTTAGTCCTTTGCATCTTTGTTTGGTGATACTGATGCATAATAACTGTTGTGCCTACTTCAGGGAAATTAGTGGCATGGGTAAAAGTTTGAAATCAGGGTCAGAACGGTATACAGGGTCAAAAGATGTTGACAATGGCCCAATTCTGGTTTGTTCTAACTGACTTTTCACATACTTTTCCTGAACAGAGTAAGAAGCATTCTGCTTCATGTGATTGCACCAATAGCACAACCTTACAATTGAGCTAAAGAATCTAAGAATCATTCACTGTACAGTTAGTGAGCAGTTATTACAAGTGCTCAACTTTGGCTGTTAATTTTTAGTTGTACAAAATGCTGGAATGTTATGAAATGGGATATTCCCATAATGCCATCTATGTCATTATTCTACCATATACACTGGCCTAGCTGTCAAGGAGATGTAAGACTAGTCTTGGACTAAGTTACCCAGTAAAAGTATTTTTGTAATAAATTTAAGACTAACCAGTGGCCAAAAGTGGCATTATAGTGAATTCATAATAAATCTGCATTTACATCCCTAATGCTGCTTAAATAATTCTGTTACACATGTACATTGGTCCATGTGTGTCTTTTTTAAAAGATGATTACTGTGGAAAGACAAACTCATAGGATGACACATATAGACAGACTTCTTAAGATTCTGCACCATTACCTTTACAAGCAACCATTAGACTTAATAACATAGCAGTGTTATTGAGGATCATCTTTTTGAGAGGTCACATTTCAAAAGCAAAGTAGTAAGAACGATTTAAAGTCCAATTCCATTAATTTTTCAAATTGTTTGCATGAGTAAAGGATTAAGAACTTTCAGCAGTGGTGATAGGAACCAGATGCCTGAATGCCTCTTAAAGGCTTTCCTTCAGAACGTCATTACATGTGATGGCTATGAATACACTGCCTGATGCTTGAGATGTTGCTTTTACAATAGTTTTAAGAAAATATTTTCGTACTTAAATATTTTTATTAAGTACATTTTATCAGTAGTTTAATTGAGTAATCAATTAAAATCAATTTATATGCATGAACTCTTTTTCTCAAATTAAATTACTCAAATTATTTGCACAAAAGTGATTTGAAAGCTGATATTGCCCGATTGTGCAGCATGTTTAGTGTGAACATGGCTTTATAATAGATTCTTAGTTTATGATAAAACTGCATTGATCACCGAGCTGATTCCTCAAAAATGTACATTTTATTTAATATTTTAATCAAGTAATTAATAATAACTGTAACTGTGACAATCCAAAGTTTGTTTACCAAGTCATTGTATTGCAAAACATTTTGCAAAGATGACTTTTTTTGATTTATCACAATTGTACTTTTATCAACATTACAAATCTCAGAACACACATTTAGCTTCACTGATCATTTAGGATAGTTAATAAAATGGCAACCCTTGGTTCCTATCATCACCGTTTTTAAGAAATCTGAGTATGCATGTTTTTCTTAGTCAGTCTTTTCTATCAAACCACTCAATGACTTAATGACTAAATTATCTGTAACTGTTACAAAATTGGTGTAATTCTGCTTAATTCTGAAAGACGATTAGTGGTCATTGAACTCTAAATGTACTTGAGAGTAGAAGTTAATTGTGCATATAGAGAATATATAGCACATCAGTCAACATATATCCCTGTGTGGGTAAAATAAATCCAATTTTATCTTGTTAATTGCTGTAAGCATCAGAGAAATACATCCCCTTAAGCTCTGAAAATTTGATGATCCAGCATATTCCCTTAAATCAAACTGAAGCCATTTTACATCTAATTTACATCATCATTTTTTTTTTGTGGAAAAAATGGACCTGGGAGCCACCATGTTTGCACTGCTCATTATTGTTTTTGAACAATCCATGTCAGTGACAACTAACCAACCTCTTCCTGGAGATCTCCTGCACTTTAAAGGTCCAGCCCTGCACTGATTCTTCATGAAATGCTAATAAACTGACTTAGATGTGATTTGATGGGACTTGGCTAGGGCCTAAACTCTGCAGGACCGTCAATCGTATTCCAGTTTCATTGTAAAGCATGCCATGACAATCTCCTTGTAATGTTTTGACTCGAAACATGTTCAAACATCACTTTCAAAAAGCTGCACATGTTCTGGCCTTTTATGACCTCAATCCCTCCCTCCTAATCAACACCCATTTTCCACTGAGGACAACAATTCAACAATTCCAGTGTCATGAGAAGGTGATAAGTTAGTGGACATAAAGATCCTATAGTAAAGTGCCTACAAGCAACACAACATTATCACACACATTCAAGGTAAAAAAAAGTGCAAACATTTGTTCTTTTTTTAGATTTATAAAAACAATGAATCCAAAATTAAAATGCATACAAACATACTTCATGCATTTTGTTCTTTACACCTCTTAAACGCAAAACTTTCAAGTTAAAATTCTCATACATCAAAAAATTACTTTTGTTTTTTGTTTTCATTTTGTTTTGCTATGTTTTTTTTTTACAGAAAGTACAGAAAATAAAAGTGTTGCTTTCAGAATATTTGTAATGTACATATTGCATGTCCCTATTAAAGAAAAAAGATCTAAAGATAGTCAGGAGGCAAGAGGAAGATGGAGAATATTAGAATACTAATTCAATGTTGCATCTAAGTTACTTTCTTAAGATTCTAAAAATGACATCGAGGTGAAACGTCAAATTAGTTGCTTTAAATACATCAATCTATACATGCTTGCATTCTTGCATTCCATTTTCCCAACAGGTTTTCAGCACTCTGAATAGTTGGGTAGATTTCAGCACCTTTTTGATATTGATAAATCCTGATCTGATAATTATATTCAATTTTAAATGAATTTATATTTCTCGTCTAGAGAGTGGTGCCCATCTTGAAAAAAAGGGTTTGTGGAAGTGTTAAATCTTTGTATCTTTTCCGTGGCATTTTCCTGGGCCCCATCCTTCGTAGAATGTAATATTAAGTTAAGTCACTGGTTCCCAAACATGGTCATGCACATCTACAATTAGAAGTTTAGTAAAGTCGAAATATTAAGGCAGCCCAAAACACTACCTACCTAAATTTTACAACATATTGGAGGACTCCCTGTCCTGCATATTTAAGTGTTCATTAGCACACCCATTTCAGCTCAAAGGGCTAGTTGATTTGGTGATTAGTTGGTTAATGTGTGTTAAAGTGGGGAAAACACTACAATGTGCAGGGTTTTTTTTTTCCAGGACCAGGATTGGGAACCAGTAACCTTAGCACATTAATTAACACAATTTAAAAACACCACATTTGAAGTCAGATATGCATCATTGCTCAAAAGCAAGTTTAGGCTGTAATCGGTAATCAGTCCTACTCTTTCAATACTCCCACAGTCAGTCTTAAAGGTGGAGAAGATAGGAAAGTTCTACAATCTTTTGTAGGGATGAGAATAATCCAGACAGAGATGTTGTACATCCTATACCTAGATCAGTTATTGAATATGTAATGTTCCCAACTATCTATGCCCTGACCTTAAATACGCCACATGTGCTGCCTTGATGTGATGTCAGAATTGCCAGAACTTCTGTTAATTTTCAAGTTAGAAAAAAACATCATTTACATGCAACCAACTATCTATAAAATTCACTCTAAATTTACATAAGCCTACACCTGGCCCTAACCATAATGTCAACCCAAAACCTAAATGTAACCCTCTACCTGTTCCTAACCTTACCTCTGGTCTAAATTCTAACCCTACCTCTTCATTCAGTTTAAAAATCTGTGTTACTTTATTGGGTTATACTTTACTATCAAAATAAAGTGAACAAAAATTCTGACTTTCACTGCAAACGAAAAAGCCTACCCTAGCAAGTGATATCATATTAAATGCCGTTGATCTTCTCCATCTGTAGGCTGATATTTCTCGTTTTGGGGTTGTTGACGTTTGTTGAAAGAATGAACTACTACCCTTTGAAAAAATATAATTATTTAAGTTTATAGTTTTTACAAAGTTAGGTTTTCATATTGAAAAAATAGCTTGTCATAATAATGAAACATTTCATAAAACATAGGCCACAGTTTGACAACACCACATAACAAATAATGGGGTCTGCATTTTGTTTGATGGGCATGTCTAAGCCACAACAATGGCGGCAACCACAAGCCTGTAAAGATAAATTAGGTTTATAGTGAATCAAAACAGGGGCTTGACAGCGAATAAGCCATCACATAAAAGGCATTGTTCAGCACCTTTTAAAATTCACTAGAGTAAGAGTTTGTGCAGCCCTGTTTTTTTGCAGTGAAAAGACATATGAGTCCATATGAGTAAGTGTAATTATAGATACGCTTTTATTTCTTGAAAGTTAGCCTACAAGTCTTGAGTTTCCTCGAGTCAGTATTAATTGGAGCAGGTTAGTAACAGATAGGGAAACATGCAGCCTTAAACTTGCTTTGAGTAAATGAACAGCCAGATTGGTGAAGAGTTAATATGGGATTCATTTACAAAGAATGGGGCCCTGGTCTTTGGAATTTCAGTAACGTCTTAACCAAGGTGAATTGTTCTTAAAGTGGCTAATAGTTGCTTTTGATACATTGATTCTACATCACCAGTTTGTGTTACAGGCCCAAAGGTAGGGTGGTTTATAGTGTAAGTGTTCGTGTATGTGTCTGTATGTACGTATGTGGTGTAACAGGTGTTTTTCGTGACACTACACAGCAGTGAGTGTGCTGGCATCCTGTAGGTGTTTCAGTGAGTGTATATACAGTATGTACAAATGCACAGAGCAGGGTGAGAACGTCTTCGTGTGTGTATATCTCTATATATGTGTGAGTGTTTCTGTGTGGGTGTGTGTGTTAGTTTTGAGGACCCTGACCCCAGCCTCCTGCACTTGGGGGGCGACTTGGTTCTCCGCTCCCTGACTGGTCAAGCTCGGCGCTGTCACAATCTGAATCCTCACACAATGCACGAGTCTGAGAGAGAAAAACAAACAGGGTTCTGTTTACGGACTGACATATTATCATTTAGTCACTGACACAGATGACGTTCAGTTGAACAATATATTCACGTATAATTTACAGTACAAATTGCTAATAAGCATTTTAAAGGGCTATTAGTCATTTTAAAATGCAAAAAGTGCTTACAGTATACAGACATTTAAACCGATCAGCCATAACATGCGTAGTATTTAGTAGATCCCCCTCATGCTGCTGAAACAGCTCTGACTGTGGTGCACCGTGTGTTCTGACCACCATTCAATTTGTAAACCACCAGTTGTTCTTCCTTGGATCACTTTTGGTAGTACATACCTGGAACACTCCACAAGCCTGCCTGGAGGCAGTGGTGGTGTAATGGAAAGGGAGTTGTCCCTGTGACCTGAAGGTCGCTGGATTTAAATCCCACACTGTTACAAGTAACACTGAGGTACCTGTGGGCAAAGTACCTTCCCCAAACACTGCACCCCAGGCACTGCCTACTGTAAGCTGCCCACTGGTTTTACACGGATGGGTTAAATGCAGAAGTGCAAGTGACGTGAATGTTATGACTGAGAAAGAGAAAGCTGTACATCAATTCTATTCAGAAATGCTGCTGAGTTTTTTTGGGCCCGAGCTCATCTAAGATGGCCCAAAAGACAAGCGTGCTGTGGTTATATGAGTACAGAATTCAGCCTGTTTTGGGAATTTGGACACTGTCACTGTAATGTCATGGTATGGGAGTGCATCAGTGCCCATGGCATGGGTGAGTTGCACATAGGTGAATGTTTTTTTGACGCAGATCCATATATTGACACTTTAGAAAGACATATGCTTCCATCACGGCAATGTTATGGTACTTCAGCAAGATAATGCCAGGCCTCATTTAGCCTAATTCTGTTGTAGTGCGACTTTACAAACACAAAGTGTGTTGGCCTGCCAGCAGTTCAGATCTGTCTCCTATTAAAAACGTCCCGCGTAACAGTGACCACGGACAGCAAAGCAACAGGAATCTTAAGTGCTTTACATAGACCAATCAGCCTTAATATTCTGGCCACAAACCGGTGATGTGAAATACAACTATTATTTAGTTATTTCATTACAGTGGCACCTGACAAGGTGTGGGATATATTTTTGGAAGCAAGTCAGTTGTTGATTTTGAATTATTAGAAGCAGACGAATGAGTGACCATAAGGGTGATGGCTAGGCAAAACAGCAGGTCTTGTGGAGTGTTCCAGGTTTGCAGTAGTTTGGTAGTACCTACCAAAAGTGATCCAAGGAAGGACAACTGGTGAACCAATTGGTGACACAGTGCATCACAGTCAGTGAGGGGGACCTACACAATATAAGGTGAGTGGTTTTAATGTTATGGCTGATCTGTGTATAAGGCTGTGCTTTTCCACAGGGCCTCTGTTCTCCATCTAGGTTGTTGTCATTAGCTATCTGAGCTGTGACCTGATTGGGCAGCTGATTTTTAAAATTTTATAAAGAAGGCCTGATGTCACTCTGTGTTTCTGAAAGCCTTTTGCTGTAACAAAGTCACTGGAGCACTTTTTAAAAGTGGCTGCATATTTATTACCTTTTCCCAAAGGATTATATGCAAAATATGCACTGGAGGTTGAGAGAAAAATGCTCAGTTTGAACACAACCTTAAATAATGATAAATACTGTAGGATGCTAGCATTTTAGCAATTAAGGGTTTGGTGAGATGTGCTCAAGCGCATAGGTTTGCACATAATGTGTACAAAAATGTGCGTCGTATACTGCGAAATCAAAAATTAAAATATGATAAAAACATGTTAAAATGTTTTACACTGCTATGTGTTGAGAAATGAGTGCGTTTGTCTGTACAAAAAAGGATACACTATTTACACATCACAGTTTTGCCCAAAGGTCCCCAGTTTATTCAGTAGCTTTACCATCTGACCAACCCGGAAAGGATTACTGAATATCAGCTCTTTGATTTTACCTCTAAGATGTTTTGTTCCAGGTCAAAGTTTGCTCTTTCCTGTTCTAGGGCAGCAGCCTCTTTCTCAGACAAAGCAGGGTCTGTGATGTCAGCAGGGATTTCAGAACCCTGTGAGATGAGGTCATCACTGCGATCGTCTAGCCGCTCATCCGTATTAGTGCTGACCACGTCTGGTGTACCGCTGTGAGAGTGGTCAGTAGTGTGGCCTTCTTCTCCATCTGAGACCGACAGGTTCTCTGAGCTGAAGGTGGACACTGACTGGCACTTGGTTATACTGGTGGGCCGTCTGTGGATGCAAATTAAGATGGATTACGTACATTAAACAATAAACAATTATTATTTATTATTGCATTTTTACCCTCTCAACCTCAGTTGCCCAATACTGTTGGAAAAAAATTACTTAAAAAAAAAATGCAACCACTTAAAATATATCGACGCTGTATCGTCAGCAATTTTTAACATACTATGCAACAACCTATAAAACAAATAATTTATTACTGTCATAGTAGATATCGAATAATTTATATTAGTTACTGAATAATTATGGCTACTGAACACTTCATATTAATGATTGAATGGTTTATAGTTGTCAACTAATAATTTATATTAGTAATGGAACAATTTATATTAGCTACTGAATCATTTATAATAGTCACTGAATAAATTAAAGTAGTTATGGAAAGAAAATCACAGTAGTTTCAGAATTATTTATATTAGTATATATTAATTTATTTAACAGGAAGAATTTATAAATAGGTTCGTGGGACTGAAATTTTTCTTTCTCTGACAAAGCTACCATTTTGGAGATGGCGTTTTTAAAATCTCAGATTTTAGCAATCAAGCAAATTGTGTGTAATGTAATGTAAAATCTACTTACCTGTTACACGTAGAACATCCCTTACAAAAACATTAACATTACTAAACTTTAACGCTAATGTAAACTAAACGTTATTTAGGTCTTTGAATGAACCACCAACACAAGTCCTCAATTTTTATCTTCAACATTTGCATTTTTCAGACTAATTTAAATGGTTAAAGCTGATTCACTTAAATATTTTCTTATCACAGACTTTACTTGTTATGTTTTGTACATTATAAACATAATTTGTTTTATTTGTGACTGTCATTGTTTATCTGTGATTTGAATTTTCATCTAGAATTCTGTAAACTGTGAACAATGACCCTCACTCACCGTCTCCTTGGTAATTCCACTTCACTATCCACCTCACCCTCTTCTTCCTCTGAAGATACACCACGGCGCTGGGAAAACCAACATATACACAGACATGAACTGCATTACATTTATGTGCACAGATCAACTGCTGAGAGCATGGTACAGGGGTAAAAATGCTCTGATACTTTGTAGAAATTCAACTGCATTGATTTTGGAATATTATAATGAAGCATGGACCTGTTTGTCTATATTTCACTGGTGTCCAGTCACACTCTTTTTTTCCAGTAAAAAATTCTGAATTGTACCAAAAAAATGACATTGAAGCAAATTATAATGAAATCTGAGATTTCACGATGTACTGAATTGTTTCCTAAGCAACTGTAATTGAGTAAAATCAGTGTGATTAAGAGATCAGCTGTTTTCGGACTGGAGGAACTTTTTAATAGTTCTTAGAACCATTGGAAGAAGTTTCCCATTTGTATGTCTGCACTGCAGGAACTGAGAATGATTTTAGCCCTTACAATAATAATCAGGAATTGCAACTGCCATTTTTAAACTGTGTGAAATGTTCTAAAAAACTGGGGAAAACAGATAAATAGACAGACAGCAGTGCAACAGAGGAAATACAATATGGCTTGGATTTGTTTAAGAGCTACAATCAATGTTTCCTCCATGTTTTTGATCTAAAGTCATCATGGCACCTCTACACAAGGAACTGCTGCTATACTAAGGACTATTATTTTTATATTTATTAATTCTATTATTTTTCTTTCTTTTCTCTTGTTTGTTTTTGCTATCCGGTGTCAACCAGAGGAGGGTGGGTTCCCCCTTCTGAGCCTTGGTTACTCTCAAGGTTTCTTCCTACTGCTAGGGAGTTTTTTCTTGTCTCTGTCACCCTTGGCTGGCTCTTTGGGGGCTCGGACCCGGTTTCTGTAAAGCTGCTTTGTGACAACGTCAGTTGTAAAGAGCGCTATATAAATAAACTTAACTTGACTTGACTTGACTTTTCCAAAGTTGTCTCTATACCAGCCATCGGACAATTTACGTCACTTCAGTCTTTTAACAACACCCCTGATGGTGTGTAGGTCTTGGTAGAGCCCCCCATAGGCAGCTCTCAGCAGGTCCCCAGTACTGTTTGGAAATTTGGAAATAAGATGTACCTGTTTGCGTGTGATAGCTGCCCTGTATAGTATAGCTGATGGTGTTAGATGACTTCCACTGGCTCCTCTTGGTAATCTCACTGCCCCTGCTCCTTCCTCTCTTTCCTCACCCCGGCCCACAGCCACGCCCCTCCCACAGGGTGAATCGGGGCTACTCGAGAAAGGCAGCGATGCTGCATCCTCACTAGCAGTATCACTTCGTGGTGGAGTCTCATCCACTCCTGCCCCAGCTTCGGTTGTGCCTCTGGCTCCACCTCCAAGACCTTCACTGAGACTGCCGGTCCCACCGCTCGCTCCGCCTTCAGCACCATGAGTGGAGCAGAGTAGGTCTGGACTTGAGGAAGAGAGTTTTAGTGGGGGGGTATCCAGCTGGCCTCCCCTTGAAGCTGCCACAGCACCTTGGTCGGTAGTGGGAGTTCCACTGGGAGCTGTTGTGGTGGATGTGGGAGTCTCTCTTTCTCTGCTGGAAGCACCAGTCGAGTGTTTGGGTCCTGAGAGGTCACCACTGCTGCCCCGGCCACCCCTACGATGGCGAGTTTTTACCCGCCTGGCACGACTGGGAGAGGTGGAGCTTCGATTAGGGCAAGACGGAACAGTCACCTGTAGCACGCCTGGATCCATTTTGGGTAGAATGACCTCTGACCTTAAGAGGTCAGGCCTGGTTGAAGGGAGACGGAAAGAAAGTTTACAACAAAAAAGCTACTGGATTTTTCAACGGTACTGGATCATTTACAGAAATAACTTTTGAAGGTTGGAACCAAAAGTGATTCTTTTATGACAGTGTTTTTCAACTTGTGGGCCATCAGTGGGCTGTGGTTGTATTGCTAGGGACCTCGAAACCTTCAAAAACCTAAAATAATTTCAAACAATTGTTACAATATAGACATTTAACCTTAGTAATTATAAATACAACAAATATTACTCATATTTATGCCCATTGATTAACCAAAATGCAAGTGTAAACTCAATTGATACAAATATAGAAGCAGGTACCTAGCAGTGTTGTATAGTAAATAATAATACTTCACTATTGTACTTGAGTATGTTTTGGGGGTATCTGTACTCTACTATAGTTTTTCTTATTCTGTCAACTTCCACTTTTACTTCACTACATTTCTTAACCTAACTGCATACTTTTACTCCAATGCATTTTCAATGCGCAGTGTTGCTACAAAAATCAGATGAAAACTGATTCAGGTTTATCGACACTGAAGACCTGTTGAATTTAATTAAATAATAACACATCATTCTCACTCAGACTGGGAGCTTTAGGTCAATGTACTTACTCTTATTAGAGGGAGAAAAGATGTAGAAACAAACGTGTTGGTGTTGTGTAAATTGTTTAGACTTAAGACCTTGTTTATGAAGTGTGATGTAGCTTGTTTTGAGGCACCAGATAAGCTGAAAAAACTACATAATATTCTAAATTCTGACTTTTTTTGTTTGTATTAATATGTACTTGCACGTTTACTTTTTTATTACTTAAGTATGTTTAGCTATAGATTACTTGTCATACTTAAGTACAGTAAATACTAGATACTTTAAGACTTTTACTTGAGTAGCTTTTTAGTCGGTGACTTGAATTTTATGGTAGGGTATCTGTACTTCTACTCAAGTACGACTTTTAGGTACTTTATACAATACTGGTACCTAGTGCTAGGCTTCACATGCATGAGAATTGAAAATGACTATTGCTCAGTGATGTATGTCTACAGGGCTTGTCAAATTAGGCCGAAGCCAAATTGTTTATAGCAGGAAGCTAAACAGTGAGCTTCTAAACCAGTCCTCAGTTTGCACCTTTCCTCTCCTTAGCCTGACATCCAGCACTAGCGAGCGGCCAAATAACATCAGCGATCTCATTAAGTGAGTCAAAATAAAAATTGGGTTAGTTAGTTCAAGGCTTTTGTAGTTGGTTGTGTGGGCCACAAGCTGAAAACAGTTGGGAAATCCTCACTCCTTTCAAAAAGTGTAGGTAAGTAATTGATAACACATTATAATACATACAATATTATATAAAAAAAATCATATTTGAAATCACTGGTAAAGTCAGACAGAAATGGTATAAATAATTTTTGGTTTCAAACTGGTAGGCTGGTATTTTTTGCACAGCTTTCTTTGTGGCTATTCCCAGGGTCTGCTCTCAAACACATTTTTTGTATAAAATGTTGGGCAACACTGGACAAAAGACAGAGGAACACTAAATCTGCAATTACATCAGTGAAAGAATGGTCTGTCTTTTTCCTCGGATTTTGACTCTTGCAACAAGGAAATTTTCTTTTTTTATCCCATTATACAACCGCCATGTTGAGTAAGCTTTTTCATTCATATTTAATCAACATAAACTGCTTTTTTTTGATAATGCCTTGGTCTCTGGATTTTGAACCTGGTCTCCCATCAGTACCAAACTACCTATCAGTACCCAACCAGCAACAATACACACTGAAAGCACTCACCTCTTGCCATGAGAAGGTAGTTTCTGGGGTACATTCCTCTTTTTAATGAGTTTGTCCACTGTGTTTGAGGGATGGTGTTTAAACAGGCCAGGATATTTCTTGTCCAGGCACTGTTCCCTCCTAGAAATGCAATGCAGAGTTATCAGCGGTGCTGTTCAGTGCTGTTATTCTTCTCTGTTAAGACTCATTGCAGAACCCAAACTACAAGCCAGAAGACACCACATACTATAGTGCAGTTGAACTATATGACAGTATAACTACTAAACTGTCAAAAAATCTAAAGTATTCTTTGCTTTATGGACTAAGGAAATATTAGTGAATGATGGAAGCTATGGGATCTATGGTTGTGCGTGTTTCAGTCCATTTTACCTGAGTAGTTCTTTTTCTTTCAGCTCCAGTTGGAGCATGACAGCATTCAACTCCATGTAAAGGTTGTTGGCTCTTTCCAACTTCCTCTCATAATGCTCTCTGATGTCCAAGGCATGCCTGTTTGGTGCAAATAAGAATGACGTCATTTCTGATTTCCCTGCAGCTACAAAGTAGATTCAGAATATTATACTGTGATGTGAAAGTGTAGAGGCTATTAGTGGTTATTTTTAATAACATTCCCTGAATAAATGTTCCTGTTTACAGCAATGGTGATAGGAACCAGGCATCACAGATAATGGCCCTAAAAGCTCAGTCACAGAAAGTTATTACATAAAAATGTTAAGAAAACTCTGCCTCGTGCCTAAGACATTAGTGTGATTTGAGGTTTATTGTTAGGTTTGAAAAAAAGCCCCCAAAGAACCATTATGAACTTTACATACGAACTCAGAAGACCTGTAGTATCATTGGTGGTTTTGAAAGACAAGTATAATGACTATATTTGTGATATAGACACTGCAACCCCTGTACTGGGGCAGTGGTGGTGTAATGCTTAAGAAGTTGCCCCTGGTTGGCGGTTTAAACAAGTAGGTACTAAGGTACCTGTAAGCAAGGTACCATCCCCAAGCATCATATCAGTTACCCACTGCTGCTACACAGGTGGGTTAAATGCAGAAGTCACATTTCGTTGTGGTGCACTGTGGTGTGGTGTGTTCACAATGACAAATAATCACTCATTCACTCGCTGTAAAGAAATTGTGAGTCAGGAAGTTTAATCATTTCACATCAAACCACTCAAACCACTCTAACTGACTAGGTTTACTTATCAACCACTGAAATATGAAGAT
Organism: Arnoldichthys spilopterus; assembly: GCA_037974385.1. Taxonomy (NCBI): domain Eukaryota; kingdom Metazoa; phylum Chordata; class Actinopteri; order Characiformes; family Lepidarchidae; genus Arnoldichthys; species Arnoldichthys spilopterus. The sequence goes on from JBBPDA010000019.1 coordinate 7,240,996, forward strand.
TTTTATGCCATAATGCCTCTTTGAAGGAGGAAAACCACAACAAATAACAATAAAAGATACCACATAGTTCGTTAGGTAAATCCATTAAGATCTCATGGGGTAATTTTGGAAATGTGGGGAGGAATCGTCCAACCACTATGGCTGGGATGTGAATAACAGTGAAGAATGTGTGGGCTCCATTGTGTGAGATTGTCTTTAATACTAGCACTCTAGTGCTGATAAACACAATCAACTGTTCGTGTGTGTTTCCTATTGTACCTTCTGTCTTTTGTGCAATTACAACAATAACCTTGGAGAAATTTGTTTTAATAATGTAGTGTTTATCATTACTTGGGGTTTTAATTGAACAGACACAGCCAAAAGCTGCTAGTCATGAGTGTATGACAGACAGCTACTGTATGTGAGCTGTTATTTTTGGACCGCTTGTGTGGGTAGATCGTTACAGACAAACAATCCTTATTGTTTCCATTTTAGTTACAAAAAAATATGAAAAGAAAAGATGGTCAAAACTCAATAACTATAAACAGGACTGAATTTGCAGTTTTGACTATCAATTATACCATGAGGTCTTAATAGTTTAACCAGTTTTAATGACTAAGAGTGACTGGAAAGCATTCCCCATAATTTAAATAATGCTAACTGGTGCCTGTTTAGCAACATTTATGTTTTCTAACCTTTAATTACACTGAAAAGTGAATCTTTCAAATCTGTAGATGCCTCCACACTGTGGGGAAAAGTTCTGCAATAATATTCTAATTTCAAGAGCACGACTCATAAATCAAAGTACACCATTATTTGGAGGTGAAAGGTGTGCAGATGACAACACTATTGCATAGGTTTCCAACCTTGGTCCTGAGCCCCCCTTGCTCTGCATATGTTTGTGCTCTAACACACCCACTTTAGCCCAGGAAAGGCTTTGTAATTAGCTTAATAGCTGGATCTTTTTTCTTTAAAAAAAAACCCATTTAAATAGTGCTAACTGGTGCTGCATTAGCAGAAAACTTTTTTTGTCTAAAGGAGTGGTGGCCAACTTCCAGTCCTGTAGATTTAACAACCTGGATAGTTAAAATCCAACCTACAAGGCTCTTGTATTCAGATGCCCTTGAGGGTTTGTATTACCTGGAAAAGGTGTTAGATTGAGGTTGAGCTAAATTATCTGGTGGTCAATCTCCATGAATGTGGTTGGTTCTAAGAGTATTTTTATGGATAGTAGGCTCCCCTGCTCTACCCTATGGCCCCAAATGTCCTTCTCAATCCACCAGAACCTCATTTTGTTCTATTTCTCTGCAGATATCAATGACATTTTCATATAATAGACATAGTGCTGTGCTGTTACATTATAGATAGTTCACTGAGTGGTGCAGGATGGCTGTCAGCTGTGACTGGTTGCCATGTATACTAAGTTTGAATGATACATCTACCATTTTTAAACAAGTATCACTTTTAAATAAACTAGAATAAATTAACTAAACTAAAAAATGTCTATGCAAAGGTACAACTGCAGCCCTCCTAGCGCCTTCCAAGGAAGCCCTGTCTCCTAGTTTGAGAACCACTTGTCAACAGTTCACTTGATTTTGGGGCTTTTTTTTAAGCAGAGAATTTCCAAAAGACTTTGCGAGCTGCTTGTTGCCATGACACTGACCTGAGCTCCTCACGGCGTCGGTTAATGAGCTCCTCGTCCAGTCTGTGCAGACACGTTCCCTCTGATTTGATTTTCTCAAAGTGTTGTTTGACCTCCTCACGCCACTCAGCCTATGCCAACCGCACAAACAAACACATACATACAGGCGCATACACAAATATGATGCTGCCCTTAGCTCATTTGGTCCCACCATGTCTGTCACACTAGCACATGCAGAGCTTTAGTCAAGCAGTAATGTTTGTTGTATGTCTGTGTATGTGTGGGTTACCTGTGATTTGAAGTAGGTCTCTTGTGGGGTGGACAGTACATCTGCTGAGGCTATGTCCAGATGTAGCAGAATTTGTCTGAATGATGGCCTGTTTCTGGGCTTGCAGTTCCTGCATATGCACATTACCATCATAACAGCTTTAATTCAGTGTTAATGTTTTAATAGAGCTTTTCACAGTTCTGCTCAAAGATTTTCAACTGTTTGCTTAACTGTAAGGACTTTCTGAAGGTGCCTCATGGATAGGTGTGCAACAAACGATCTTGGCAATCTTCTTAAATTTAAAAAGCTATCTGAAGCTGCCATTTTATAGTTGCTGCAATGCTTAAATTAGAAACTGTACTGTAAACTGTAGAAAAAAAGTTAAAATCATATTTTAATTTCAAGAAAGAATACTATGATTTGGAGGTGAAAATTGTAAAAAAAAAAATAATAATTTTAATCTTCCATTGAGGAAAACCTTCAGTGCTCTATTGCATAGGTTACCAACCTTAGTCCTTAGGCCCCCTTGCACTGCACATGCTTGTACTCTAACACACCTACTTAAACACAGAAAAAGCTTTGTAATTACCTGAGTAGTTGCATCAAATGAGTTCACTATGAGAAATGAGAAATCACTAAAACCCAAACCCAAAATATGCAGAGCTGGGGGCTCCAGAACCAAGATTGGGAACGGTTAAGTAAGACTCTACAAAATGAAGATCTGACAATGTTTTAATTCTCCCTGATAAAGATATTTCTTCCAAAACATCTTATAAACATATACAATTTATAAAATGTACGAATTAGGACTGCATCGTATTGAATTAACAATACGGAAACAACTTTACTTGTATAGTGTTACAAATGCAGTAAAATAAATTAAATGCTAATATTTTGGCCTCGAAGCCCAATCTTGCTGAAACATTCTGTCCTGCTGAATACAATAACTGGATCTTTAAATATTTGCTTGAAATATTGCTTAAATCTAATCATTGTTCCAATTTAATTAGTGTTTGTTTTAAAGATTAGCTGCTAATACTGATGTATAGCTGCCATTGTGCATCACTAGTTTTTGGCATACGTTCCAATAAACAACTGAAAACACATAAGAATATCATATTGAAAATTGCATCTAAAGTTTGGATTCATCTAACTTTGCCTTAAAAATGTGACTGGTTAACAGTTTAAGCAGAAAATCATGCCACATCTTATTGGACTGGCAAAAAAGTGACCTGAATTTGACATTGAAATCCCTTTGTTTGAACTAGATGGATGGATTATTGATATTATAAAACACTTACATTCAGTCTAAAGTGTAAAGCTCAGCAGGCTACAAGACTGCAAACTTTAGCATTGTAATTAACATGCCTTATTCAGCTCATTAGCACAACCTACATGAGTTTCATTTGGACACTGTTGATACCTGCAGAAATGCACTAATCAGCTAATTTGCTAATTTCCTTACCTGTTCATGTTAACATGTTTTGCTGGCTCACACTCATGATCAGACGTACGTATGAATGCAGACATTACGCAAATGCATTTTGTGTGCACAAAGCACCTGAATTTAACGTTTGGTTTACTTAAACTGCCCAAACTTTGCATAGCCCCACCCATTAACTATGTGCTCATAAAGACCAAAAAATGACAAAAACTTCAACAAATTTGAGATAAAACAAAAAGTGAAAGATCAGTGATGAAGAGATACTGGTCTTAATAAATAAAGTTCTTTCCCAAAAAAGAATTTTCCTAAAATGCTTTGGTGGCAACTCCACTCCAGCAAGAAAAGGGAGACTGTGGAGGGTGTAACAAAATGCTATTAACTGTAACTGTTTCCAGCTTAAAATATCTGTGCGGGCATGTACTGACAATACGTTTTTTTTCTTTGTTTGTTTTTTTTTTCGCTGACTTGACACCCCAACAGGGATGTGCTGTCTAACACACAGCATGTGTTTTGCATAGGCAATATGAAGCAGTGACCCTGCAGTGAAATGACAGTGGTGCATTTTATACAAAGAATTGCCTTTCTCTTCAGCAAGAAGATCACTTAACCTGACTGAGGTTGAATTGTGAACTTTGAACTTTAAACTCTGACTAGAAAAAAAATTAATCAGGCATAAGGTTCTGGGATAACCCCATATTTATGATGGTTATGTTTACAAAAATGATTCTTGATCAGTACTCCTTATTCTGAGGTGATTTGCGAATACAAACTATGTTGTAAAAAATGGCTTATGCAGCTTTTCGCTTTCTGCAGTTCAGTGAATTTTTCCTCAAAGAAAGTCATACTGTGTCCTAAACCACATGGACAAGTCTGTGGCACCCTAATGAAAAGTAGGATGCAGTTTGAGCATCTCGAGTGACCATATTGCAATATGTTTTAACAGAAATGATTTGTATGATAATTGTTACTTAGTGTTTATTAGCAACATTAGCTCCAATGTTAATCTAAAGCAGCAAAATTTGGACTTCAGACATTTTTTTGCCTGATGGACTACATGCAGCGTAAGTGGGAAATTGTGTAAATTGGATTTTTCTGTCCCTTATCCCTATATGTTAGACCAGAATGAGCTTAGTGTTGTTCTTACTTTAACACACTTGAACCAATCATTAACTAATCATTCCCCAAGAAGAAATCAGGTGCAGGAGAGACCCTCAATCGTTACATGTCCAATTCATTTTCATTTCATTCCCATGTGATCCAGAATGAATATAAAAATCCAAATATTCATAAAAAATGCACAGTACTAGAATGTAACACTTTTCCTTTCTGATTTACCCTCACTGTTCATGCTTACCAGCATTGTTTGAGGAGGATCTTAAAGCCATCAGGACAGCTTTCGGGTAGGGGCAGCTGCAGGCTGTTATTGCCGACTCCCCAGATAATAGCAGAGGAGTCTACGTCTTTGTAGGGGATTTCACCTGTGAGCATTTCCCAGAGAACCACACCGAATGACCTACAGGGAGGGCGGAGGGAAAGAGGGAGAGAAGGAGTTTTAGGGCTACTGAGCCTAGTGGCCACTCAGCTACCCCAGCGTAGAATATCCTCCATATATATACACATCCATATTTACATTTACATTTATTCATTTGGCTGACGCTTTTATCCAAAGCGACTTCCAAGACGTGGAGCAAAGCAGTGGGACGGTACCTTGCTCAAGGGTACCTCAGTAGTGCCTGAGCCGGGACTTGCAACCTTCAGGTCCCCAGCGCAATGTCCTTACCACTAGGCCACCATTGCCATATATATATATATATATATATATATATGAATGTGTATATATATATCTGTATATTTCTCAACTGCTGTAGTAAGTCAATTTCCCCAATAGGGGATCAATAAAGTTCTATTCTATTCTATTCTATTCTATTCTATTCTATTCTATTCTATTCTATTCTATTCTATTCTATTCTATAGCACCCCCACAAATGTAGACAGAACCAAGAAGAGGTGGCATATAGTTTACAAACTCACTGCCATTCAAAAAATGAACAAAACATTTAGTGGATCAAGTGGATTTAAATTTAAAATCGATGTTTGCTTACATTGTTACATACACTACAGCACAAATCACTAATAACCTATTAATTAATGTGTTTTTTACATTAAAAAGTGCTGATATTAATCACACAAGTAATTTTTCCAAAGAATGGTTAAAGAAGTATAAAGTTAATGTTTTGGAATGACCAAGTCAAAGCCCTGACCTTAACCCAATAGAAATATAGGGTTAGGACCTGAAGTGAGCAGTTCAACTAAGGAAACCCACCAACATCCTATTAAACCAATCATTGAAGCTGCTCGGTACAAAGGAATAGGCTAAAATTCCTCCAAGTTGATGTACAGGACTGACCAAGCTACTGGAAATGTTATAAATAAGTTGTAGTTGCTACACAAAGGGGTAATGCAAGCTACTGAAAGCAAAGGTTCACATACTTTTGCCATTCACAGATTTGTTATATTGTAAAATTTCCCTAAATTAATAAATGACCAAGTATAATTTTTGTCTCATTTGTTTAAATGAGTTTTCTTGTGTAAAAATCTGATTATTTTATACATAAATATGCAACAAACTGTTGTAATGAAAACAGTGATGCCAAGCGTTAGAGACATAGGTAACATCATAATGATTAGTGCATTCGTTTGGTTGTAGCATTATTTGGAATATTTATAACATAATTCTGGAGCTACTTCTAATTATTGCTTTGGCATATACTTTAGCAGTGGATTGTTCTTCTACCTATAAACCCACTATAACTTGATGCCCCCACCAGGCCAGAGTGTACTGTTTCACTCATTCACTCACTCCTGGTTTTTTATTCACATTTCTGACCATTTTCCAACATATTCTCACAGAAATTCATACCAGATATCCACTTTCTCTGACACAGGTTCATTTCGTATGACTTCTGGTGCCATCCAGGCTACGGTGCCGGCAAAAGACATTTTTGTGCTCTTATCCCGCAGCTCCTTTGATGTGCCAAAATCTGAGATCTTGACCAGGTCATCATGGGTGATGAGCATACTATCAGCAAAAGAGACAGTCAGAACGTTTTGAGTAAGCTGAAACTTACAAAGCAATCAAATCTTCAGAATATTCAATATTCTAATGTCAAATTTTAGACTCAAACCTGTCAATACAGAATAGAAAATAATTGTAAATGTAAGTAAACATATTTGCATACATAAATAATGATGATTTAAAGAAAAGGTTTTTACAAAATACATGTTCATTCACATGACACTTTGTTCAACTGACAAAAGCACAAAGAAGATATTTTCAGTAGTGTTACTGACCAACTAAATTGTATTTTGTAAATATACACACGATTACAATTTGATGGCTGCAATGCAGCTGCATCAGAAACAGGATCAATCGGAATTAGAAAACTTTATTGATCCCGGAGGACACTGCTTATGCTACAACTGCACAGAGAGACAAACATACAAGAAGTGCACAGAGTGACAGACTTACAGATAGTGTCACCAAATAGGCAGTGACTATACAAAAATAGGCACTGAATATCAAGTAGGCAGAAATGGCTCGAACAGCATTGCACATTATATAATAGTTAGATAATAATTGAGTTAATGCACAGTAGAACCGCAGCAGAAGAATCATATTGCACAAACTCCATGTTGTTCATAGATTTGCAAGGTAATAGTTATAGTATGTAAAGGTGCTGTTAATTCTGAAGCCTATAATAGGATTTTAGAGAGACATGCTGCCATCAAGATTAAGTCTTTTCCTAGGATGTCGATGCTAATTTTTTGAGCAGGACAAGGCCAGAGCACATTCTGCACAGGCTACAACAGCATGTCTTCATAGACACTGAGTATGTGTGCTAGACTGGCCTGCTGCCAATCCAGATCTATCTCCTATTGATGATGTATGGAGTTTCAAGGCAAAGAAAATTAGACAATGGCAACCATGGACTGCTGAGGAGCTAAAGTCTTATATCAAGCAAGAATGGAAAAACAATTCTAGTTGCAGAGCTACTACTATTAGTGTCCTCACTTCCAAAATTCTAAAAAAGTGTAATTAAAAGGAAATGTGTACAAATGTAGAAGGTAGACAGGAATCTGATAAGCAAAGACACAGAAGAGCACTGTAGAACTAATTATACGTATAAACAATAGTGATAATGTATGCTACAATATGTTAAATATTGTGGGCACACAAGTGGGTGTAGCTGACTTCATGGAAACTGAAAGTGTTCGAAGGGAGATTCTGGTGCATTACGGGTCTGTACTGAGTTTAAGTGATTAAAATTTGTGTCTTATAGTTTAGTTAAAATGATCAACTTTACAGCATATGTATTGACTTATTCTATGTGGGGAATTGGCTGGCATCTCTAGAGCCCTAATTTTCTTTGCCTTGAAACTCCATACATCATCAATAGGAGATAGATGTTTTGGAAGAGTGTAATCTGGTTTTTCCATAGTTGAAGCTATTGACTGTTATTGTAATGTATTATTTCTAGTTCTGCTCTGAAAGTTTTCTACAGTTCCTGTACTCTTTACCCTTAGTGATGTCAAACCCACCTGTTTTTGATCAGAATCCAGCAAAGCTTGCTGATTCCCTTGCTGTAACACGCGTACTACGCTTTGCATTGACTCATTAATTGAATCGGATGTGTATCTAGAAATCTATTCATATAGGACCACTTGAGTTTAAACATACATATTTTCATAATCATTCAGCAAAATACATCTTTTAGATTTTGCTGATTAACCCACGAAACTCATGAGCATTGTTTTTTTCCAGCTGAAATGAACAAGTTAAATAAACTAGATCAATGGCCTATACCATAGAAAACGGAATTTTGATCACTTTATTGCAATAAATGACTTTTATGTAGCATGTAAACACTTTTGAAAGTTCAAAAATATAGTCTCTTTTAAATTTGTTGTTAATATGATGTTACTTGTATCCACCTTTTCAGCCTTTAGCAGTTTAGCCTGGAGTTTCAGCCAAGTTTTTTTTTTTTTTAATGAAGCACAATATAAGCCAGCCAATCAAAACAGAGGTTACATCAGGTCTTAAAGCCACAGTGTCAAAAACATCCTGTTTAAATGGGATGAATATTAAGATTTCTGAAATTTGTTATATGAAAATGAACTTTGTTAAAATACACATTTACATGATTTTCCCTTTATCCCAAAAGCATGCCAAGCTTGCTTCTTTCGTTTTTTACTATATATAGTGCTATATATAGTGGTTATATGGTTCTTTGACTTAAAGCAGTAGAGGAACTCTTTTTGATGCTACATAGAATCAGTTATAAGTGGTTCTTTAAATAAAAACATAAAACAGGTTTAACTCATAGGGAGACACACTCAGATGGTTCTTTGACCCCATGAAGAACCCCTTTTGATGGGTGTATGTATGAAAATATGGGTGATTTGCAGTAGCATGTACTATAATGAAGTTTGCATGTATGAGTGTGTATGTGCATGCTGCAAAACTTACTTGGGCGATTTAAGGTCTCGATGAATGATCTTGTGCAGGTGGAGGTAATTCATGCCGCCTGCGATACCCATAGCCCAGTCGACCAGCAGTGATGGTGTAATCTTTCGCCCTGCTCGCAAAACTTCATACAGCTGCCCCTGTGCACAGTACTCCATGATGATGCAGTAACATGGAGCTTGTGTGCACACACCCCTATAAAACACAGAGATATACAGAACAACATATAGACAGTTTCACAATCACATCTCACATCTACATTTTATATCTACCCTTATTTCTCAACAGGACCATCAGTGTGCAGGTATTATTTGGGTTCAGCAGTGACACTAACATGTTGGTTTAATGTGTGTGTGTGTGTGTGTGTGTGTACTACAGTCTGTAATTGCAAACTACAAAGTGCACCTATCTGGTCAGTGGAGGGGATAAAATGGATAATGAGTGTAGATATATGGTAAGGGAGCCCAAATAAAGTAGCTTGTTGGAGATCGTCACTTTTGTTACACCGGACAAGTAGCAGCATGTTGTAACATTGATGTACATTATGGACAAATAATTTATTTCCTATAATTATAAAATTTTGGAAAGACATGGTTTTGTGTGTTATATGTTATTATTATTATTATTATTATTATTATTATTATTATTATTATTATTATATGTGTGCAAAAATCTAAATTTATATACAAAGCTACATAATTAGAGTCTGTACACTTCTCACATGCAAATTTCACCCTTTACCTAAAAGCAGAAAACAATAATTTTATATTTATATTAGTAGCAACTACAAGCGATTGTTATTACAAGTGAAATCGAAATCTGCATATAGTGCCTTGCAAAAGTATTCAACCCCTTAAAGTTTTCAGATTGCCTCGATTACAGAAGACACCTTAATATATAATACTGAGTGCTGTGTCATATTTTATTCTAAAAGACTAACTCTTGGCTGTTGTTTCAGCAAGAGGTTGTACTACTCGTAAAGGGTTGAAAACTTATGCAAGTAGCATTTTTTAAATTATTCATGCATTTTGAGAATTTCAGCATACTGCTTCGCAATAAAAAGCACTGGCTGGAAGAATCTGTGTAAGCTTAATTTGTGTGAATACTTTTGCAAGGTTCTGTATATTGTATATTACAGAAAATATTATAAAATAGCTTCACAAACTAGGGCAAACAAAATATTGTCCATTTAGCTCTGTTATATTAGATTATACATATAATAGTTTTATTACAGTATGCTTTGTATTTTGCTGTTGTTCTATTAGAAAGACCTGAAAACCTCCTTTCTTGATATGAAATGTATATACAATATATATAACAATACATTTTGCAGTCGATAAATATACTTTTTGAGTATTTTTATACAGCTTGCCATTTAAAAAAGTCAAGTCAGTCAACACGTTGTCGCAGAAATGCACTTTTTTATAGTCATATTGGCTTTGCCACTTTGCCACTACTTTCTAGAATCTGCAAGAAGCCCACTGGCAAGTCTTCAGGAGGAATGTAAAAAATAAGTGACAAATCTTTAATCTGGCCCACCTTAATGGTGGGATCAGAGTCTTTGATCATTAACCAGTGCAATGTCAACCCTTAAAGGCCTTGGCTTACTTACTTGAACGTGATGATATTGGGGTGCTTGAGCTTGCGCAGGTGTTTGATCTCGGTTTCCTTTATGTCTCTCACTTTCTTCACAGCCACCTCTTCACCATGGAACTTTCCCAAGAAGACCGCTCCCTGCGCTCCACTGCCCACCCACTGCAGCTCTGAGATCTCCTCAAACGGCACCTCCCAGGATTCTGAGGGAGATGTTTTTTTTTACATTGGTTTGTCAATTGCCCCAAAATGACAACAGACCAGTTTTCCTGACAGATTAATTTGAGGCCTATAGACTAAACTACTAGAAAAGACTTAAGCTATGTCTAAAAAACTGCCTTTAATCCCTTAAATCCTTAAGGGCCCATATGTAGGTCTACACTTTGATTCTTCACTCTCAAAACGACCTAGTTTACTACCCCTACCCCATTCCTGTTGACCTCATGCTCTTCACAATATTGTGTGCTTGGACATATTGTTTCAGAGGAAAACTATCATGGGGAGAACCTCTATATTGCATGGCATGTTCTTTAAACTTTACACTCGGCATCTTATTTACAACAGTGGCTCTTTAAAGAACTGTCCACTAAGAGCTTCTTCAGGAAACCAAGAGATGTTTTTCTGTGGCATCTCTCCAATGATCCCTTTTTGGCACCTGTTTTATTTTACAGTGTACTGACTCACCCTCTTGGTTCTGTTTGTTTTCCGTCGAGTAGGCTTTGCCAATCATGGTCCACACTGGCTTTAAGCAACCAAATAATCCCTCCAGAAATCCTCCACCTCCTGCCTGCAGTCTGAAGCTGTCTGATTGGCTGCGTACAGCTCCTCCCTCAGCTCCACCCTCCTGCAGCTTCAGCACGCTATTGGAGAACTGCGCCGGTTCGTCACTAGGGGTGGGGCTGTTGCCTTGTGTGTGGGTGTTGTTCCCATCCACGACGGGATCAATTGACAGTACATTGCGTAGGACACACTGTGTTGGGGTGAGCTCAGTATCGGGGGTGCAAGCAGTTACATCAGAGTCTGGCCGACGGTAGGGGGTCTCAGATATTGGGGTGTTAAATCCCGAAAGGGAGGGGGAGGGGGCACACTGCTCATGGACGCAAGCCATGGGCAGCCACACTCATTTATGACCCCCAGGGATCGGCGGTCCTTAATGTTCACACGAACAGGGTGAAGCGTTGATGTTTTCAGTTTTCCGATGTACCTGGAAAGGGAACTGAGACAGGTAGAGTAGTCATGAGCAAAGGTGGGCAATACTGCAAACAAATAACACCACAATATCTTGTGCAATTCACAATATATACAATTAACAAGTCATGTAACATTTAAAGCATAGTTTTCTTATCCAACGTTTCTCGTACTCGTTCTCATAGACAGCTACAGCACTTGGAAAGTTTCTTTAGTGTTCTCTACTGATGTACATCTGACAAGCTTATCATAAAGTAACACAGCCCCTTTCTGCAGACCCCTTAAACAGCCATTCTGCAAGTGGAATGGAAATCAGTTAATATTTCTAGTTGATATAATCAAATAAAAATAATTTTCGTATATTATCAGATTAACTAGGACACTCTCTGTGTGGAACACTGTGACTCTGTGTTGAGCTGCCAGCGAGCAATGAGAGTAAAAGGGTAGGAGTGAGAACTTCCTGCTGTGAAAACAAGTCATGCCTCTTTACTTGAGATGGCAAACAGCACAACTGCAGCTTTTTTGGCATCTGTGAACAACTGCCAGGATAAAAAAAGCATTTAAACACGAGAACAACACTTAACTTACATGCTCACCTACAAAGACCACTCCATCAACTCCACTGAAGAACAAACATGAGGGATGTCCACCATTCTGTGAAAATCATGTCATTTATCGTGATATCACATTGTTGTATCACCCATCCCTTTGTGATGAGAGAAGGGGAAGGAGGTATTATGGGTACCAATAGTAGATAAAATTCATCAACTTGCATCCTAGATCCCCTACCTACGCACCTTTAAAAAAAATACTACTAATAGTAATGGAACCTCTTACGAGAATAATAAATTCTTCCCTCAGTATTGGCTAAGTACATAAAACCTTTAAGCTAGCAGTTGTTAAAACCTTGTTAAAAAAACAGACCTCAACCACTGCCAGCTTTCTAACTACAGACCAATATAAAAAATTCAAGAAAAGGCTGTAGCACAACAGTTATGCTAATTTCTACATAGGAACAACATTCATTAAATGTTCCAGTCAGGTTTTATGCCCCATCATAGTACTGAGACAGCACTGGTAAAGGTGTTAAATGACCTTCTACTTGCATCTGATCAGGGATGTGTCTCCTTACTTGTGCTACTCGACCTTAGTGCAGCCTTTGATACTATTGATCACACCATCCTCCTTGACAGACT